>OX387275.1:33454105-34054105 GCA_947562075.1 Orthosia gracilis | reverse complement strand
AATGGTACGTACGTGAATGCGAAGCTTTTTACACGACGACGCTAAGGGCATTCTTGCCGCGATTTTGACGTGTCGTGGCTTCGTCGCAGAGATGGGGAGCCGTTAGGCTCGGAAGTCTTCACCTTTAGGTGGGCAGTGTATAAATTTTCGCTGTAATCATTCACTCCAGTGCACCTAGTTATTATCTGCAATAGAATTAATAGCATTTAAATGCTTAAAATTGCACCCATTTTAGAGCAGTATAAAAATAGATAAGACTCATGAAAGAGTAAATTTCCAATAATTCTCGTGATCGCAGGTACTTAAACGGATAGGCTCAATAATAGTACCAACTGAATAGAGTTTAAGATCTCAAATAAGGCTTCCATGGTTGTAAAAATGTGTCAGCAGAATGATTTGCTCATACAAATAAATTGCTAAATGCGGTTGAAAAATGTTTGATTTCACGAGTGGATTAAATGAAGGGTACAGGCAAAAAACAGGGAATGTCCTAATTAATTGATTTTGAGAAAAACGCAGTTAAAAGTTTAGAAGTATGCAATTTTTATTCTTCTTCTTTACCGGAATGTACCGGAATGTCATGGACATTACCGGTTCTTTTCGTTTCGGCCATAAACAAAACGTCTTTTTGGCGCCTTACGTTTACTTTAAAAAAAAGTTAATGAGAACATTCTAGATATCAATCGGTGTCTCTTATTTACTGAATATCATTATGTTAGGATATTGCATTATTCTTAACCTGAATGCCAAGTTATAGATTTTAATAGCAATGCTTATTATGCAGCAGACTTTGGAAGCGGATTTGCTTTCAGTTATTGGAGAGTCTTAAAATCAGTAGTAGATGTGTACCATCTCCATACAATACAATATTTACTGACTCATTCAGTTTGTGAAGTTTTGTGATCCACTGAGTCTTCACTTTTTTAGGCTCTCGCTGTCAGAAAACCTTGTCAAGGCCCTGCCGATTTTCCCTGGCATACAACGCAATTACAATTGCCTGTAAAAAATCCTTCCCAGTCTCATAACAAAACCACCACCCCCCAGCACTAAGTTATGCGCACATTAGACTCGTAATTAACTCCATTATCATCCACCATCTATTTCCCAGCGGATTCTAATCAGAATACAGGTTCCTCCCCACATAGCCACACATGCATACGGCGGTTCATTAGCCACTCCATCCATATTTACATTTATCATGTCGTGTCAACAATGAGGATTTATGACGTGCAATTATTGCCGCAGCCCGGCAAAAACAGGCTGATTGACGGCCCCGATCGATGCCGACGTCAGCCGAGCCTTCCCGACAGCCAAGAACCAACAATGTTTAAGAAATCTGGTGCATTATTAATGAAGTGGACGGAGACATAAGATATGTAGAGTTCCATTAACTTTATGCACAAAACGAAATAGCATCGAACAAAGGACGTGCCGATACTTATTTGTTGTGTGGTATGAAGGATTCTGAAGCAAATATTTGAGTTTAATGGGCAAACATGTGCATGTTACTTTAAAAGATAATGAGTTTTATCACCTATACCTTCAGCCAATGTCCACTTACGATATCGTGGGAATTAATATTAACTTTACGAGTGTCCCTGGCTAAATAAAAATTGTAAAATGGCGGCTTTTGGGCGCCATATTGTGGAGGGCCGAATTGTTTTTTCTTTTAGTCCCATCCTGTGGGGTATAAAAATAAAGGGTTTTATGAGATGATTTCAAAAATATATAACACTTGTTTAAAAGTAATTCGAAAAAAAAAATATACCTAAAAGGAAATAAATTAAAAAATCAAAAAGCCCGACTGCTTAAGAAGCGAACTAAAAAGTCGGAGGACACATATTTGCGAGCTGGCTGACCCAAACCAGATTTTGATGATAATTTTTTTACCCGACTGCCGAAGGAGGGTAATGTGTTTATCAGTCTATGTATGTATGTTTGTTCCTATGTGGCATTCTAGAGACCAAACGCGTTGGCCGATTTTGATGATTCTTACGTCAATCGATTCGTCTTAACCCTGCGAGTGTCACTGGCTGCATTAAAATTGGATAATAGAAAAATGGTGGATTTTGGGCGCCATATTGTGGGAGACCAAATATTTTTTCTTCCAAGCCTATATATAATACTTATATGTTTAAATGTACCTAATTCTAAAAAAAAAAATAACTATAAAGTTGTAAATAAAAAAAGTTAATTAAAAAAATATAAAAACCCGACTGCCTTAAAAGTTAACTAAAAAGACGTAAACATAAAGAAAATCACGCTGTGCAGTCGGAGGATACAAATTCGCGATCTGGCTGACCAAAACCAGATGTATCGTCCGACTGCACAGCATGCTTTTCTTTTTTAGAGTAGATACTTCGATGAAAATTAACAACAGGGAAATCTGGTCGATTTTCACTTACAACATATCTTCGTTATAATTGTAAGCCCATACCGTCTATAATCTTGCTCCAAACTCATACAAATATAGTACCTCAAGCTAACGGTTCTCAGTTGTTGCCCTGGAACAATAAGGCGACCTGGACCAGGGTCAACAATAGTGCAGTGCTGCCTTATTTGCTATTCACTATCATTGTTCTCTAAATAATACGCAGTCGCACATAATGTGCGTTAGAACTGGTTGGAGTCACGTAGGCATGTAGAAGTACTATAACGTACAGAGTTCAAAGATTATGAGTATTCTGGATACAGTAAGAATTGAACGTGGTAATAAGAAGAAACTGTTACAAAACTTAACCCCGCAGTTAAGTTTTGTAGCAGTTTCTTGGTAACTTCGGTCTTTTTAATTTTATATAGGTATCATGAGCGTTGAAAGTGCTTTTATAGCTTACATGAACATTAACTATTAAAGCGGAAAAATGATTTGAAAGTTAAATGTTTTCACTTAGATCAAATATAATATTATAAAGAGGTAAAGTTTTTGAGGTTGCAGGGGGTAATCTCTGGATCTACACTACCCATTTAGATCATGGAGATAGTATGAGACTCTGGGAAGGACATAGGATAGTTTTTATTCCCTTGGGATGATAATACACTTTATACGCGGGCGAAGCCGCGGGCAGAAGCTAGTATCAAATAAGTTTGAAATGAATTAACAGGGTTTTCGCCTGAAAGTAGTACAATAATTTTCAATACTACCACCATTTAAAATTTTTCTACTAATAGCAAAAACAAAGACACGGTTTACATAAAACTTAAAAAAAAAAGAATAGAAAAGAAAAGGGTATATATTTGAGAAGTATTGAGAGGGCTAATTGCTTCGCCAACAACTGAAGAGAAAACATATTTGTACAGTACACAAATAAACAACCTAAAACGATGAACTCTCCGAACAAGGAAAGCAAAAGGTTTTTTTATCTTTTCTAGTTATGAAAACAGGCTATTATAATATGGACTTGAAAGAAAGTACCTAAGAACTATGTTGATTTTAGAAGCAAACTATCATTAGGGAAATTTAATCTAATTTTGCTCGGCAAACACCTTCTTCTCCTTTTTCACACCCCTGTAGGCAGTCATCAGAAAAACAAAAGCAAAAAAAAAAAGAAAAATATTCAAAGAACAAATTAGATTTACTGACTTTGCGCAAATACGAAAAAAACTTTAATTCGATTCAAATAGAACTGAAGTCCGAGAAATAAAAATAGGATCGCAAAACTGCCTAGAGCGAACCAATCACGGGCAATCAATAAATGATTATTTCGTGCTTGTCCCAATAAAAACAAATGAGCATAGCGATGGTCCGCGGCAGTCTGTGACTTCGTAAGTTGGTATCGATATAAATTTAATTCTGCCCTTCAAGGATCAATCATGAATGTAGTCTTTGTGGCCGCCGTCCTGGGTGGTACGCTAACTAAAATATTTATTCAGCCAGCGCCTCACAATGGCAACGTATTTCAATGACGGACGTCGGCGCCCGCGCAGCCTTCTAGCCTAAAGCGTTGCGCACGCCCTCGCCCTCGCCTCCTCCTTACGAAAATAAGCTAAATGTTCGTGTTGAAATAATTGTGGTTTTACTTTTTGAGGTTTTGGTCAATTTTACTTCAGGTTGATTTATATGTCAATTTATTGGCTGAGGTGTCTTATTCAATAAACTGAATACCTTTTCAGGTGTCGGTAAAGTAAATTAAGAACGTGCAAACCTAATTTATGTTTTGGTTTATAAATACAAAAAGCATTGCCACCGTTCTGGGTCACTTTTTAACCGATTGCCGAAGGAGGGTAATGTGTTTATCAGTCTATGTATGTATGTTCCTATGTGGCGTTCTAGAGACCAAACGCGTTGACCGATTATGATAATTCTTACGTCAATCGATTGGTCTTAACCTTGCGAGTGTCACTGGCTACATTAAAATTAGCTCAATTTTTAATCTTTCATGCCGATCCTGGGGAGGTATCAAAATAAAGGGTTTTAAGAAGTGATTCAAAAAATATGTAACACTTATTTATTCAAAGGTACGAAAACCGAAAAAAAAAATAACTGAAATGTTATAAATAATAAAAACAAACTAAAAATCTAAAAACCCGACTGCCAAAACTAAAACCAGATGTATCTTCCGACTGCACAGCATTACTTTCTTCTTGTTTACGTCTTTATAGTTCGCTTCTTAAGCAATCGTGTTTTTGATTTTTAAATGAACTTTTTTTTTCCATTATTATTACCATCAGTGTATCATCATCATATCAGCCGAAAGACGTCCACTGCTGGACATAGGCCTTCCCCAAGCGTCGCAAAATTGACCAGTCCCGTGCGTCCTGCATCCAGCGGATCCCCGCAACTTTCACCGGGTCATCGGTCCACCTGGTGGGAGGCCTTCCAACGCAACGTTTTCCGGTTTGCGGTCGCCACTCCAGAGCTTTTATGCCCCATCGGCAATCCGTTATGCGAGCAATGTGCCCTGCCCACTGCCACTTAAGTTTGGAAATTCTTCGGGCTATGTCGGTAACCCTGGTTCTCTTGCGGTTATCATCATTTCTGACGTGATCACGCAAGGAAACTCCGAGCATAGCCCTCTCCATTGTCCTTTGAGTGACTTTAAGCTTTCTGATAATGCCCATTGTAAGCGACCACGTCTCGGTCCCACAGGTGATCACTGGCAATACACACTGGTCATAGACTTTTGTCTTGAGACACTGCGGTAAATTGAACGAGAAGATATCACGCAACTTCCCGAACGCCGCCCAGCAGAGTCTGATTCGACGGTTGACCTCATTCTCGAAGTTGGACCTACCCAACTGGACCGTTTGTCCCAGGTAGACATAATCGTCCACAACTTCGAGTATAGAGTCTCCGATATTGATAGGAGTGGGTGTTACATGGGCATTCACCATGACCTTGGTTTTGTCCATATTTATTTTAAGACCCACTCTTTTAGAAGCTCTGCTGAGGTCATCGAGCATTTTACTGTGGCTCCCCATGGTCTCAGCCATGACTACTATGTCGTCGGCAAACCGAAGGTGAGGATGTACTGGCCATTAACTTTGATGCCGAGCTCCCTCCAGTCCAGAACCTTGCAGACATCCTCCAGTGCAGCAGTAAACAGTTTCGGCGAAATGACGTCACTCTGCCTCACACCGCGCTGGTTTCCCACCCGTCTTCAGAAGTTCGGCCATAATTCCGTCATCTCCCGGCGCTTTTTTTTTATTTGTTATAGGCTCGCGCTTGACCACTATCTCACCTGATGGTAAGCGATGACGGTGGAGCACGCTTGCCTAGAAGTAACCTATTCACTCTTGACTTAAAGACCCCTAGATTGTAGTTTATTGTTTTTAAGTTGTTTCAGAGCCATCCTAATCTTGTACAGGCTGACGTCCGGGATATCTTCGGTATAATGTCGGGTCAATCTAGCTCTTGGGTTGTTTGCTAGACTCGCAACGGGCTTGCTGGTTGAAGTGTACAACTGCCCATAGAACGTCTCAATCTCCCTCAGAAGCTCCGGTTTGGCCGATACGATCCTGCCATTGTCGGTCTTCAGTTTCGTGAACTGGCTTTGCCCAATAGCCAGAACCCGTGAAAACACCTTGAATCCTTTATTTCGCTCAATTGCGTCTTTAATACGCTCGGTATTAAAGCGGAGGTCTCTTTTCAAGGATTTAGAGTTCTGTCTATTGAGCTACTGGTATTTGCACGCCTCATCTGAAGACTGCAGGATCATCTCACGCCTCTCCTTCATAAGCTTAAGAGTAGGATCAGAGAGCTTTTTGTTTCTATCTGTGTATATATTTCTATAAGTTATGTGAACAAATTCTATTGTAAATATTAGACCTTTCAAAATGACATCTACCACCATATATCTTTCATCTATCTAGTATGTAAAAGTAGTCTTATGTCTATGTCTATCACAGAATAAAAACCAAGCCTCATTGCTATTCTAAGTTTTTACTTGACTGGGAAGAAACACCAATATACCAGCATATTAGCTACCGATTATCCATCATTCCTGATTCTAATTTGAATCTCAGATAAATTCAATTTCTTTATATAATTTATACGATGATAAACCATACGCGCTCAATATTGCGAATATTAATTTTATTATTGGAATTTCATCTTCTCTACGTTCGATTCTCGCTTGCCAAACTTGTTTCAATCTCTCCAAGGATTGGCGTGACGACTGTATAAATGAATATAAGAACTAAATATACAACTAAGCTAGGAAAAAACACTGTATAAATTCTATATTTAAAAGCCATAGGGGTCAATATTGCCTGTAGAAAAGAACATCAAGAATATGTGTCTAGAAACCGGCCGTTCGGCTATGTATTAGGACAAAAAGTTGATGGTTGTTCAGCGAGTTACGCAAGACGGGGACTATATAAAAAAACGGCCAAGTGCGAGTCTGACTCGCGCATGAAGGGTTCCGTACCATTATCGCAGAAAACGGCAAAAAAATCACGTTAGTTGTATGGGAGCCCCACTTAAATATTTAATTTATTCTGTTTTTAGTATTTTTTGTTATAGCGGCAACAGAAATACACCATCTGTGAAAATTTCAATTGTCTAGCTATCACGGTTCAACTTGGTGTCAGACAGACAGACGGACGGACGGACAGTGGAGTCTTAGTAATAGGGTCCCGTTTTTACCCTTTGAGTACGGCACCCTAAAAAGTGGTCGCCCTATGAAGGGTTAGATGGTTCAATACTCGGTCTATAAAACGGAAGGCAGTGCATCACGATGCAGCAGATGTTACCTGAATAAAACCTTAAAAGGAATCATAATTTTATTTTAAATTAATTCAGTGTATCGCAACGTGAGAAGAGGCTGCGTAAATAAGGTGTTAAGAATCGTGAGAAGTACGAATATGTCCATTTTTCAACTGGCTTTTGTATGTTGCTCGTAAATTGATCAAGAAAAAGTAGTTTAAATTAATTACTCTTTTTGTTCCAACTTAGGAAAATGTTTTAATGTAGATACATGCCTACTGTGCAGCTACTCGTACATAAGGCAATGCTTATTTATTATTAGTAATAACAAAAGCTGGTGAAGAAGATTAATTGGTAGATATATACTGTTGATATTATTGTTATTTTAGTTCCCAGGTAACTCATAGTTGGTCGTGGATATATAAGTCTTTGTCTTTGGTAGGTACCAAAATTTTTCGTTATGAAAACCGACTTCCAAAAAGACAGTAATTTTTTTGTAAAAATGATTTTTTTATTTTTTACTTTTTAGTTGTACCTAATGCCAAAATATTTTAACCGAATATCATGAAACTTGAACATAACCGGTGAAATAAGAGTGTACCAAGCTGAACTGTACACATCTGCGTACCCCTTTAGAGCGTACTAAACTACACGAAATGGTATGAACAATAAATAGACATGCGATTGCAGCATTCCCGAGAAATTTTCCGTCATTTATTGAAGAGTTCTATTGTATATCTCCGAAGTTCTTCATTAGATTTTCACCAAATTAAAATGGAACCAATTTAGGAACATACTCTAACAAAAAAAGAAGAATTTTCAAAATCGGTCCATAATTGACAAAGAAATCGGTGAAAAGAAACAAAAAAAAATACAAACATAAAGTCGAACATAGAACCTCCTCCTTTTTGGAAAGTCCGTTAAAAAGAGTTACCGCGGCTCTGGCACAAGCAACTGAAGGAACACGGGTGGGTTTTAGTCAGAAAAAAAGGGTAATTCATAGTTCTGTCATCCCTTATAATTCTGTGAGCTATTCGTTAAGAAATGGGGGTTTAACATTTTAAACATAGACAGTACAATCATTATAGTACATTCATCAAGCTGCGTTAGCTACTATCAAATCTCTGTACAACGTTTCGTGACCAATTAACATTTAATTACCTATAATATAAGTAAAACAAATGTTAACACAATACAATCTCAATAAAACAATCCATTGAAGATATCTTAACAAAAATAATTTATTCCGCGCTCTACAAGGCGATATCTCGAATGGACACGTCGCTCGCTTAGTTTTTATGCCAATAGAAGGAATCGATGTCCCATAAACGGGTTCAATAAAGACAAAGTTAGGATCTGAACTTTAATTTCTTTTTCCCGGCCTTTTATATGCAAATCGCGAGCAATTTATCAGTGCGAGACATTTGAATAGGCGAGTCTCCATACCACTTGGTTAATAAATGGAAGCTGTCTGGTGCGCGTCCCCAGCGCGTGCGCGACGATCATTTCGATTGATGCGCGCTGATGCATGTGATTGTAAACTGACAAGATACACAAAAGATTTCCAAGCGGATTCCGATACGAATTGTCCTTATTATCATTCCCGTATAACCTTTTACAGTAAAAGACTGTCTCTGTCGCTCCTCGGCCCACTCTCATAACTTTAAATGAAAAACAAACAAAATCCTTAAGCCATGTGATTCAGGGAGATAAGTTTTAAAAAAGCCTGTTCGGCACGTGCCGGTAGGCGCCTCCCAACTTTCTATGCGGGACTGGTTTGAGTCCCTAATGAGTTCTGACTTTTTTATTGAACCATTCTGAATTCTACACACGAAAAAGTCTGCGAGGGCAGAAAGTTATCCGCCGTAATTAAACCATTTATTTAAAAAACAAATCGCTACTCAGACCAAATGAAGATTTATTAGGCAGCTTTTACACCCACGATTTCTTATCTTTTATCTCTTGTTAATTGCTCGAATATATCGCATATCAAAGTAGCGCTCAGAATTGAAACTTTATGATCCGCAAACGCAATTTACAATTAAAAAAACAATGCATTTCATTAAATGTAGCTTTTATGACCGCCGCAAAAATGTGAGCGCTGGCAACTATTAAGATTTTAATATAACTGCCGGAGCAAGCCGCCGTTATGAATAGAATAAACTAAATAAGTAATTTCGATGTCAACTAAATCATGTATGGACGGTGGGTGCTCTCGAGTTTCTTAATTTATTGTAGCAGGGTTTGGCGATGGCGGTAGGTGAGATAGGTCGCATACTGCGGGCTGCAGGGCCTAAAGGCACCACCCGCGGACTATCACGACTCTTTCAATTTGCAATGTGATTCCACATCAAGAAATACACTCTAAATGCTATGAATGGACGACCGATGGTAATGGTCACTATTATTTTACAAGATTATTGCTCTCCTACGACATAAATTTTATAAACTTATTTTCATCATTGCGCGTATTTTTGACTGGATGTTTTACTAAATTTTTCTTGGATTTAATTTTATGTTGCTACTATGCGCGTGGGTGTTTGTTAGAAAATGATTTTGCAGATTATCCTTTTGCATATAACAATGGATAACAAGAATAAAGTCCATTGAAGAGACCAAGAGCTATGCTATCTTTGCGCATAGCTGAGGTAAATTTTATTTATTGTTAACATTGTGGTAGGTACCATCGCGGGTAGAACCTGGATAAGGGTGGCACAGGAGCGTGGGGATTGGCTCAAGAAAAGATAGGTCCATGCCCAGTAGTGGGTGAAGTCAGTCTGAAATTGTGTTGATGATGTTAATATAGTATGCGGTATGCGCAAGAGAACTAAGGTTACCGACATAGCCCGAAAAATTGCCAAACTTAAGTGGCAGTGGGCAGGTCACATTGCTCGCAGAACGGATGGCCGATGGGGACGAAAAGTTCTAGATTGGGGACAGCGTTGGAAGGCCTCCCTCTAGATGGAGCAACGCCCTGGTCAAGGCTGTGGGCGTCCGGTACATGCGAAACGCACAGAATCGATCAGTGTGGCGTCGCTTGGGGCAGGCCGGTACATTTTTCCGGGAAAAAAGTAGCCTATGTGCTATTTCAGACAATAATCTATCTCTGTTTTAAATTTCATCCAGATCCGTTCAGCCGTTCTGGCGAGATTGAGTAACAAACATACATTCATCCATCCATCCATCCAAATTTTCGTATTCATAATATTAGTAAGAAGTAAGATATTTTGCATAAAGCAATTACTAACAAAAATTGGCTTTCAAATCGAAAAATCAGTGCCTAGCGCTAATATTAGAAACCAGACTATTAACTTGGTGCTTAATGGAGCCCTTAGCTGTCATCTACAGGTTATTATTAGAGACGGTCCTGCAGCATCCAGACGCTAACAAGAATGCTTATTTGACGATAATTTTACGACTGGACTCTCGACGACTCCGCTCACAAGTTAGTACTTATATCTTTGTCCCACCAACACATATCTAGGAGACAACCATTATGTGCTCTGTGATTATTTTCTCGTTTGATACAAAAACACATACAGTCAGTTTCTCTTAAAATATAATCGAAACTTGACAGGAAAATGGTACATTAGTTCTTAAATGATCACATCAATCCGTATGGTGTCGGACGTAAAGAATCTCACCACCCCATATCTTCCCGTGGGTGTCGTAAAAGGCAACTAAGGGACAGCAGAGAATGGGCAGCAGCTTTTTCTGGGCACTTTAACTATAAACTGCGATCGCCAACCCGCCTGCCAGGCGTGGCTATTACGGCAAACCCACTCCCAAAACAAAAATAAATAGCACAAGTAAAAAACGCCCCGAGTGCCCGGCAGTCCGTCTATCCTCGACTACGGTAGCGGTCGAGAGGCGACGGCGGGGCAAGGGGTGCGAAGAATCCCCGGAGTGGATCCGGCTACCCCAATAAACACCGACGACTGGACCTGTCAACGGATAACACACGAACACTCCGGACCGACGAGAAGATAGCCGAACTCGAGGAAGAATTGAACAGGTTACGATGGAGTATTATAGGGTTATCTGAAGTCCGAAGAAAGAGGGAGGATTCGAGAATCCTACAATCCGGTAATTGATTGTGACCGGATTTGAGTGTCCCAGAGTGATGTCGGGTTTATCGTCCACAAGTCAACAACTTGGTGAAGATCGAGAGTGTGTCGACCAGGTCGGTGTCTTATACTCAGAATATCCTCGTGATATTCGCTTAATGTCATACAGGTCTACGAC
The DNA here is from genome assembly GCA_947562075.1 of Orthosia gracilis. Classification (NCBI taxonomy): domain Eukaryota; kingdom Metazoa; phylum Arthropoda; class Insecta; order Lepidoptera; family Noctuidae; genus Orthosia; species Orthosia gracilis. Next base: position 34,042,716 of record OX387275.1, on the reverse strand, counting down.
CCAACCTCGGCACACACCAACGTCGAGGTAGAGACCATGTATGAGGATATCTCTAGAGCCATGCATGGTTTCAAAACTCACTTCACCGTTGTCTTGGGGGACTTCAACGCGAAACTGAGCAAACGAGACGAGGATGAGCTGCAAGTGGGGCAATTTGGAGTTGGACATCAGAACCAACGGGGACACCTACTGTCCAGTTTTGTGGAGAAGGAGGGCCTATATGATGAACTCCTTCTTTAGAAAGCGTGAGCATAGGAAGTGGACCTGGCAAAGCCCCAATAGTGCAACTAAAAATGAGATAGACTTCATCATGTCAACCAAGAAGCAAATGTTGATGTTGATGTCTTTGTGATCAATTCGGTGAGAGGCACATTGAAAATTAATATCAAGTTTGAAAGGTCTCGATTGATGAAGTCTACGCTCCGTCCAGCACAGATCCAGATCCAAAACCCCGAGAGCTTTCAGCTCGAACTACAATATCGGGTTCGTGGAAGCTGTCCATACGGTTGGGTCTAAGTTTTTGACGACCCGCCGTACAGATATAAACAAAAAGCTCTCTGATCTTACTCTCAGGCCCATGAAGGAGAGACGTGAGATGATCCTGCAGTCTTCAGACGGACCTCAAAGTCCTGAAAAAGCGATCTCCACCGCTTTAATACCAAGCGTATTAAAGACGCGATTGAGCAGAATGAGGGCTCCAAGGTCTTTGCAAGAGATCTGACTATTGGGCAGAGCCAGCTCACGAAACTGAAGACTGAAGACGGCAGGATCATATCCGCAAAACCGGAACTCCTGAGAGAATTAAGAGATTAGGGATGTTGTACACTTCAACCAGTAAACCGTCGCGAATCTAGCAAAAGACCCTAGAGCTAGATTGACAATCCCACCGCACTATTCCCAAACCACTGAAACTCCTGAAAGCCAGAATCAACAGTGGCGACCACCAGAAAAGCGCCGAGGCAATGAAGCTCGACGAAGTTCCGGAGAATGAATTTAACTGTCTTGGATCCCGCAACGAAATTAATCAGAAAAGAATAATGGAGTCCAATTCCACTTCCCTCCATATCAAGCAGGAGACAGAACAAACAAGACCAATAGGCACAAACGGTCGTTGCCTAGCACCACGGATAAAAATTAGCATTAATATTAATGGGTCCTAACTTTGTGAGCATATTTGATTCCAATAATAGGTATGGCATAAAAGCTTGAACGCACGGCAATTTGCTCTAGTTTCCAAAAGGTCCGTATAGTAAACAGCTCCTTATACAGCCTGTACATTATTCAACATAGTATTGCGTTTATTCTGCCAAAGAATACACTAATATCCATAAGATATGATGAGCAGATTGTACAAATTCGCATTCAGATGTAGAACACTGACATAAAGGCGAGGCAGCAAGCTTGAAGGAAAATTCGGCAACACAGTCATCCACCTCCAGCCACGTCCTGGCCAGCCGCACGCGAACAGATGGAAAGAATTGGTGGAGGTGTCGGCCCTTGATGGCATTATCCAATGTAGGTGCATTGCCATCCGGATAAAAGTTCCTCCCAGACGTCAGGTTTAAACAATCTAGAGATTTTCTCACGATCACTCCGCGTTAAAAAGTCAGCGGCCATGGTCTCTTGTGCGGAATAGTACATTGCAGCACGTCGCTGCACTTCAAGGTACTGGGAAGGCCTCAGTACTACGACGATTTCCAGACTCCCGAACTAGCCGAATTCCGAAAAGGCTTTAGCACCGCAGACCACGTACACCTGCCTCTCTGCTCAGCGTTAGTGTTTATGTGCGAGAAAGCCTTCGCTTTGATCGAGGCTTGGGCTATGCTGCAGCCTCTCCAACGGTGCCAAAACAACTACCGGTACATCGAAGTGTCGAAGTGTTTGTATAAAAACGCCACCACGTCAGTTCAACTTCGGGATCAGACCTCGGAACTTACCCTTCTGCAGCGAGGTGTGAGACAGGGAGACGTCATATCTCCAAAACTGTTCACCGCTGCTGGAGAATGTCTTCAAGGTTCTGGACTGGAGAGGGCTAGACATCAACGTCAATGGCGGGTACATTACTCACCTACGGATTGCCGACGATATAGTGGTCATGGCTGAGACCATGAAGGACCTCAATAAAATGCTCGATGACCTCAGTAGAGCTTCCGAAAGAGTGGGTCTTAAAATGAATATGGACAAAACCAAGGTGATGTTGAATGCCCATGTTACACCCACTCCTATCAACTTCAGAGACTCTACACTCGAAGTTATGGACGACTATGTCTACCTGGGCCAAACGATCCAGTTTGGTAGGACCAACTTCGAGAAAGAGGTCAACCAGTTTCGATCCGATTCGACGGGGCAGCGTTCGGGAAGTTGCGCGGTATCTTTTCGTCCAACTTACCACAGTGTCTTAAGACGAAAGTTTATTACAAGTGTGTATTGCCAGTTATAACCTATGGCTCTGAGACGTGGTCGCTCACAATGGACCTCATCAGAAAGCTTACCAAACCTGGCAATGGAGAGGGCCATGCTCGGAGTGTCCTTGCGTGATCGAATCAGAAATGTAGAAATCCGCAATAAAACCAGGGTTACCGACATAGCCCGAAGAATTGCCAAACTTAAGTGGCAGTGGGCAGGGCACATTGCTCGCATAATGGATTGCCGATGGGGCATAAAACCTCTGGAGTAGCGACCGCAAACCGGAAGACGTTGCGTTGGAAGGCCTCCCACCAGGTGGACATAGACCCAGTGAAAGTTGAAAGGATCCGCTGGATGCAGGACGCACGGGACTGGTCAATTTTGCGACGCTTGGGGAAGGCCTATGTCCAGCAGTGGACGTCTTTCGACTGATATGATGATGATGATGATCATATAAATATTTTAAGTGCAAGCAGATGAAGCTTTGACTACTTTTAATGCAGTCAAAGAAAATCGAAAACCAAGAAATATTGTTTTATGCAATTGTTCACTAGAAAAATATTATAGTGTCCCTGCCTAGCAAAGTATAATAATACAAAAATTAAATGCAGCATTGGCTAATAACTGTTTATTACCGAGATTCACATTGTCAATCAGTTTAATATTTTAATCTATAATCATAAATACTTAAAATAATCGGAGATTGCTTGCGAGGAAGAGAATGCTTACAATTACTGTACTCACATCAATAAAACAGTATTATGTAGTTTATAAATATGGATAGAAAATACCAAGACTAGAAGAACTTCAAGACCGCCGTAGACAGGCGCGATGTTACAATGCGACAACCCATTTTCATGGAAATTATTCTATAGGTTAGAAGAATTTCTATGAAGACGCGTTGTCGCGTCGCACCTGTCTGGGAACCTTAAAACTCTTCATAGTCTCACCAAACTTGAACGTACGGACAGCACAGAAAGCCTTCGCACAAACATCTATACATATTAGTAGTTCAACGCTCCAACATACATGACATACATTCGCTTTTTAAAACAGCACGTGGGCGACACAATACCATTGCAAACCGTGCAAATGTCAGGAGATAAAGTAAAATTAAATCGGACAACTCGAAAATAAAATGTAAGCTCCAAAATGAATGAAACATCACCTACAAGTCTGTGAAGTACCTCGATTGCAGCGTGGGAAGAGATTTTTATCTTGATAATGCGTGTGCGCATAATTTACCCTTTTTAAGTATATGCACTAAAACGCAGTTTCAAAATGCATTATATTCGGTAAGTTACTTTTATGCTGTGTTAAGTCTGTTTTTAAGATGACTTGCATGACAAATCAATAACTTTACGCTCTTTTACTTAGCTTACAGCGTGAAATCAATATCCATAATATTTAGTTCTGGGAAATACATCCACCCATCGATATACGATCACTCATTACTGAGGTACCTTCATACGCCGTTTCGTATGATCCGTTCCTATATTTACCGCTTCAAACAGAACTTACCTTCATACAGGGACCATGTTTGAATGACGTCACATGACAAATCCTCATAAAATTTACAAAGAATAGTCACTAGATTTTCCGGTTATCCGCAAAACATAGTTTGAAAAGATATACGACAATACGGTAGCAGTAAAATCTTTCCAAAAAATAATTGAGGCTGTAAAAGCTCTCTTATTCGTGATAACATTTTCAAAACGTGTATGCAAAATTTCATCATAATCGGTTGAGTATAACTGTTCTAAAATTCAGTTGCAAGATATGACTCGACCATATACATGCATACATTGTAAGTTAATAAAAAGCTTGTAAAAAGGCAAACAAGTACAAAAATAACAATAGCCAATCAACTATCAAGCATCTTTGCGGCAGTAAAGCTTTCAGGTTTTCACTGATGAAGATAAAAAGATAAAACGATTACCGTATCTTTGTCAGAAAAGGCGTGGGTTTGCGGCCGAGGACTTTAAAACAAATGAACGTCTTTATAAACTACTAGCTGCTGCCTGCGGCTCCACCTGAGTTGTATTAGTACTTCTCTCAATATCTTTACAAATTTTAGCCTGTTACTCAGATGTATAATCCCTTGAGTGCTAATTTGCAGACACAATAGAAAAACAATTGTTTCTGGGTTCCAAAGTACCCGATTGCACTCAAGGAGAGCTATATTTCTGTAAAGTTTTATCAAAATCCGTTCAGTAGTTTTTTTCTTGAAAGTAACAAACATCCCTCTCATCCATCTCACAAATTTTCACTTTTAGAGTTGTAGTATGAAGGAGGATCACAAAGTAACTAATCAAAATAGATAATGGAAAAATTCCTTAGAAGACTTTTCAAAGAATCTTGACGCGTGTTTACATCTTTTGAAATAAAATCTGTTATCATAAAAAACTATATTTCTGTAAAATTTTATCAAAATCTCAAGGAGAGCTATGTTTCTGTAAAGTTTTATCAAAATCCGTTTAGCAGTTTTTTCGTGAAAAAGTAACAAACATCCATTCATCCATCCTTACAAACTTTCACTTTTAGAGTCGTAGTATGAAGTAGGATCACAAAGTAACTAATCAAAATAGATAATGGAAAATTTCCTTAGATGACTTTTCAAATAATCTTGACGCGTGTTTACATCTTTTGAAGTAAAATCTGTTACCATAAAAAAATGGTGACCAAAAAAACCGCTCTAAATAAAAAAATATAATATCCTTAATCTAAAACCACTCAGGTTATTACCGAGCAACGCAAATTGCGATCGTAGGCTCTGATTAGACGGGGCAATTTGTTTTGACAAGTACTTAGCAGTAGTACCAACGTGGCCATTATTAATAGAAGTGTGAATGAGATATTGATTTAATATGTATGCTAACGATTGATTACTAGCTGTAACGAGCTCACATTTGCACATTGGCTTAGTAATATCATTTAATAAGTCTACGTCTTTTGGTACGTAATAAAAAATAATATTAGTATTATATAATGAATGCGATATGTCGTTTTGAACTTGTTATAAAACGTGTATTAATAGGGTTAGATTTTTCACTTGGCAAAGCGAGTTATTGAAAGCGATTATTTATAAATCAGCGTATTCATAAGACTGGAAAAGTATCTTAATTATTTGTTGTACAACACGCATTATTCAGGTATAAGTAGAGTTCATGTAAAAGGGCAAGCTTAATATTTTTTTCTTCGTGTCGCTACCACGACAGAAATTTAGATTTTGCCGGCCCAAAACTTTACTTTTTGTTCCAAACTTCTTCGTTCCAAACTTCTTGGCCGCCCTGAAGTTGGCTAAAATGGCTGCGCAGTAGTTAATCAAATATAAAAACAGCACCGATTGATCAGATCGTGCTTTACGCATTTTAAAGCCAACTTCATGCGGCCACAGTGTGCAGGTATAGTTCAAGTCGTGTAGGAGCTTAAGTTAAAATTAGCTTATCTCTCCAAAAATCTTTGAATGATAGAGAGAATGATTCATATTCTATATTAGTCAGGCTAAGTGATCAATTTTGATTTTGAACCTCGACAAGTTCTGTCACGGTTTGAATCACAGTCTTAATTAAATAGCCACCCAGTGGCACTTACGACCTTCTTCAGTAGATACGACACACTCATACACACCAATGCAGTACGGGCTCGTGGACGCTATTCGCGTTAAAAGATCCGTGCAGGCGATTATGGACATTGAGGTGCCCCTGTAATTTTGACCCATGACTGTACCTAGGGGCTACGTATTTGTGGTTTCACCCAAAATCATAAACACAATTTCAGCCTTCTCGTTTCCAATCACAGAAACCCTTATTTCACCAACCAAAATAATTTAGATCATCGAAGCCAATAGTCAATTACAAGCCGACGAACCAATTTTGTGTTGGATCAATAACCTCAAAATTATTTACGAATGCGAACCTTTTTTGTGAGGTCGGTAATACGTTATGTTCTCACAGCATCCATCAAGATCATATCTAATTACGTTAACGTATTTCAAATTACCTTTTGTTTTTACATGGTGTATTAAAATGTCGTAAAACTGTGTAGGTACAGTCGAAATGTTAAATTATCTTGGTAAGTAATTATTAATTCATGTTTTGTGTGGGTAGGCAAAAGTTCTGTCTTTCATGTGAACATAACTTATTAATATTTTTGCTGTACGGATCAAACCAAAGTTCAGATGCTACACTGGTGTAAAACGAGCAAAAACAAACACGTTTGAGCTTGCATACAAAAAAAATCATGAACATTTAAAAACCAAAGATTGTTGGACACAAGCATCGCCACATCGATCTTCAATCAGGTCATCAATCCACTGGTATTAGGCCATCCAACGCTGCGTCTTCCGGTATGCAGTCACCGCTCCAGAACCTTTCAGCCTCATCGAATTAAAAAAATAGCATACAAATAACTATTCCAAATGCCTGAAGCATTAAGTCCGCCTCTGTTATTTTATGTGCTTAAGTATTAAATAAATTAATAAATATTCTTAGCACAAAAAGAATCCGCAAAGAATTTGAATTTACAAACTCCCTTACAAAATATATACTTTATACTACGCTCAAATGGAAAGAAATATTCACCAAGAGCTTGCCGGTAGAACTCACTGAGTAAGAATCTTTATCACTATCTTAACATTTAAAGTTCAATCAAAGTAATTAGTCATTAATCAATGTTGGCTAAAGTGTGCCCAATAACGGTCACTGCTCAGAAGCTTGTTTATCTTAGGAAACTGCAGAAGCGACTTTAAAAGCAGATAAAGTTTTCCAAGTTTTCTTGTAAACAGCTCATTGATAGTTCAGTACAGACAAAATAATCCAGACTACAAGTATTTTGAAGGTAGTATCTTAGCCATGTTAACTTTACAAGCTATATACATTTCATATCCAATTATAGTGTCTACGGCGGCAAGACAATCATTACTGAAACATAACACTATATGGTGATAAATAGCGCCATACAATCTCACAAACCACCATAAAATTTGTACGTAGCACATGTAGCACAATTGCTTCTCGTCAAACAGTTAAATGTTCACACATTGTTTAGTAAAATGGCGTACGGCGTGAAGCACTAACTGTGCGAGTAACCCACAATGTAACAATGGCGACAGTTATGATCCCACGCGTCTGTCCACACGCTCCTAATATTTACTTTACGCACATTCTTCCTTCATGCCATGATACACAAGGAAAATTACTTCCTCGCGTATCCAAGCTATTCATTAAGGCTCATTTCCCACTACATTTAATTCAAAACGAAGGTACCATTATTCTCTTTGGCACGTTTACCGCCTTTTGATGTTCGTAAATGCTCGTACAATCGTCTTCTCCAAAGTGATACACTCAGATACTTATCTTTATCGAGTAAAAAGTCTCATGTATGATCATTTAGACACACCGTAACGTATAAAGTTGGATCTTTGTGAATATCGTCACGAGTGCACGGAGCGTAATAACCGTTTAGTACGCAATATATTTTTACTATTGTCCTTAAATTCAATGGTAAATGATATAAAGAAATCTGGGGCATAGTCTTATGCTTGAGATTTGAGCACACTTTTTGTAGGAATTAAATTGAATAAATATGTATTTGCTTATCTAAATATATTTTTATAAACAGATATAGATATACCCTGGTAGTCTCCAAAAGGAAAAGCGGGAGTGCTCTCAAATGAAGTAAATAACAAGTTAAGTCCTTAGATGGTCGGAACATGGTCCTGTAGCAAGTCGGGGACAGCCGAAACAAAAGCCTATAAGTAACGTCACAGTGCCGGGACCCGTCGCAAATTGGTTTATTGAGATTGCAACTGCGATGCGCGCAAAAAGCTACGTCCCGCTTTGAACTTCACCATACATCCTTTTTTGTAATCCGAATTATATGTCCTGTAATCAAGTCGTAATCGTTAAATAGAAAAACGCTTCGGAAACATTCGTTCCATGGGAATTTTTATGGGTAGCAACATAGTTCGCTTGTTCCTACGACCAATATAAGACAATCACAGTGATGAGCAAAAAGTTACCCTTTGAAGTTGATGTACGCCTAACAACTTAATAACAGTACAGATTTCTGATTCGTGTTCAATATTTCTGCAATTTTTGTTAAAACATTGCTCTCCGGTATGTGGTGCAACACTGTAAAGATAATAAAATAATAACTGCAGCGTTGGAATTTAATAAAATTTGCTAGATTGTACAGACATTAAAAGTGGCATAAATTCCGGAAAATTCGGCGAATTTTCTTTTAATTTCGGGTCACAACCCGATTTGTGAGTACGGAGCGGAGTATTGTTAAAAACGTTTCCAAGTGAATGTGCCCCTACATATCACCGTAACGACCACTCAATACCGCATTGTAGATTCAATTTATATTGACCACAGGGCATTTTCTCTCTTAACGCCGGTAACTCGAACATAATGTTGCCCTGCACACTATTTACGAAGCTATTTATTTCTGAATTGCGTGCAAATAACTATGCTGTGTTTTGTTCCCCTGTGTTTTAACACAATTTTTATTTTTGTTCAGTTAATTGAAAGTCGACACTCTTACTAATGATTATGTTGGCAACAAATAGAAAAAGATATTTTAGTTTCTGTTTGTGCAAATTGCAATGGTAATTAAAAAAGGAGAAATAGGATTTTGTTGATTATCTCGTCTCCCGTATGAATGCCATCAACATCGGTGAGTGTTCAATAATACACCTTGCCTTGTTATGTCAGTATATACAGTAATAAGACTTATTACTGTAAATTATTTTTACTGTGCCTCGAGTATCGATACTTACGTTATTGATAGACGAAGTCTAACTATATTACACAAATGTAAATTTGCTTTAAAAACCTGATATATATTTTTTTTTTCGAGAATTCCCAAACAACTTCCTTGTCTTTATTTTTCTATCTTTTAGGACAAGAAAGGCAATATTTCAGAAATAACTATTGAGAATCATCGCTTTAAACGGCTGTTTTCCAATTAATCAAAACGTAATTTTTTTCGCAATAAAGAGAAATACAGTGATTTGTACAAATATATTGCAGTAGCGAATTTGAATAAACAGGAATATTAAAGTCAGCATAGAGCTGTTATAGTTTTTTTTTTCTATGGAAGCTACGAGTATGTTAGGCGAATGTCATTAGTTATGCATGCACTATTGTACTCTAAAACCGTTTGTAATGACTGTAGCAATTGTATAATTAAGTAGGCTACCAAACTATAAGCTTTCCTTTACGTAGGCATCATGAACTTCGTGCATGATCTTCTAAGAGGCTATCTAAATAATACGAGATCCAGATAAAATAGAATTCTATCATCGATAAAGATTGTCAAAATCTTATCTTATCTTGTGGAGGAGCCGAGAAATAACTCGGACACTTCGACCCTTTGAGATCTATTGTGGTCCCTTAGATAACTTACTCCTCGTTGTCCAATCTCGTTGAAAACTCTTTTCTAAGTTTTACAACGAGACTAGGAGATATGAGCCTATAGTCTTCTGGTTTTGGATACCCAACACCTAGGAGACTCATTCGCTTACCAGCCAGTGCATTGCATGTGCACAGAAGGTGCTCCATGCGTTCCGTATGTTCTCCACACAACCTGCACATGGGTGTCGCGGCCAGACCCATCTTCATGACCATGTCGTTGGTTCCAAAGTGCCCAATAAAGGCCCCAAGCACTTAGCGGATTTGCCCCCTGCTCATATTCCAAATGCATTCCCGGGCTTTGAACGCAGAGCCTATGAATTTCTTGGAGTGTTGTAGACCGGTAATAGACAGCAAGATTGTCAGAAAGTGCAAGACGCATTATATTGACATGACATGTGCTACCGAAAAGTTACGTGGTAAACCCCTTACATTTTGACAATGATTATCGCTAATAGAATTTCACGGTATCTAGAGCTCTAGCACTCGTATTTCGGGACTATTTAGAAAAGAATAAATTCGAACTGTATGATTGAACCTGTGACTCTAAAGGCAGAAAGTGAAAAACATATTTAACTCTATTACTAAAATGCTCGTATAGAAATTAAAACTATCATTATTGAAAAAGAATTCATACTCGGTAAGCCAATTAAACCACACATCGTGGGAACCTAAATAAAAACTTGCTAAAAATAACGTTTTCATATATTTTTTCTGCGCCTAAAGCTTCCAATTAACGTGTCAGAATGATACCCGCGTGGAGTCGGGGTGTCGGGCTAGTGTTAGAACGTGAGGATGGCCACATTCCCACCACGCTCACACAATTTGCAACACACGACGCCAATTAAATACATTTTTAACAATGAAACGAAGGGCCACGACTCTGACCTAGGCCTTTAAGGCTAGTTGTTGAGTTAGTTGAGATTATCTGAAGTCAGACTAAGGTATTGTGAACAATGAGGTTCAACAAGAGGGAGGTGAACATACCGCAACAAAACTGTCTCATTTGACAAAAAATGTTTGGATAAAGATGTACAAAATTAATTTATTGTTGTTTTAAATGTTTTGAACGTCCTGGTGCTTGGTCCTCGGGGTGACCATAAGCTCTTAGAGTAAAGTTATTTTGTGTGTGTGTGTGTGTAAGGGACAGATGTATATGACTCGTAGAAATCTGTCCCTAACACACTCACACACTCAAAATAACCATACTCTAAGAGCTTATGGTAAAAAATAACGGGTTTTTTGTATTTGATTATCTTCAAAGTCAGGCAAGGCGTTATTTGGGATTACCTTTAGGCATGCCCCACAAATAGCCTCCAGACATTCAAAACATACTAAAAAAAACAATAAAAGTTATGTAAAAAACACTGTTTTGAATACGTCTGCGCACAGCCTTATATCGCGAGAGTACATCAAGCTAGATATAAAGCTTCGATCTAAAAGGATCCACTCGTAAAATCCGCAATAGACAGGTAATGCTTAGAGAAACTTTATATAGCGTTTTATTCGCCTATTTATATTTTATGGATTAGTTAACATCTTATAGAGTTAATACTCTTCGGGAGCTTTTAACTTTCTTTGTAATTTTATTATAAATAAATAAAAATAAAGTAAAATAAAAATTTAGTTCAGATTATTTAAATGTTGTGTTTAGACTATTTTGTTAGTATTACATTATCTTAAAACTATGTTAGTCATGAGGATACAAATACGAGTAGGTAATACACATGATTGAATGTAAATTTAAATTGAATTGAAATAAATGATAGAAAATAATTTAAAATTAAATTGAAATAAGTAATTTAAATTAAATTATGTGGAGATCGCATTGCATATATATATATATATATAAATATAGATAAGTAATAGCATTGCACATGTCACTACATGTGCAATGCTATTACTTCTAAGCACGGAAAGGTAATGGACACCAATTTAGGCAGTCTCGATTTTAAGTCAACTTGTTATTTCCATTTCCAAAGCCAATTCTCTGACACATAAAACACTGTTAATAAAAATAAAAATAAAAGTTTAGTGCTTAATGTTAACACGTAAAATGTTTTCATAGCTCACCTCTTGGTATTTTCACACGTCGCGCTAAAGACTGGAACACTAATGAGAAACTTTCATTACTAGTCGCATGTTAAAGTTCGTCGAGCATTTGCAAGTGAAATAAAAGTGGGTACAGGAGAGCTGGTTATTGCCTCTCTAACGCCGATAGTGGGTTCAATAGTCGGCGGGCTCGGCGGGCTAACGAAGGAGATGCGCTTGCGCCGATAAAGCCCGCATTTCAATAGTGCATGCGTTGTACTGCGACACTCGCACTCAGCGTCCGCGGCCTGCAGGCTTCATATTTATTGCGATTATGTAAGATATTATTAGAAAATGAGGAGCTTTGTAGACACTTTTGTTTTTGTTCTACTTCTTTGCTTATATGAATTCTTGTTCTTTCTTTTCGCATCGTACTTCTAACATCTCAATATTATCATCAGTATTGCATACTATTATTTATGAAAGCAATTAATAATAAAAATCAGGTACCAGCGGGTATATAAAAGGTGAGAGAAAGGACTCATTCGAGAAAAGTGCCCAAGAATCTGGCAGCATTGACAAATTCAATGGCAAAAAAGGATTCTTTTATTCGTACTTTACATACCAAAGAGTTAAGAGTTTATAAGTTCTTCTTATAAATGTTCATTACAAGAGTTCAACTGATGTCAAAATGCAGCATCAATCACTTGGCGAAGCTTGAGAAATTACTTGTCTCTAAATAAAAATAAAAATAAAAGTTCCAACGACGACGTTGAGGATATTGCCTTTATTTACCTTCATCGAACAGACTACTTACTTTACTAACACATAATGATTACTTCGAACTTATATTGGTATATTTTACACCTGGGTTGAAACCGCAAAATGTTAAATTAATCTTTTTTCAGAGCACAATAGACCGCTCGTTGTGGGAACATAAGTTGTTATTTGCCATTGCACAGGAAATCGTTTTATGCTCCGCTTGATTACACTCAAAGGGTAACTTCAGAAGTATCCTTCAATCGCACTTACAGCCATAAAATATATATTGCATAAGTGCAATAAAATCTGGAGATAGCGTCTTGTTACGCAGTTATCTAAATGCAAAGAAATGCATTAATATTTATTCGAATAACTAGCTTTTGCCCGCGGCTTCGCTCGCGTGGAATTTGGTCTGCCACATAAAGATTCGTGACATTTTTTTTTTTTTTTAATAAAATGTATCCCATGTTACTTCTAATACCTCCAAGAATATATGTACAAAGTTTCATGATGATCGGTTCAGTAGTTTTTGCGTGAAAGCGTAACAAACAAACTTACATTCACATTTATAATATGTACTAACTTTTATCCGCGGCTTCGCTTGCAGTGAAGCCATCAATTATTTTTTTTATCAAAAGTATCCTGTGTTACTTCTAATACCTCCAAGAATATATGTACAAAGTTTCATGATAATCGGTTCAGTAGTTTTTGCATGAAAGCGTCACAAACCAACTTACATTCACATTTATAATATTAAGTATGATAATTAGTAAGTAAGTATAGTATGATAGTAAGTAACAAATGAAGTTGAATCCCTAGTTACATAAAGATTTCCATGATTATAGCAAGAGGTCTCTTGTTCCCAGTAGCCATTTATTAAATAAGACAGCGAATAGCATCTCTATTTATTCAAGTTGACGATATAATAGTTTTCGTTAAAGTCAAACATCGGCAACGGATGACAATAAATGATTTCATAATACTCGTTAATTGCAGGTTTAGCGGCGGGACGGTATAAATACGATCAGCAATTACAATGAGGCACAGGAGCTGTACCACTTGTCAAATTAATACTACAGATGTAATCAGAAGCTATTGAAAAAGCGTTTAAAACTTGATGTGTTTATTAAATTGTCGTAAGTTATTTACGACTTTTACGAGCGAGCAAGTAGTCGCGTCGCGTCGCGTATAATTATTGAGAACACGCTTATTCCTACTGTAACTTTACTTCACTTTTATTCGAGGTGATCGTATTTTATCGATTTTATTTTATGTTGAACAAGCAAACTAATGTTGTCTAATAATGTCCTCGCTGTTGTCTGTGCGCGCAACTGCAGGTAAATGTAAAAAAATAATACACGAGTTTGGTTTTACGACTTCGTAATATTGCAGGTTAAACTGTATATAAAAATAATAATATTTTTATATTTATTCAAGCTCTGATTTCTATCGATGTTATTATTCAAATGATGCTAAGGAGTGAAGTTGAGTGAACTTGGACGCGCCACGCGATGCGACATCCGTGTAAACTGCAGTCCCACGAACACATAAGTCAATCCATAATTACAGAGCCTGCCGTGTATAATCGATCCAAGGTAATTAAACAAATGGCTAGAGGGAACGAGTCTTGTCCCTTGAGTTGCCATAAAATATCTTGTTCCGCGTGAGATTGCCACAATCTTATTTTTTTATAGCGAAACTAGTCGCGTTTAGAAGTGCGTTCACGTTACGTATTCGCAAAAGAAAAATCGCGAGTAAAGAACTGGTATAGAAAACTAGATTTTCCACGTCTCGGCGTTTAGAACGATTAGCCGGCAGGGACGCATTGTTGATACGCTATCAGCTGATTGCCGCGCAGTCCGGCATGGTAGCGCGGCCAGAGCGCATGCGCGCGCGCATCCCGCCACCACACGACCACGCACGCGCACCGAGTGACGCTTCTGACACTTCATGAATGAGACTCTTTTATCAATTTTCGTAATGGCATAATTAGTAGGATGCCGGTGACCGGGCGGAAGTTCGTGCGTGTAGTGAAGTACCTGCTGGCGGGCGTGACGCTGAGCTGCGTGAGCTGGCTAGCGTGCATGAGCGAATGGCCCGGGGGCCGGCCGGAGCTGGGCGCCATGTCCACCATGCGCACCATCGTGGCCTACTCGGAGGGCAAGCAGGCCGAGCTGGACCGCCCCACGCCACTCACCTGTGACAGCTTGCCAGTCTTCCCGAAGCTATCTCACATTGTTAGTCCACACTCAGTACTTTTCCATCTATTTATATTTTGCGGTCTATAACCCTAGTGCACACTTAATTAATTCCATAATGGCTGTATCAAGACATTCTGAATATAAAATATCAAGTCGTAAAATACGAGATTATTCGTTTTGAGTGCAAAAAATAAATCCTTTAGTTGGTATAATCCTTGCAAAAAAACCGGAGTAAAATATAAATTAAGAGATATTTAACTTTTATGAGCTACATCTGGAGATAAACCACATTTAAATGATGATTTTTATGATCACATAATTGCATAAAATATGTGAAGCAGTGAGCTTTATTAAACTCTTGTTATTAAGTTGCTGAATACCTACAAATAAATTCTAGCATCCGGTGCTAGACTATATTATGCAAATTAAGAAACAGTCAGAACATAAGCAAACTTACAAAAAAAAAACAAAAAACAGCAATAAACCCACAAATAAAGTGATATATAACATTTATGTGACTTCCAATAGATATCGTCCAAAATGTTCATGAGTAAAGATTTCGGCAAACGTTGAAATTCTTTCACGTCGTTTGCAAAGTAAATGCTTAGAAACTAAAACCAAAATTTCCCATTTATAACAAGCAAATTGAAAAGAAAAATATCCACAAAATAATAGAAATTAAAAATAACCTAACCAATATTAAACTAGTGTAAATTGAATTCCATTCCATCGAATAACATTCAATGAAAAAAGCCGTTAACGCTTACAATAAGTAAACAGCACATTACGCCGCACTCCTCATCATATCTCGTATGCAAATATCGCAGACAATAATGGATGAGAAAACATCTCCAAGAAATACGATGTACTGTCACATACACTTTGTATGCAACACTTCCTGTTCCCGCACACTCACTATTTTTAGAATGTACCGTAAAGTGTACAGCACTCAACTTTATTTATATTTAATGAGCAATCTGATATCTTTATACCTTAAAAGGTATTTAAAACCCTCGCAACTTCAAAAGAAAACCTCTCCTCCGCGAATAATATATAAAGTTGAAAACCAACAAAGATTTCGAAACGTCAACTCGAACGTCAAGTTAATAAACGTACTCACCCTTCTCATACATTTATTGCACACATTTTCTTATTTATTAATACATTGAAACAAAACTGAAAGATACAAAAGAGCCCGCGTCCACCTACGGACAGACAGACATAAAAACATATCGTTTCTTATTTCTCACGTCATCTAAACAAAATGATTGCTATAAACAAATTGTCGGCGATAAGAATCGAGTGGTATCGCACAAACGCCGATAGCCTCCGCGCAGCGCGAGCGCGAGCGCGAGCTGCTTTTATTTCAACTCGTTTTGTGTAGCGATTATCTATTCCGATGCTGGTCACGAATGGAAAATAAATCGAAATCAATATCCTCTACGGGCATTTCTAATAGTATGCCGCCACTGGCACGCTGCCTCCTGCTCCTATATTATAGCAGATCGCGAGCCAGATACCGCCGATACATAGCTACGGCATAGTTGCATAGTTCCGATACAGTAAACAGACATATTTGCATGCATAAATGGAAATAGAAACCCATTTCCGGCAAATCACCCGAGGTCGGTAACTCTTCAGTTGCCGTATAGGCTGGATCTGCGTCGTGCTCGTGCATGCATCATTTCTTACTGAGAATAATGTACAATGCATAAATCTGCATATTATCAACAAATATGGCATGGTAGAAGGCAAAAATTACGATCGGGAACGTGAAAATTTACTGGTGTGTAGAAAGGATGTTAGTACAAAACTTACAGTACTAGATAAAAGTTATCGATACAAAACTTGTAATGTAGCTTTTTATGTAGTTTTATTACCTATTTACGAGTATGCTTATCACAGAAGTTATAAACCAGACAAAGCAAACTTACACCCTTTCGAACGCAAGTGTTCCAATAATTTAGCAACACTTTTTATTCGCTACAAATAAAATGTTACTCCTGTGCACAATAGAATGAATTCCATTTTTAAATCAGTCGTTCCATTCTTTCGAATGGAATGAATTCATCATAGAAAAAAAAACACAATAATCTGTGCGTGGTAAGCACTGGCTGGTAAGATAACAGATGACATATTTTGGATTAAAAAATGCGCGAAGGTGCTTCGCAGTCACCAGTCGATTAATGTTTCAGTAATCCATTTGGCGCTTTGGTTAGCCAGCATTAACATCGGCCATTTATAAATGCCGCCGCATCCAGGGCCAAATGATCAGATTAATCTAATCTAGTGATAAGCAACGCAATTACTAGACTTGTTTCATAATTAACCGGGTTGGTGTCGTTTACAAGTTTTCTTGCTGTTGATGAACTTTTTTACTTATTTTTTTTAACTTGATATAAAAATCTTAAAACCATTAAAACGCAACTACGTTCATAAAACAAAAACTTACTCTCACATCTAAGTCAACCAATTGGTGTTAAAAATGTATGTAAACATTTCGGTAAAATCGGGCATAATATTTGGTACGGATGTCACATTCTTCCAATCTGTGTTAACAGGAAGAATACACAAAATACGTTTGCTCTAAAAAAACTGGGTTTGTTTTGCTTTTCTGGAGTGATGTTCGATTTTTGAAATCTCTACCCATGTGTTCCCCTTATGAAAAAATACGTCCTAAGTGCCAATGTGTTCTCTGTTCTTTTGAGAAGTCTAGTTATGTTGGGAAAATGATACTTAGGTACCTGCTAGCTAAATATAAATCGTGATTCTACAAAACCTAGGTTTATAGGTCGTACAATATCACCACGTCGTATCTCCACGACCTAGACCGAAAAGTTATGTCTGCACAAACTTTATTAGTTCTGCGGCATACGATCACCGCTAAAGATCATTATCTCCCTAAGCATTCCTGTCACGAAAATGTCTGTCTAGCACAAAATTGATATTTAATTCCGCAAAAAAATGTAACAGCTCACGATTTTGGTTCATTATAAAAATGAGATTTACACATCGCACCTCGGACTTATTTCTTGATATATTGTGTAGGTGAAGAATTGAATTGATTACATATATTAGTGTTAAAGGTACAATAAGATTGTACAGATGCGATCGATATTTGATTCGTGTGAAATAAGGCCACGTATTTCTTTCTGTGTATTATTATATTTTATTGCCGTCATTATCTTTTTGTGACCTCTCTTTGTTTCATTTATTGTTGTAACACCAATGAAGTTTAATGTTCCCATATAAATGTCAATGTGTGGGGTAGAACTATACGTAATATGTTTCATTGATATCTATTCAAGTTCTAATCACACATTACATTGCTGAAACGTCTTTGGCATTCACA
Source organism: Orthosia gracilis (assembly GCA_947562075.1). Lineage (NCBI taxonomy): Eukaryota > Metazoa > Arthropoda > Insecta > Lepidoptera > Noctuidae > Orthosia > Orthosia gracilis. The sequence goes on along the minus strand of OX387275.1, from coordinate 34,024,546 downwards.
ACTCATTATGAACTTATTGATTTAAATCGATCCCGTACCCGTACGTTGTGACTATAAATCAAAGGTTTTATTGAGTTCTGAAAAATCCAAATAAAACATGCAAACCAAAATCGTGAATGTTTGTGTAGAATAAAGTACAATTCTATCTTCGTGTTTGTCGTAATACAGGAAAACATCATTATTTACTTCCACTTCTTATCAAACAGGACTTGATGAGCGAATCGTACAATTATGATCATAGGAACCCACACCTTCCAGATCAGTAGCGTGACGAGACTTGTCTATGTAATTACGCAAATACCCAGCAATATGCAAACCTTTTCTAATGGCAAACGTAAACTCCCATTTCCTACCATAAACCAATAATAATTATAACTTTGAAATCATCAGGGCATGACATACATTGCAAATTGCCCTAATAACAAAACACTACTTCTATTTTTGCCATGTTGTGTTGATCTAGACGTGAAAGCTCTATCGTGATGCATAGTTACCCTGACGGTGACCGAAACTTCATTTAGGACATTCACTACCTTCTAAAGCCTACATATTGCCATATGTTAAAAGAAAATAATCATTTTTTTACTTGGTCATTGTGACTGTCTAAAAATCTGACAATAGTATCGAATAATCAATCGATCAACTAGGCAATGAGGTTGATTTAATAGCGAGTTTGGCTGCTCAGGTTAGTTCTGAAGAATCCACGACTCTTTTATGAACAAACGGGAGCATTAGTACATTGTTCGGAGTAGCAAAGGTTAATCTAACGGATTGGTTATTCATTATTTTTTCTTTTTCATTATTATGGATTCAAATTTAAAACTAACAAGTCACGTAAGCATGGATGTCATGGTACGTGACGGAAAACGGTGTATATCAAACACTAGCTGACCCCCGCGGCTTCGCTCCCGTCAACTGACTACCTACCTACTTACCACCTCCCTACCTACCCACCTACCTTACCTACCTACCAACCTACTCACCTGCCCTCCTATCTACGCTACCGTACCTACTTACATACCCTACCCTACATACCTACCTATCTACCCACCTACCCTAACCTACCTACTTAATTACCAGTTTGTTAACCTATTTATTTGAATAAGAATTAATACTACAATACGAACGTAACCAACTTATGTTTCTACAGGGCAGCGATCTTATTAAATTTTAGAACACAAAATCTGCTAATGTGACTTAACTATGATAGTTAGATGTATTCTCCCGAGAGTTTTTTGTACGTAATAATGAGAACTTTAATCATGTAATACATATTTTTATGTATCATCAATAGTTTTCTCAGCGCCCGTCAAATAATGAATTTAATAGGCAAAATTTTGCTACTTTGGCTTACATTATTGCAATTTCCATAAGGATCCCTAATTTTTTTGAGAATAAATTATAGCCTGTGTTACTCTGGAATAATGTAACATTCCATAGGTGAAATAACTTTTAAAATCGGTCCAGTAGTTTCGGAGCCTATTCGGTACAAACAAACAAACAATAAAATCTTTCCTCTTTACAATATTATTATTATTATCGTTTATTATACTATATATAACTATATATCTTATTTAATACATTTTTAAATATTTTTATAAAACAAATACATTTAAAAATATAAAAAATAGAGGCCCACCGGTATCGGGAACAGGGTCCAAGCTACCGGTGGTCAGGGCTCCAGAGAGAGGAACCTCCTAAAAATACGAGCCGTGTCCAGCAGTACTGTAAGTAATAGTAATAGTATAGATTGTTAGAAATCACTAAGGAACTTTTTATTTGCACTTTCTCTGATGGTTTAGGTCAAGAAATCGGCCTATATTTGAAAAGACATTTTATTTGTTCAGTTACAGTTCAGTAGAGCATGCAGAGAGTTAGAGATGGTTCCATTTCAATTTGCCTAATAATAATTCCTGAGCCATATATTTTTTTCATACAGTAAGTGACTACAGTAATAAAGATTTACTATCCCACAGAATTGTAAAACAATTGAGACTATTATTTATATTAAAATTGCTATTTTTATTACGTTTAAAAACTATTATTTCGTTTAGCAATGTTTTGCTGCAAATCATAAAATCTTTTATAGTTCACGTTGTGCGCTAAAAAGGAGATCTAAAATTACCATAAAAAAACCTTTATGTAGGTTTACTAGGCGTTTCTAAAGCGGACCTACACCTCGCATCGTTAGTGGAAATAGTAATATTTCTCTTTTTTGAGCGTTGAAAGCTCGGGAGAGTTCCAATCTGGTTGGCGTTGTATTCCCCTTATAAATCAACGCGGGGCAGTAAAATCAGGTGCCAGGCGCGGCTGTGGGACGCAGCTAGCTTAGACTTATGCAAATTAAACCGACAGATACTCAGCATGGAATTGAAGCATACCTTTGAATCAGCTTTATGGCTTATTATAATTTAGCTCTTACTTCTTCGCGATAGTTTATACTTTATTGTCTCGAATGGCATCCGCGGAGTATTTATGCACAATTGTGTCTATGCCTGCCGCAGCAGAGTGCACGTGTTTATGCATAGTTCGGTCGCGTTTAGTGCCGCTCTAAGCATTCCGTTCAGTGAGTTTTACTTCATACACTGAGTGAAACATTTGCGTACAGTTATCTATGTTGTAAATTGTTATGACTTTACTGAATTTCCATGTTCCTATTCAAGACCTATTGAAGCTTAGACAAGATATTTACTGTAATATATCTTTAATTCCAGATTGTCTTCTAAGTAATCTCGAGATCGACAGCTGGCGATCTTGCACTAACGAACCGCGAAGATTATAGTAAAGACCGTGTAATTGCCAATAATCGTATCTGTCAGTATTCGACACACACATTAGATGGACAAGATTTCATGTGCGGAAAAAAAATTGGATGTCAAAGAACCCAAAAATGTAGATCCAGTAATATTTCTTACATACATGTTCGAAACTGTATCATTCCTTTAGTACTGTCAGTGATAAACACTTCTCAGGGGTATACGAGTATTTCAGTACCGTCAACTTTCTGTTTTTACGTATTTTAGGTACCCAAAATTGATAATATTGCTGTCAAAATATGAAACATCCCAGTAAACGTCAATTTGAATGGTACACGGCTCTCTATAGCATATACACATAAGTTAACGAACCTAAATTACCATACGCACAGATTTAGTACAAAAATTAAACAAGGAGAAGAAATTATTTTGGCTTTTATTCCGGAAACTAATGAACATTAGTGAATCTTACGGACGACCTTTTTGTGCACAATAAAAAAGAATAAACTTGCTCTGAGCGTAAATTGTTGTAAAATCAAAACTTTATGAGAGTTAAGCAGTTTTGGGTCCTTTGACAGCTCATATTTTTTTGCTGTTATAGGATTTTTATGGACTTTTCAGGCAACATTACTACTGCCATTATGAAAAGAATTTCTGATTAGATTTTTTTTTTCGCAGCTAATGCCTGTATTGGCTATAAAAAGAGTCACGAAAATATTTTCTTAGCTTTTTAATTTCTTTGATTTTTGGCAAATGTATGCCTTAGCTACCTTAGCTTCTCATACAATTTTGGACATTAAATGCCAGTAATAAAGATCTTCCGAAACCCTATTATTAAATGCAGTAGGCAGTATAAAACAGACTACACAATTTTAATTGATTAAAATATAGAAATTTTTAGTGTGATAATTTTATAATAATTTCCATGTTCTAAAAACTGGAACTATTAAGTTTTATGTGTCGGTTTCAAACGATCTTATAAAATCAAGTGTATTCAATAAGGCTGCGTATGCGCACACGGCGGATTTTATTGCCTTGTTCACACCGACCTCGTTACAATTCACAAATGATAGGCGATGTGAGAATTTAATTCAGCTCCGATTTATTTTATTTTACTTTGCGAAGATCTAGCGATAAGCGTGGTGCTAACATTTTTAACTTGCACATAAACAGTGCTTTGAAATAAAATGTGACGATCTTCTTATCAAAACAACTGTTTGGTTTATAGAATGTAATGTGTGTTCTCTTCTTGGGTGGCATTACCATGAGTATTTTTATCTGGGTAAATCCTCATCATTAACTGCCACTCAAGAGTATCCGTGAGGTTAATCAGGATCTGACTAATACTACACAGTTTTGCCACTGACAAAGTGAATGTTTCTTCATTTTGTTAAATAAAATTGAATGATTTGAAGCTAACGAGCAGAAAGTTAGCTACGAATATATTCTAAACTAGCTGTTTCCCGCGGCTTCGCTCCCGTGTCGACCCCATAGGACCCGTTTTCGGGATTAAAAATAATAAAAATAGCCTATGTCATTCAGGAATAATGTAGCTTTCTATTGGTGAAAGATTGTTTTAAATCGGTCAAGTAGTTTCGGAGCCTATTCGGTACATACAAACACACAAAAAAACAAAAAAACATTCCTCTTTATACTATTATTAATATTAGTATTACTAATTAGTATTAGTATAGATAATATGATCCTTGGTATCTATTGAAACGAATGTCTTATATTTACTGTAGACAAATCAATATAATGATCCCTACATCCTAGAATTAGCTTAGAATTCGCTACACTCTGCACCTTTAATCTCACCTGTATTAGACATCAACGCGCTCCAGCAACCAATCATAGCATTTTTTCTAACTAAGTCGACCAATATAACGCCTACTGAAAATCTAATCCGACCTATCAGAAGCGTCCCAGCAAACTAATTACGATTAGCAACGCTGCTTCGAGGAACACCGTGGAGAATCCTTAATGTCCGGTCACCTACCTACTAATAAGACACATTGATCTTCGGTATCGAATATATAACTAATTATCTAATTTAAAACATGGCCAGAAAGTACGGTGGAAAATGTGTAATAACATGATAGAAAAAAGTAATTGGATAACCGTTCGTAGAAGTGGATGTTACACAACAGTTTTTAATTAAAATATCGAACTTTGTACTACTGCCATAAATAAGCCAAAGATGTTAAGTAACGATATTTTTTGAGATTCTCAAGCGTTCAAAAAAAGTTACATGTCTTAATTAAAAAGTTTATCATTTTTCACGTGACCAGAGTGCTCGCCTTTTTGTGCCAAAGAATCAGCACTGCCTTGCAATGCTGCCAGCATGAGTACCATGATTTGATGTCCAATGAGTTTTTCCTTAAAACGGTGAAGGAAAACATCGCGAGGAAACCGGCATGTCCTAGGACCAAAAATTCGAAGACATGTGACATTCACCAAACCACACTGGGCCCGTGTGGTGGATTACGGCCCATCCAGTGGGGACTTGTGTCCCAGCAGTAGGATCATTAATAGGCTGATAATGATGATAAGTTCTTTCCCCCTGATATACCAGCTATTAAGTCGAATAAAGAAATCCTTGTTAAACAAAATCGGTCTATAAAAATCTTGTCAAGAAATTCTAATTAAATTTTAATCATGCCGCTAATCAGTTGAACGCTCTGCACTTATATAATTATAATACTTGTACCTACTAGTAAAACCGCTCGATCGCAAGTGTCGTGCACTCGTACCTCGAGGTCTTTCCTAACAGTATCGTTTTATAGACCCGCCATATATATTAGACCCATTAATGCAAATGCTAACTGGGTTATTAGGAATGCTTGGAAGATAACACTTGTACATACATTCACGAGAATAAATACCACACTTACGCAAGATTCATACGAGATTTTCAGCAAATGTATAAATATGTAGATTACTTAGTAATAAATATACAATTATATTTCTGAACTTTGCTGTGTTGACTGTACAATTTAATCCGAATCGAGCTATATCTGTTCATCATCATCATCATCATCATATCAGCCGAAAGACGTCCACTGCTGGGCATAGGCCTCCCCCAAGCGTAGCCAAATTGCCCGGTCCCGTGCGTTCCGCATCCAGTGGATGCCCACAACCTCACTCTCCGGTTCGCGGTCGCCACTCCAGAACTTTTCTGCCCCATCGACCATCCGTTCTACGAGCAATGTCTGCCCACTGCCACTTAAGTTTGGCAATTTTTCAAATGACACCATACTGCACCACTGTATCGGTTACCCTGGTTCATCCGCAGGAGATCCTCATTTCTGATTTGATAACGCAAGGAAACTTCGAGCATAGCCCTCTCCATTGCTCTTTGGGTGAGTTAAAGCCTTCTGATGAGGCCCTTTGTGATCGACCACGTTTCGGTGCCATAAGTCTCACTCGTGACTGTACAAAGTGACGTTTTTCAGTACAATGAACTGCATATAGGCCATATATTCCTACCTACCATATTGTCATGTACTTACATCATAAATATTAACCACATGCGCGTGAGTCGCGAGTGGGTCACAGTGTCAAATGAATTACTGGCAACTGAATACTTAATGTGTAATTTAAATAATTTTGACGTCATCCAATTTAAAGGTGCGGATTAACGGTATGAATATATCAATATTAATGTCTTATTTTTCCTAGGCGTTTATGCATCTTGGCTCACGGGAACGTATAAGCCTAACTGTATGATGCTGAAAATGATGAAACATGTTTTGGTACCTACATAAAACAATAAACGAAACCATCAAACTGAACATCCGCGGCCGCGGCAGACGCCCTAAGGAAGGCGATCCCCACCACACTCTGCACCGTGGCGCCGACGGAACGACAGCCGCTGCTGGCGCTTACCGGCATCGGCAAAGACGCGACGCTGGAGGAGGTTCTGGCCAAAATTAAGGACCAGAACCTACAGGACGAGGAAACCATCAAACTGAAACTCATGACGACTATTGAGTCATTTAGGAATAAATTTGGTGTAAATTGCTATTTTCTAGTTTCAGCATCATCGTGATCTTTATTTCAGCCAAAAGACGTTGGACATAGGCCTCTGCTAAACGTAACTGAATGTACTTGATTTAATGATTGGAATGATTCTATGTTATTGCATACAATGGATCCTTACTTATACAAACCATACATCTACCTTACACCGCTACCTTGCGCTTCCAAAAATTCATAATGCCATTACATTTAGCATAAAACATGTGAAATTGTTCCAGGACCGGAGATGGCGTGGTGAGCGGCGTAGTTTGCAGGAATGGCAGCAAGTGGCCGGTACGCGCGTATCGCTGTACGCTGCGTACTATGACGACAGAGCTCCGCAACGCTACGTGCGTATTCTCGCAACTTTCCACGGTACGCAGATGAAATTACTTACTTGATTAGGGTAGACTACCTTTAAAATAACACTAGAGAAGAGCTTTAAAAAAGATTTTGAGGGAATTAGATGCGTAAGCCAGAGAACTAGGAAGTGTGATGTGATTTGTAAGAAACTACGTTTAGCTTTTATAAAGATTAATGATCAGAAACGGTTGATCGATTTGGTGCATACTACGTACTTATGATAAGAAATATAGCAACTGCCTTGACATTTAACGCCATCTATCGAGCGCGATGTTAACTAAGCTGTTCTTCAATATGACATTTTCAAAAAAAAAAATCCAAACTTATATACTTTACAAAACTACAACATTAAGTTCTAAATAACTTACTACTGGATGGATGAGTGATAACGGCCCCGACTTAGGTTTTGCAGGTTGTGGGTTCAAACCGAGAACTACTTTGTGTAAATTATTTCACCACCATTGCTTTAAAAACGGTGAAGGAAAACATCGTGAGGAAACCGGCATGTCCTAGAACCAAAAATTCGAATACTCGTGACATCCACCGATCCGCACAGGTGGTGGTGGTCGTGGTTGATTACAGCCCATTCCCTCTCACAAGGAGGAGGCCTTTCTCCCAGTAATGGGAACCTTAAAAGGCTGATGATGATGATGGATATGACGCAAAATAATGTTCCCATGGTCTACTATGGAAACATCACACTATCACACTTCACACTAATATTATATAGGCGAAAGTTTGAGTGTGTTTGTGTGTGTGTGTGTGTTTCTATGTTTGTTACTTCTTCACGCTCAAATGGCAAGGCGGATCTGAATGAAATTTTGCAAATAGATATATTATAGTCTGGAATAACACATAGGATACTTTTTATCCCGGGAATATGTTCCCATGGGATTTCTTGCGACATTCACGCGGGCGAAGCCGCTGGCAGAAGCTAGTAATATTACAAAGACGAAAGTTTGAGTGTGTTTGTGTGTGTGGGTGTGTGTTTCTATGTTTGTTACTTCTTCACGCTCAAATGGCAGGACGGATCTGAATGAAATTTGGCACAGAGATAGATTATAATGTGGAATAGCACATAGGATACTTTTTATACCGGGAATATGTTCCCTTGCGGCAATTTTCGACATTTACGCGGGCGAAACCGCTGGCAGAAGCTAGTCAAACATAAATAACTAAACCACCCCTATATTTAACCACTAACTACTAACAGCAAGTTACGTAATAACCGCTACCACTTAAATAATAAGTTACAAAGTGCACTTCTATTACTTATATGGTGCATCTAATTTGTGCCAGTCTTCCTGCAACATTGTATGACCGCAGCAAAACATAAACGCCTTCATAATTGACGGACATTGTCACATGCAAAGGGTCAGCGACACTCTATTAAAAATTACGTACGTTATATGAATTATTCAAGTTCCACACGTCGCCATTTTTTCGCAATTAGTGTCTATAATAATCGTAGTAAACAAAACTGGTTTAGAAGAACTTGTAATCAAGACCACATGCTATGCATAGCAGTTTATGGTTTTAGATACGTAAATGCAAATGCAAATAAACTCAAAAGAAATCTAAAAGAACACGCAAACCACATATCAAATGTGTTCTAACCATATTTGTTAAGTTTGTGCTTTTCCATCAGATGTCGCATTCCTTCTCGTTTACAAGATGCTATCTGGTTTCGCCCCACGCAAGCGCATCGTGAACTTCATGCTTTTCGCAGTTTTAATTTTATACAGAAACTTAATCAGCAGTTATATTTGTTTGTGAGGTTCGCACGCGCGTCGCCGCGAGCGCTCCCGTCCTCCCGGCTAGCCCGCCTGTCCGACTGCGCGGGCGCGTGTAATTATATTCTTCCTACTTATACGTTCCTACCTAACGATTCAAGATGATTAAATAAATTTACCCTAAACATATATTGAAATATGCAAACAACTCTAGATTCTTGAGAATCAATTTAAAAATAAAATTATCTACATAAAATTTTATGACATAAACATGTGTGCGCGAATGTATCGGACAATGCAGAATTTATTTAACACGCCCCATAATTTCACACCCAGGGCGTTTTTTACTTCAGTTCTTATTCTGTTTTACGAACCACATTTTACAAGCTTAAGCTGTCCCCTATAATCCACATATATGTTAAAACTATCAAAATCCGACCGGTAATTCTCAGGATCAGCTCCAACAGAGAGCTTAATACAGATTTTACTGCCTCGCCCACTTTTACAGAAAAAAATAAATAAAAGCCAGGTAAACAAAATAATCTCGGTCAATAAAGACATCAGGGAAATCTCAAGTACTGATAAACCAACGCCATAATTACCGGCGTCTGTGATAGCCGATCTCTAGTCCTTATTTACTCTGCATACAAAACAAAAAGCTGCAACGTTCGCAACTTAATCAAGAGTGGAGATTTTTTTGTTTTAAGATGTGTGCTACCAATAAGTCACGTAGGATGTCTCATTAAACTGGTGCTAGTAATAGTTTGTAGAAGTATTTTTGTAACACATTAAAGGATTTCAAACAACAAAAGCTGGATGGAAAGTGGTGGGCTGGCGAGTGGCGACAGTGCCGCCCGATAAGCTCACACTCATTTGTCACTGAGGCGAGCGTACGCGTCGTGTAAATTCCTTCTCGGCCAAGATAAACCCACCCAACTCCTATGTTGTGGTGAGGAATGAGAGACGGATTAAACACTGGCCCTTCCCGCTGCCTTTCGCTTTTACGTTTTGTATTTGGTTTGGAAAGATTGTTTGTCGATTTTATAGCTCCCTTTTGCGGTTAAAAATAAACATGCCTATTGAATTCAGTGGTTGGCTTTCAACTCTCTTGTAACTCGACCGTTTTATTTCAAATTGCTTTGCAATATTAAACTTTTAGAAAGTACAGCTAACGTTTATTGATTTTCTGTACGTAGACCTTCGTTTCTAAGATGAGTGATGTATTTTAGCAACATGTTATTACATTTGGGTAACCTGTCCCATTAAATTGTTTGCCTACATCATGAGCCCACCATATGCCTGTAAACTTGAGGACTACCATAAAGCCAAATAACTGTAAATTCCAGCAACCTATAAAAACGACGTTAGTTTCTACAACAAAAAGGAAATTGCTTTCGTAGCCGTCTCCACTAGAAAGGCGTACCATCCTGATCAGGCAAGCCTGTAATTGAAGCACCGTTTTAATGACAGTTCCTCGCGAAGCACCGCAAGTGTACCCGAAGAAATAATTTCAACAAATTACTATTATATAAGTCCAAGTAATGGAGTTTCTCTATATAAATTATGAGTGTCGGGAAGATGGTTGAAACGGTGCTGGCGCGCACTTTCCGTTCACTCGCATCTCACTTAACTGTAGGAATCGTTTTATTTTCTCATAATAATTATTATATTTATGTCCGTTTGCTGTATCCTAAGTATCAATTCTAGACCGTATGTTTTCTAGTTCCTTATAATTTACTCATACTTGTACTTCTTTCACAGGACGTAATTATTCAACGGAAGACACACTGTTCTGTCAAACACGTTCGAGAAACGGCGATTTAATTGAAGATACAGTCGAAGTTGTCGCAGCGAAGCCTTTGGAAATATGGTGGCACAAGTGGGACATTACGTTATCAGAAGTTGATACCCCGTTGCTACTGTCATGTCCTCTGACAGAATCTCTGTATGGGCCCTCAGTAGTATCAGTTGTAACAGAACCCTGTGATAATCCTACGAATGCTTTCCGATTGGAACCCGATAAAGAAAAGAACAAAAGAACAAGAATGTTTACAATTTGTGTCAAAGACATGAAATTCGATAAAGATATATCACAAAGCTTAGTTGAATGGATTGAAATCAATAAAATACTTGGTGTAGATTTGATAGATATGTACGTAGATGAAGTCACAGAAAAGACAAAGAGAGTTCTATTGCACTATCAAGATAAGGGTCTTGTCAGACTATTCCATGTTCCTATTAAGCATAAGTCAGAAAGGTCTCTTTGGCAACGAAGAAGAGATCATATAATAACTTATAATGATTGTTTATATAGAAATATAAAAGAATCTGAGTATATTGTTCCACTGGACATTGATGAAGTAATTTTGCCAAAAGTTGCAGACACGTGGCCAGAGTTACTCAACCGTCTAAATAGATACGGTTGGCAGTCTTCAGAACGTTCCTCTATAATGATACAAAATGTATTTTTCTTTGACTTCATGCAAGATATTGATAAATACAGCATGGATGGCAGAGGAGTAAAAAGCAAAATTTACGTTAAAAGAGACGATGTACGGATTAAAAAATCTATTGATTTAGAAATAGATGAAATAGAATTAATAGTAGATTCAAATAATTTAAGCAATGAAGTCATAGATGATAATGAAGAAGATGAAGTGCTATATGAGAAGTACAAATCTAGATGTGGTAGTGAATTGCCTACTCCTAAATTAGCGAAGCACATAGTTAGCTCAGCGTTGATCAGTCCTATAGGATACTACAGCAAGAGTTGGATGTTGACTAAAAAGGTTTTAACAGCATTCAACCATTACCCTTTGAAGAGCCTCGGGTCGTCAGGGTCCGTTGGCTGGTCAGCGCCCTTTAATGAAGTGCAACTCAATCATTATAAGGTGAGAACTGAAATTAAGTACTATTTTATTACTCTCGCCTTTGTTTAAGGCTATTCAGTAATTAAAAATTATAATGCTAACGTGGGGAAAGCCGGGTTTCCATGATATAACGCCCACTATCTTTAGATATCCTAATTAGCATTTTCTAGTGAATGTCTTCCGCGTAGAGTTTTCCATAAAATAAAAAATAACACAAATCCATCCAGATGAATACGTAAATATTATGTATTCCTAACTGTGTTAGAACAACAGCTGTACCTACACAATTTTGTTTTTACCAATAAATTCTTCCGTGTCCACAAACAACAGTACAGCTAATACCGAGGAATATTTAGCTCACGTTTTCAAATATTTCTCTAATAAATAAGGGCATGTTGTGACTTGAGGTTATAATCACGTTTGCAGGAGTCGTGCAACACGACGGTGGTGGTCGAGTGCGCGCGGTACGGGCGGCGCGCGCGCATCGACCGCGCCGCGCTGCGTCTGCAACGACCACTCACGCGCAGCCTCGCTGACGCCATCTGCACCGGAATAAATGATATCTGAGATATTGTCGTTTCATTTTAGAATTAAATCTTTATTCATTTGGAAGTTGATTGTTGAGAGCTGTGGTGGTTCAGTGGTTATGGTCCTCAATTACGATTTGTAGATGGTAATAGGCAGAGGCCTATGCCCTTTGGCCAGGAGCTTCACTGATGCGAGCTCTCAAAACTGTAAAAGAAAACATCGTGCAAGCAGCAAAGGGCAGGAAACATAAATTTTAAGAATGTGACATTCGCACTGAGTCTGCGTGATAGACTACACAGGGAGGAGGCTCGTGGCTGTTATAAGAGAACGTAATAAGCTGATAATTATGCTTGTTGAAAAGTAGTGAAACCACTTTAATTACTAAAGTAAGATTTAGAGGTGATACTGTCACTGCAACTCTGCAACACCACCTCATCAATTATCAATCTTGATGGTCATTAAATTCGAAAGTCCAGTGGAAACTTTTCAATAAGATGAATAAAGGTACAAATTAAGCTGGTCTTTAGCTTTAATTTTTTCTCATTTTACATTCCTAGAAAGACAATAAAAAACCGCAACCTACACCCACTTTAGCGTTAGTTTAGCGCTAACGTTTAGGTTCACAACTTAATGCTTCATATTTTATTTCAACCTAACACCAACATAAAAATTCCATTATATATCCTTAAAATGCTCTCTACTCTTATGGCTCTTTCTCTGCTACAGCAGTGCGTCTCTGGAACTCTCTCCCACACTCCCTACGCGACAGCCCTTCTCTGGAGGTCTTCAGGAGGAAGATTAAGGATCATTTCCTTACACAATGACATAATATTAGCATGTATATGTATATATATATATATATATGTATTTATGTAAGTATATTTATTTTTTAATTTAATTCGTCATAGGTTATTTTAATTGTACACTGGATGCCTGCCCTCTATAATTGTCAACTTTCTCTGTCACTCTAGGGTTTGCTGTAAGAGAACTCAGCATTGAGTTAAGCTCGCCTTTGTACATGTACTTTATTATCACATGTATGTATTTTTGTTTTTAGGTGTACAATTCAAGAATTAAGAATTAAAATGACATTTGTAAGCAAACATATAAAATCGGTATACCTACAATAACACATAGATAAGTATATGTAAGACTTCGTTCGCGACTTCGTTCGCGTGGTTTCGTTTATCCTATAAATTACTACTTGTATAATATTATGTGCAGTTAGTGAAGGCGACCAAAAATGAGCAATTAATTAATCAATAAAAAATGGGGTATCGTAGATATACAGGGTTTATTTGTTTGGGATGATTCGTTATTTGACTTTAAAGAATAATAAATTTTAGGTTACCGCCACAAAGTAAAATCTTCCCCTAAAAACTTAATAACCCCATTTTGCCCCGTTGAGGGTTGAGTTTTGAACAGTCCAAATATGTTATTCACACTTTTCTTCTCTTTTTTTATTTTTCGTTTATGTTAGTAAGATTCCGCAGTAAGATTCCTCAAAAAAACTTTTTCCTATCTGGGGGTCATTTTATGAAACGTTTTATGTAAATTTCGATTATTTACTTTATCCGCAAGGAATTAGATTTTTCTTACAAACAAATTTTGTCCCTTTTCACCTCCTTAAAGATTGAATTTCCGAAAATTCCTGCTTATAGTGCTTCCCTAGAAACCTATTTCAAAAACGAAAACTTATCCAGTAAGATTCTTAGCTTGGTGTTAGTTTCGAAAAACTTATAATGACAACCTTTATTGTTTACACAGGTTGGTCATGTCGAATTTCATGTTTATCAACCCAAGAAATATAATTCTTCAAAAAAACCTTGACACCTCCTATATCATCTTTGGAATATTCGAAAAACTTATAATGACAACCTTTATTGTTTACATAGGTTGGTACTTATGTCAAGTTTCAAGTTCATTAACCCAAGAAATAAGATTCTTCAAAAAACTTGAATACCCCATAAATCGTCTTTTTGGGGCAGTTTTGAAATCTAACCGTAACAACCTTTATTGTTTACTTAGTTTGGTATTTATTCCAAGTTTCGAGTTTATTAATACAAGAAATAATATTCTTCAAAAGAAAATTTAATACCCCTTAAATTGTCTTTTGGGGGTAATATCAAAAAATTTATTATACCATCCTTTATAATTTAATAAGTTTAGTATTTGTGCCAAGTTTCAAGTTTATTAACCCAAGAAATAAGATTCTTTCATACAAACTTCAACACCCCCTAAATCGTCTTTTGGGGGTAGTTTCGAAAAACTAATAATTAAAACCTTTATCATTTACTAAGAAAACTATTAGTGCCAAGTTTCAAGAAAAATAGCCGTAGGAATAAGATTTTTCATACAAACTTTCAACCCCTTTTTTACCCCTTTAGGGGTAGAATTTCCAAAACCCCTTTCTTATCGGATGCCTACATCATAGAAAGAATACACTCTCCAAGTTTCAGGTCTCTACGATCAGCGGTTTAGGCTCTGCGTTGATCCGTCAGTCAGTCATTCAGGACAAAGCATTTTATAAGTATAGATAAGCACAGGTACTAATCTCCACACGATCAAATGTATGCATTATGCAAAACGCAATATGGACATAATATGGACATTCGCAATATGGACTGATAATAGAAATTTAAAATTCTAGTTTCTGCCAGCAGTTTCACCCGCGTGAAAATTGTTTTCGTATCCCAAGGGAACATTACACCCGGATGAAAAGTAACCTATGTGCTATTTGCACACTATAATAAATCTGGGTGCGAAATTTCATCCAGATCCCTTCATCCGTTCTGGCGTGATTGAGTAACAAACGTAGGTACAACCATCCATCCAAACTTTCGCATTTATACTAGCTTCTGCCCGCGGCTTTGCCCGCGTGAAAATTGTTTTCTTATCCCAAGAGAACATTATCTCTTCTTCTTCTTATTTGTTGTCTTCATTTGTGAAGGTCGTGCCCGTCTTGAAAAGCTTTGATGGAGTCAACGACGAGCTGCTTCCAAGCCACCCTGTCTGTGTATGTGTCTGTGTATAGAGAACATTATACGTGGATGAAATATAGCCTATGTGCTATTCCAGACTATAATCTATCTGTGTGCCAAATTTCATCCAGATCTGTTTAGCCGTTCTGGCGTGATTGAGTAACAAACATACATCTACACTTCCACACAGACATCCATCCAAAATTTCACATTTATAATATGGGAAATAATTAACCGGGTGAAAAATATACTGAATGGGCGACTATTATACTAAGTAAGCAACTATTTATCCGGTTTGAGGAATACCTTTTAGGAGGTTTTTGTGAGCTGCAGTAATAATATTGTGACATACTATAATTGTATTTGGGGTTCTATTTTTTCTATATTAGCATATTATTCTTCATCATAAATGAAGGCGACATCGCTGTGCAGCGCGGGAATTCGGGTATAATTGTGTTTTCAACGAATTGGTACAAGAGCAAGCGGAGCGAGTTCGGGAGCTTAGGGCACCCCGACACGGACAGGTTAGGTTCGAACGAGATGACGGGAGCTGAAGTGAGCGAGCAAAGCGAGCGAACTCAGCTCCCGTCATCTCGTTCGTGTTAGGTTACTTTAGACCCTGCGGACGGAAATAGGAGCCCCGCGCAGCGGGGCTCCGTCGACTATGTTGCCAAAGTACTAATCAAGTCGCTGTTTTAAACATTTGTATTCGCCCACTGTTTGTCGCCCACTTAGTATTTCAGTAAGCCATATTCAGTATTTTTTACATCTTTAACTTGATTTTATTGTCGCTCGTTTAAATACTACCCTTATAATATTAGTAAGATATACAGGGTGTCCCAGAAATCGACGCCAAGCCGTAAATGGGTGATAGACCAAGTTATATCAGTTCTCAGAAAAATACGAAAAAAAATCTATCTCATGTTTTTAAAAAATTATGTTCACTTTAAAAATTTACTAAAAAAATCAATCCCTGTAATGGTTCTTTAACTCCAATTGCTACAAATCCCATAATTTATCTAATTTTTTTATTATTATGTAATCTTGAATAATGCTTGTGTAGATTTTTGCCTAAAATTCAAAGCCAACTCCTCCTACTTGGAAGAAAATTAAACTTTTTCAAAACCAAATTATTCAAATTTACTATTTCGCCCAACTTTAACTGACTGTACTGAAAAAAAAATGTACTACGCTAGTTTGGCAAGTAACATGAAAAATTGGCGCATTTCATAAGGATTCAAAAATGGTGTAACACTTGCTAGATTACGTTTTCAATAATTGGTCAAATTTTTTTTTGTAAATAGCCTCGGTTTTTACACAAAATGTCCATACTTCCTTAAAATGACTTTAGCTTACCTAAAGCTTTGCTAAACTCCGTTTCTAGTTCGATAGAGACGTAACGTAATTTAAGAGCAAAGTTATGATAGTGACTCAACCTTTTTACTTTAAGTCAGGACCAGTTTTCTCATCTTAGAAAAAAAAAACAAATTATCAGATTTAATTTTTTTTTATTACAATAAATGTTCTTCCGTTATTCTTTCCCGCAGCTCGGCTAAATTCTCTATTGTTTTTGAGTACACTTTCTCTTTTACCGCTCCCCAGTAAAAAAAATCTAGGGGATTTAAATCAGGCGAACGGGGTGGCCACAAGATTGTCCCACCGCGCCCTATCCACCTGAGCGGGTATTCTTCATCAAGATGTTCTCTTACTAAACGGGCATAATGCTCTGGGCAGCCATCTTGCTGGAACCACATTTCCCTGTAAACGTTCAGTGTCACTCTCTGTCTCGCTCACACTTCGTAAAATGACTCTCTCCGTCTCTATCGAACTAGAAACGGAGTTTAGCAAAGCTTTAGGTAAGCTAAAGTCATTTTAAGGAAGTATGGACATTTTATGTAAAAACCGAGGCTATTTACAAAAAAAAATTTGACCAATTATTGAAAACGTAATCTAGCAAGTGTTACACCATTTTTGAATCCTTATTAAATGCGCCAATTTTTCATGTTACTTGCCAAACTAGCGTAGTGCATTTTTTTTTCAGTACAGTCAGTTAAAGTTGGGCGAAATAGTAAATTTGAATAATTTGGTTTTGAAAAAGTTTAATTTTCTTCCAAGTAGGAGGAGTTGGCTTTGAATTTTAGGCAAAAATCTACACAAGCATTATTCAAGATTACATAATAATAAAAAAATTAGATAAATTATGGGATTTGTAGCAATTGGAGTTAAAGAACCATTACAGGAATTGATTTTTTTAGTAAATTTTTAAAGTGAACATAATTTTTTAAAAACATGAGATAGATTTTTTTTCGTATTTTTCTGAGAACTGTTATAACTTGGTCTATCACCCATTTACGGCTTGACGTCGATTTCTGGGACACCCTGTATATAATACAAGAAAGATTGTAAGTTATAGAGCTGTATGCCTACTGGCACGTGGTCCAAAGCACATGCAAAAAGTATTTCATAAATATTTATAAAGAGGTCTATGAAGGCATCCATCAGACGTGAAACACGATTGATGGCATTGTCCAACGGGTTGACCATAAGTGGACCTGCAGTTTTGATTTGGAAATACAAATATGGCATGCTGAATGTGGACGTCAAATATGCAGCTTTTGAAAACATCATCCGTCCAGAGGCAAGTTTTTGTTTAAAATCAACCTACACGAATATTTACTTCTGATCAGTAAGTATAGGTTTCTTTTACAGAAGATTGTGATAGTCATAATCTTCACGTTTTAGCAGCTGGGCAGGACCAGAGCAACAAATGGAGACATCTATGATATTACACAGCCCAATTTAACAGCTTCAGCTATTGCTTCAGCGCAGGCGGAAGCTTCTGAGACTAATTGGCAGAATGGAATCACAATATACTGCCTGATTATTTTTTCACCATTCAAAACTTTTCCAAGAATTATGTATTATTTAAAAAAATATGTAGGATGGTGTAAAAATCAGTTTTTATGTATTCAATATTTAAAAAAATACTTTATACAAAAAAATACTACCGTCTTCCAAATAACAAAACTACAAAGTGAAAAATAACTTTATTTTTGGAAGTCGGTGTCTTTGGTAGGCACTACTTTATTGCGTTATGGACACCGACTTCCAAAAATAAAGTTATTTTTCACTTTGTAGTTTTGTTATTTGGAAGACGGTAGTATTTTTTTATAATAAAGGTATTTTTATTTTTCACTTTTTGGTTGTACCTACCTAATAGGCAAGTAGTTACGTAAAGTACCTATAATGCCAGAATAGATCACCCGAATATCATCACTATCATAACTTTGCTCTTAAATTACGTTACGTCTCTATCGAACTAGAAACGGAGTTTAGCAAAGCTTTAGGTAAGCTAAAGTCATTTTAAGGAAGTATGGACATTTTATGTAAAAACCGAGGCTATTTACAAAAAAAAATTTGACCAATTATTGAAAACGTAATCTAGCAAGTGTTACACCATTTTTGAATCCTTATTAAATGCGCCAATTTTTCATGTTACTTGCCAAACTAGCGTAGTACATTTTTTTTTCAGTACAGTCAGTTAAAGTTGGGCGAAATAGTAAATTTGAATAATTTGGTTTTGAAAAAGTTTAATTTTCTTCCAAGTAGGAGGAGTTGGCTTTGAATTTTAGGCAAAAATCTACACAAGCATTATTCAAGATTACATAATAATAAAAAAAATAGATAAATTATGGGATTTGTAGCAATTGGAGTTAAAGAACCATTACAGGAATTGATTTTTTTAGTAAATTTTTAAAGTGAACATAATTTTTTAAAAACATGAGATAGATTTTTTTTCGTATTTTTCTGAGAACTGTTATAACTTGGTCTATCACCCATTTACGGCTTGACGTCGATTTCTGGGACACCCTGTATATAATACAAGAAAGATTGTAAGTTATAGAGCTGTATGCCTACTGGCACGTGGTCCAAAGCACATGCAAAAAGTATTTCATAAATATTTATAAAGAGGTCTATGAAGGCATCCATCAGACGTGAAACACGATTGATGGCATTGTCCAACGGGTTGACCATAAGTGGACCTGCAGTTTTGATTTGGAAATACAAATATGGCATGCTGAATGTGGACGTCAAATATGCAGCTTTTGAAAACATCATCCGTCCAGAGGCAAGTTTTTGTTTAAAATCAACCTACACGAATATTTACTTCTGATCAGTAAGTATAGGTTTCTTTTACAGAAGATTGTGATAGTCATAATCTTCACGTTTTAGCAGATGGGCAGGACCAGAGCAACAAATGGAGACATCTATGATATTACACAGCCCAATTTAACAGCTTCAGCTATTGCTTCAGCGCAGGCGGAAGCTTCTGAGACTAATTGGCAGAATGGAATCACAATATACTGCCTGATTATTTTTTCACCATTCAAAACTTTTCCAAGAATTATGTATTATTTAAAAAAATATGTAGGATGGTGTAAAAATCAGTTTTTATGTATTCAATATTTAAAAAAATACTTTATACAAAAAAATACTACCGTCTTCCAAATAACAAAACTACAAAGTGAAAAATAACTTTATTTTTGGAAGTCGGTGTCTTTGGTAGGCACTACTTTATTGCGTTATGGACACCGACTTCCAAAAATAAAGTTATTTTTCACTTTGTAGTTTTGTTATTTGGAAGACGGTAGTATTTTTTTATAATAAAGGTATTTTTATTTTTCACTTTTTGGTTGTACCTACCTAATAGGCAAGTAGTTACGTAAAGTACCTATAATGCCAGAATAGATTACCCGAATATCATGACACTGAACATAACCGGTAAAATGCGAGTGTACCAAGGTAAACTGTACACATCTGCTTACCCCTTTAGATGTTATGTTATAAAATGGTATAAACAATAAACAGACATGCGATTGCAGCAATCCCGAGAGATTTGCCGTTATTTATTGAAGAGTTATGTTGTATATCTCCGAAGTTCTTCATCAGGTGTTCACCAAATTAAAATGGGACCAATTTCAGAAAACAATCGTCCAAAAAAAAAGTTATCAAAATCGGTCCACAATTGACGGAGATATCGGTGAAAATACATAAAAAAATAAAACATACATAATGTCGAACATAGAACAACCTCCTTTTTCGTAAGTCGGTTAATCATAACAATTAACTTTAACTTAAATCAATAAAACATAGTCATCGTTTACAACACACGGATGCCCGGATGGAGTGGTCTAAGTAACATTGCCAGGAAAATGCTAGGCCAAGCTCTTGAAGGCAAGTAACTTTAATTTGCTGGCAG
Source organism: Orthosia gracilis (assembly GCA_947562075.1). Classification (NCBI taxonomy): domain Eukaryota; kingdom Metazoa; phylum Arthropoda; class Insecta; order Lepidoptera; family Noctuidae; genus Orthosia; species Orthosia gracilis. Next base: position 34,004,035 of record OX387275.1, on the reverse strand, counting down.
TAAAAGAAAACCCATACTATCGTATGAGTAGCTGTGCCTTCGGCTCTGATGGCTTCGACGCACTACAGCAGGCCATCAAGAGCATTATCTTAGAAATACAGACACTAAAGGAAATACATACAGATGTTTTTTTAATATTAAATAAGAGGAAGACTCAAGTAAACTCGCCTCTAAAGATACCAACTCTACAACTAAGTTAAATCACAATAATTTTGCGTAAATGTTTATGATCGACCATATTGCGTATCTCCGTGTTCAGTCAGGCAAAAAATATCGTCGGGGAGTAGTCGTGTGTGACGAAATAAATCGGTAATGTGGTCATAACGACGTGTCCTCACACTCGCGCATTATCTAGATGGTACGTGACGCCACGGTCTGCCACACACTAGGACCATACGGTAAATGGCCATATGTTAAGGAACACATCTCTGAAAGAACATTATTTAAGTTGCCTTCTAAAGCTACATTTGAATCTTGATTAAGTCAGCTTCAAGCCGAAAAAAGGACTGTACCGAATCTTTATTAAGGTTTTACCGTTACATAAGACAATTTTATATATAACCTTTTATTTTTGCCAAATACGATTTAAAGAATGATTCCGCGTTCTTGTTTGGTTTCATTTATGTGCAAAATATTTTGAATTCAAGAGAGAGCAGAAGTTGAATAAAAGTTCTCCGTGCTTTTATTTTTCCGTATATAATCGTAAATACTACTTCGTTGTGCCGGGCACTACACATCGCAATGGTCGCGTCGCGTAATGCCCTCGTATCTGTCTCTAGGATTACACTTTACGCACCTCGGTCGCTTCACGAACAAATACCCTTACACCGGCTACATGTTATTACCATGTTTGCCTCCAGAATGTAAAATAACGCTAAAAATCACAATAATCAACATAAAAAGCGTTTCAGTCGAAGTGCAATTTAAATGTCGCTTAAGCTCCGGGAGTTATTGAAGTTTAACGATCACTTTACAGACGGTGTAAAAAATTAATTAATTTAATTGAATTAAGGCGTCAAAAGTATTTAGGGATACATTAACATTTTATAAGCGATTAATGCATCATTTATCGAACATTTTATGTTCGATAAATGATGCATTATGCAACAATAAGGAATTCTTACCATTACATACACGGAGGTGAATAAATCTCGATCCGTTTGAACCAGTACAAAAGAAACATCAGAATTACTAAGTACCTACACATTATTCAACTACTCAGTGATTCGTAAAGACCGTTCATGCAACTGGATACGAAATAAATTCAAGCAAAGGTCAGAAATAAACTCGAGCGGAACAATAAGATGAACTGGCTATGTGTAGTATTTTAGCAAGTAGAGCCGTCACCTCATCCCTCGTCTAGGGTTGCGAGCTGAGCTGAACTGATTCATTTACAACGACAGATAACATCACCTAGTTTATTGGACATTGTGCGTACGTTCCGATGGAGCGATAAGCTGATACCGTGTTCGCCACGGTAATCAATTACTACCACCTACCTACGCGCTCCCATTCAATAGCAGAACGTTTTTATTGAGGCTCCCGACGCCGCGAAAATTAAACACTCGTTACTTTTGCAGATGAACGATAAAAGTACGATTGAATTTAAAATATAATATTCAATTTACTTTGTTTATTTAGGACCGAACGGAGAGTTAATTTATACGCTTTTGTACTGCAGAATTTAATGCATCTTGAGTTTTGACGCTGCCGCTTTCAAGTTACAATCTGGAAAAAATAAGTGTACAAGAGAGTAAATAACAGTCGATTGCTAGCTTAGGTGTCGTTAGCTTGGAAGTTATCAATCATAGAGGTACAACTGGTGTAATCAGCATCACAGCCATCATCAAACTACATCCGAACGGTATTTATGGAATTGAAACGTGTTTCGGTCGACACCCGTCAATCATGCGACTCAAATGGTTGGTTAGACGCTGAGATCTTACATAAATTAGATGTCAGAGATGAATGCAGTCGATAGACTATCATTTGGAAATACGAAAATAGCATTCAAGTACTTTAACTGAGGCAATCATTTGATGGAATATTCATTATTACAAGCTTTTATTTAGTTTTATCGGTCGCCATGTCTAAAATGGGATCTTGCAAGTTCAATTTGACCCACGTCTCGGTTTCCGATTCAGCTTAAATTTTACATGCTTGTGTAAATACAACTAGTACGGGGATCAAGGAGCTCGCATCAACCTAGTTGCAAATTTCGTAAATTATGTCAATTAGAATAAGTTAATGTGTAAACACTTTGCGACCGCTTTTTATTTGTACCAAATAAATGATTATGGTTATGAATTCGGTTGACTAATACAGTATTCGTTTGATTCGTCTTGACAAGAACATTGAGAGTCATGTGAAAAGGCGACGGCCGATAGTCGAAAGTCAATGGCCGATAGTCGATAGCCAATGGTCGATAGTCGAAGGTCGATAGTCGATAATCGATAACCGATAGTTGATAGTCGATAGTCGATTAAGGATAGTCGTTAGTAGATAGTCAATAGTCGATAGTAGACAGTCGATTTTCGAAGGTCAATAGTCAATAGTCGATAGAGGGTAGTCGATAGTCGATAGCCTATGTATGTATGTTTCTTCCTATGTGGCGATTCAGAGACCAAACGCTTTGGCCGATTTTGATGATTCGTACGTCAATAGATTCGTCATAACCTTGCGAGTGTCACTGGCTATATTAAAATTGAAAAATGGTGCCATATTGTGGCAGCCCAATTCTTTTTTCTTTATTACCCACAGTGTGAAGTATCAAAATAAAGGTTGTATGAACACACTGCGTCACCGCCGTGGACTGTCCCGCTTATTATTTTAGATATTTTTTTTATTCACACTTGCTGTTTAGACACTCACAAAGCATTATATTTTGTTTTAATCGATAATTTTCTTAATAATGTATTTTTTTTGTAGCCATCTACCTAACCAAATTTAGTTCTATTTTTTTAATTTATCTCCGCCCTAGAGAGGTAAAAAATAACTAAAGGGGTATGTAACGTTTGAAATAATACCAAAAGTTCTAATGATCATATGACCTAATTTCACTTAATATAATTATTTTAATATAACAATCAAATAATATAATGAATTATGCGTATAATTTTATTTTATCTAATTTTATATGGTATAATGAACATTTTCTATAATGCACATTTTAATTAATATTCAATTAGTATAATATTCGGTTAAAACCGAATCGGGACACCCCGACTTCAAGTAGAGTTTTGGCTGCTACTGACTAGGGGTAGTGTTTACAAAAACCGGACGCGAGAGGGTAGAGCAACCCCCAGCGCGGGTGCCTATCCTTTGTCACGTAAGGGTAAAGAGTTGCACTTCCCGCAGCGCCGGAGTTGATGCAGAAGCAACTTTAATGTTTAGAGGTTAGGTTACAATAATTTGTTATTCTCGAGAATAGTGCGTTACCTTAGAAAATTAGTAAATATGAAAATTAGGTCAAATGAACATTATAGAAAAAGAGCATTGTACAAATTGAAAATTATGTGAAATGAACGTTATACTAAATGCTATTAGAGCATAGCTTAGAAGATTTTGAAATATAACATTAGATCACATGAAATTATGTTATTTGTTTTTAGAGCATATGAAAATTATATCATGTGAACGTTATTTCAAGTGATATTATACTATCTGTTATTAAGTCATATATTACACACCCGTCGTCTAATGTTTTGTGATACTGGAATGCATATACCACAAAACATTAGGCGACAACGCTTTATATCGCTAAAATATAACCAGACCAAATACAATTGCTCGTTAGTTTCATATTACACATGGATTTAGAATTACTATATCTATGGTATTACACGTAATTATGTTACTTTGAGTTGATTGAATTTGGAATTTTTTGTTCTTGATTGAATTCTTTATTTACAAAAAATATAGTTTCTTATGACAGGCACTTTTATGAGTCTTTCCCGCCCAAAGTTGGGGGAACAGCGTTTTCCACCAGCTACTTGGATCAAACAAATACTACTTTCCGAGTAGAGAAATGAAAAGTTTTTTTTTCTTCTTGTCGATCGAGCAAATTAATTATGAATAAGAAAATGAACCTGTCGATGGTCAGCAACACATATAAATAAATGATAAGATCGATATGTGAAACTATACTAGCAATATATCGATAAAGAAAGAGCCGGTAGTGATGTGGTTCATTGTCTAGCAGTCGATAGGATCAGTCCACTTACTGCGCGCGATGGTAGATAGTGCGGTGTCAGTGGTGGCCATTACAATTACGATGCTTCGCATTTTAGTGATGTCATTTCGGTGCATTAGCATGAGCAAGGTCTCTTGTGTGCCGACGCATGCGCCCACTTAGGGCCAGGATACAAGTAGCAGTGATTCACAATCATCTTACAGATGCAATGGCCTCACGCACGTAATAGCAATAAATACCGTACCGCGACGCATTCGCGGATTTACTTGGACTTAACAATATACTTTGACGAATAAAAACTAGATATATAATAGCAAAAAACAAACCTGGCTTTCAATAAAACAATAAAGAGATATAAATGTTGACTTTCAAGACCTATGGTCCCTTGATGCCTTATTTGATGATAACAAGCAAGACACAGACATCCTGTTAGCTATTACAACTAAAATGGTATTAGAAAATTGATGGTCCTACGTTCCCGCATTATTAACAAGCTAATCATTCATGGAGTTTCAACTGGGCATCATTAAAATGGTTATAGCTATGCGGGAAAGCCTGGGGTTAGTACATTAATGGCGTGTCAATCATCGTTGATGAATGCTTGGTAAACCATCGACGTTCTGCGATATAGGTGGCCCATCTATTGCCACTAGCTGTTTTTGTAGATTTGTATAAGCTTATAAAATATTATAAAAACGATTGAATGCCGTAATTATTGAAACAATTAAAAAGCCTTTCTGTCCGGTGTGCACAAGTGCAGAATGGCTTTTGTGCTACGTTTCGGCACACAAAGGGTTAAAAAGGTGAACCACGTCAAATTTCATCATCAGGTTTTATAATAGAACGCTTTCTTTATTATACGTGACGTGCTTAAATTATGTCCTGTATTTTGTATGCAAGTAACAGTACAAAAGTGAGTAAGACCTATCGCATCATTCACATCCAATCTATGATTGATTTAAGACTCAGACGAGAGCTTTCGCACTGAATACGAATACCAAGACACGTCTCCCGCTACAACTACTAAATTATCTTCTTCACCTACTTTGACAGATCCCTATTAATATTTCTTGGGATGATATTTTGAGATAGATATTCTTTATGCTAATTTGAATCTTCGCTTGATAGAATAAAGTTGAGTCTTGAATGGTTGAATCTCAGTATGACAAACTTCGATTTTGCACTTTCAAGTAGTAAATTATAAGTAAAAGACATACGAGACAAGACCCGTAAGACTGGATGTAATCTCAGCTCCTGTAGGCTCCTCCGAAGATTAAAACCAAGATTATCGAACATTCCATATTGAACTGAGCTGAAACCGAAGCTGCTATACATCATAGTATTCAAAGCCGAGGAAGAACTAATGGATTTGTGACTGCAATGTCACAATGTAAATCAATCTAATGTGTATTAATCTAATGGTTTCATTCAGTAGGCAGTATTCATAGAACGTTGTTTTAACTGCGTTAAGGTCCACTTTTCGAAACTTTTGCAATTATATAATGTTTGCTGCTGTCGTTGAAGTCAATTTGAAAATAGCTTGTTGAAGTATTACTACTAACAATCACCTTTCTTGAATCAATTCATTTGCAATATGGATTTTTTTATAGCTGTGTAACACAAATGAGCAGACACAAATTATTTTTAATTCTAATGCGTTTAATTTTCAAGCTTCAATAAGAACAGGCACATTTATTTGCATTATTCATATTATATATTTGTCTGCAGTACAGAACACGTCATGTACTTAATTAAGGCAAAAACGCTAATGAGCGATGTGGCACGTCCCGCGTCCTGCGCATGCGTGGCGACGAGACGTGCGCTCGCGTCGCGCGCGCTCCCGGCAATCGTCTCTCCAGATATTACTCAGAAGTTCACCCTCACAGCTCCGTAATTCCACATAATAACATAATTACATTGTTGTCGGCAGTTCCTTGAACATTTAACAAGTTTCGTGTAAAATGCAAATTAAATTCGTCATAATTACCGAGAGCCCTTCGAAACATGTTCAATGTTCGTATTTCTGCAGCGTTATATTTTTATAGCAATTTGCATAAAGAACAAAGAATAATAAGAATTTCCAACTTTATTGCAACTCAAAAAAGAATTGGGTAAAACTTGAAATCCATCATAAAAACTTAACAGAAATAAAAACAACAGAACCATCAAGATCCTTAGGTCCCTACAGACATTTCCAATTTGTCATACTATAAAAGACCATAAAACCTTAAAAAAAAAAACAGAAATAAAGGACTTGTTCTCTTATTATAATAACTACGAATCGGCGTCGAGTTATATTAGCCCTCGCATTTAGAGTCGGCATTAAACTTAATTTTATTATAGCAGAGAACCGCCGTAAATGTCGTTGTTAGACAACGCTTTTAACTACACGCCACAAAAAACCAGCCCAGTTTACAATAGTGCACCAACAATCACTGCACTGTAATGATGTAGAAGGTATGTGAGCACATAAGTGGCAGACACCCGGAGAGATGCCCTCCCTTCCAAGCCTAGCCATAGGACATTAAAATTATGAAACAGCCAGTTTACAACTTGACATGAGTATATTGGTCACCATAAAACCAGTGTAGTTGGCTTCACAAGTCATACAGGATCGTATAATTCAACTAGCACCATTTAAATGAAAGTAAAATCTTGTTAAACAATTAACCTGCCTGTAGCATCTCAGTAAACATTGTCAATTTGTGTGTGTACTCAGTACAATTTTGTAGTTTGCACAATATTTGCACTACTCTTTGCAGTAGTGTACACACTAAGAGGACATTTACAGCGGCTGAATAAACACATCAAAGTTCCAATGACACGGCGCTAATGGTCAAGTCATGGTTGATTGCGTTCCAAAGGCTGAGAATTGCGATCTTGCTTTAGACTGCCAGTATTTACAACGTCATCTGTAGACCTCCCGGTCAAAGTAAAAGGAAAAGTTTTTACGTATCGCAATTTTTTTCAACGTTTGAGAGAAACTGTAACAAAAAGAAGGAGCTTTTTATAATTTTACAGAATGAAACTTTTCTTACTTCAGATTAATTTAAAATTCAAGACAATTTCGACATAAATGACACTACATACAATGAAGTTCTTTAACATTCAGATTAGACATTAATGAATATGATTTTGCGTTGCAGTGGCTGTCTTTCCAGACTGGACCGGGTACATGCAGTCAATGCACTATTGAAATTTATCGTATCCTGCGAATCTACCGCCTCCGAGGCTAGGAAGGGTCGTCGACCTAGGAACGGCGTTAGGATACCTAGGTCGGTAGGTACAGTTTAGGTGCGCTGGCTGGATAGCTCGACGAACCCGGATGCCTTGCATTTATTATACTACAACATTTACTATTGAATGGAGTGAGCTACATTAGCGTACTTCGTCAACAAAGTTGTGAGGCTTGATAATAGTGTTTGCTCTGCGATAATAATTACACTCGTATCTTATTTTAAGTGATTAAACTGTGATAAAATTTAATAACAGTAAACAAAGATAAAATATAACATATTTTGTTGTTTTACTTGTTGTCAGTCAACAAGATGTTAACTAAAGTAAAACTAACGATATAGTTTGTTCTACAGCATAATGTTATGGTATTAGTGGGGAAACACGTAGTGTACCACAGGCAGGTGACTGGCAGCTGAGTAACAATACAATTTATTTCCTCTCCGCCGAACAGCCGGCAATATGAGCGAAAATATACGATACACGTACGAATGCACTCATTAGGAAGGCACGACTGACTCAACCAAGTCCCTTTGAGTAGCTTCCTCTGTTGCAAATTTCTGGCTTCACACGAAGCGGTAACCATCTAACTGCAGAGGTGCGAGTCTAAAGCAATGTAGTAGATATAATGTGCACCTAGTAATTATAGGTGGCTAGCATGAAGTACTGACTGACAGGGATTTCGTGATTGAATATTCCCCCATACTTACAACAACGCTTGGTTAAAAGTCGCAGTGTTACTGGACTGGCAATTCTGCAGCATGCCCAATGAACTGTGGGTACCTAGTACTAAAATGGCCGATATGTGTAGGCGTCAGTAGATACATGCCTAGCTGTCGTATGATACAGGTTATCGTAACTCTTTGTAAACTTTCGGCAATACACGAAAGAAAAGCTAATTTTATTGGTTCACAAAATTGTCGATCTCGCTACAACTCTCCAATTAATGTTAGATATCTTATAACAAACTAACTACTAATAACGATCAAGTCCCTGATCAATAAAATCCAATGTGATTTATTGTGATTAGTTGCCCAAAACAAAAGCTAATCAAGAGCTCCCAATAAATCTAGAAGCTTCATGACTCAATATTTCACATTTTATCTCTTCCTTATTATTATCTCAGTTATCCTGTCTTCCTACTCAGGCCAATGCACTGTTCAATACGAAGTAAATCAAAATTCTTGAAAGTCAATATGCCATAACAATAAATCACGGAGAATGAGCCATTAATGTAATGATGGTAATTCTGCGTTAGACCATAAACTGGCCAGTTATGTCTAAAGAAATTCAATGTAACGATTTTTACGTGTAGGTAAGCCTGTATCCATAAGGAGCAGTAGTATAAAGACAAACGTAGTAAATTCTGTTTTATATATATACTGGTGCGTGTCTAACTAAAACACAAAGTAGATATGTAAGCTGTGGTGTATTTTATATTTTGTGACTAAACCTAACGGGCTTTTAAAACATAATCTTAAAAATATTAGTTTTTTGACCTACCTTTTCGAAACACAAGTTGGTAACCAGCGATTGCTTCGATCTTAATTAGGTAGGTACTCACGACTCAGGCTGATCTTTGATTATGCTTTTGTTAGACATGGCATATAATAATTTAAAGTATAGTTATCTAGTGTTAAAAACCACAGTGTGCAGAATCTTAACATTCTTATTTTACTTATATAACTATTCAATTATCTTAACTAGCAGAGTAGGAGGTAATCAGTTTAGAACTTAAGACGTACTTAATCCTGTTAAGTGCATTTAGATCTAGATATAATTTCCTGCTCTCACTACCTCGCATCCAATAAAAATCTTAATTTCAAGGGCATTGTAGCATGAATTTTGTTCCAAGATAAATAAAACATTTATTCAGAACCACGCAATTGCAAATTGCTCATTTTTAAACAAAGACATTGTAAGATTTTATTCTACCACTCATTATACTTTGTAAATAATCTGCTTCTATAATATTATCTGTATAATGGACGGAGCACACCTTAATGCATCAATGGTTAATGTTCTTATACGGAACATTTCCATAAACACGGCATTTAGGAACAAGACCTCGTTTTACATTATAATGGGATCCATTTGGTTCTCTCTTGAACTGAAAATTGTTTTATTACAATGCTCATCCCATACATCATAGCAGACCTTACATTGCAACATTTTTGCTAAAAGTACACGTGAAAGTAATGCTTCTCTTTTACATAACATGGCAAAGTATCTCCGATATGACTCAAGACTTACCATAACAAGTCTTGGTGAGTTTTATTTATAGCCATTAAACGTTTGCGAAAGTTTAATGGTACTACTTAACAGAAATATTATTATAATAAATATTATTATCAATCAAATTGCACTCCTGTTCAAAACAGATATCATGTAAGGAGAGACATCTCTCTTGTAAGGTTAGTATAGATAAATAAAAAAATATTAATCTATCTATTTTTACTCGACTGCCGGAGGAGAGTTATGTGTTTATTAGTCTGTGTGTGTGTGTATGTGGCGTTCTAGAGACCAAAAGCGTTGGCCGATTTCCATGATTCTTACGTCAAGCGATTCGTCTTAACCTTTCGAGTATCACTGGCTACAATAAAATTGTAAAATAGAAAAATGGCGGCTTTTCGTCGCCATATTGTGGGGGCCCTATTTTTTTCCATACCTTTCGTGTTTGGTATCAAAATAAAAGTTTTAAGAGGCGATTGCAAAAATATTTTACACTTATATGTTTAAATGTACATAATTCTAAAAAATATGTTAACTAAAAAGTTATAAATAAAAAAAGTTAAATCAAAAAATCAAAAAACCCGGCTGCTTAAAAAGCGAACTAAAAAGACATAAACAAGACATAATCATGCTGTGCAGTCGGAGGATACATCTGGTTTTGGTCAGCCAGCTCGCGAATATGTATCCTCCGACTGCACAGAATGATTTTCTTCTTGTTTACGTCTTTTTAGTTCGCTTCTTAAGCATTCGGGTTTTTTTTTACTAAATCCAATTCGCAAATAGATATTGCTCGCTATTATATTATAATTGCAGACTATTACATACAATTGGAAATCAGCAGATGCACAAAGCGAAAAAGTAAATAAGTATAAAGTCCATTCTTTAGCCCACGCTGTATGAGAAAAGTAATATAATTACATTATAACTTCATCATGATTGTATTCGATTCATTGGTTGGCTCCGTCCCACCATCTGAAGGCAGTTCTTGTACTCTGTCTATTGAAGTGCTAACTGCGGTTTCATTATTGAACAGTGATTGATTACTTGATCTGGGAATGGAACCGATTATATTAAATAAGAACTGTTTGAGCTGCTTCTCATCAATTTAATCTAGAGTATTTGTATTGATTACAATGGCATTATGTTGGCTGAGAACTATTTATGAGGCTTTAAAATTTCTCTTTCTATATTATATCGACCCCTGGATTTTATAAAAGATGTATTTCTGAGAGATCGTTGCAAAACGACGTACACTAGAACTCTCCTGTACTCCAAGTAACATGAAATATTACTTCGATATATCATGCATCGGCCTATCAAAGACAACACGATATTTACGATGCCTAGGAGGTCCCTGATCAGTAGACAACACCGTGCGGCTGAGAGCTTCCTGTCTAAAAATATATCTATCATCTTTTATAAGTTAAACTCACAGTATCAAACTTGTGTTGTCTACAGCCTTTCATACCCCACACAATACATCAAGGTATTATATGCACGGATATTTGGTGTGGTGTGAGCACAACTGCAATGTATCTCCCAAGCGAGTGGGTGGACTGCGCTAAGTGAAATAGGAGGTGACGCCTCTGAACGTCGGCGTTAGTATTTTATTTCATTAGGCTCCATGTTTATGCACGGCCCTTCCTACACACTCTAAAGGCTTAGCCAGACGATGGACGGACAGATTTATAGTGTTTTAAAACGGCTACATTATTTAAGAAAGGATGCCTATAAGACTTTTTAAAGACAATGCGAAAAAGAGAAACTAAAATAACTGGCGTGAAAACTCAAATACACATCGTCAACTTTATTTCTAAGATTGTCGTTTGTCAGACTCTGACTAATCTGAATCTGAGATCTGACTAAGCATTCGTAGAAGTTGATGATTCGGAAATGAAAACGGTTGTCGGTGAGCAGTACTCACTGCTGTGGCATACACATAAGGCTATTACTTTAATGAATGCCGTTTGTATTCCAAGCCACACTACATTCATTCGTTGGTTAGACTATCTTAGAAATATTATAATGAGAAACGAAACACATTAATGTTGCAATAAAAGCACACGCAGGAAACACAATACCATGGACAATAAATTTAAAAAACTTTTTCACTTCAAATTGAATATTTTTTTCTCTTTTTAGTTTTGTACTCCATCACTAAAAAGTGGGCAGGTTCTATAGCAAGGTACCTAAAGGATGACAAAACACCCAAAATAACTCAATTTACACATTCGTGCATTATAGTTAAGGAGTTCGGTTTTATGTTCCATACCTGAAGTGAAGCGGCTTACATAGAGTAACATATGTGAATATTGTGCAATATTACATACATACGTGTCAAATTGATAACCTCCTTTTTTATTGGTCGGTAATAAAAAATCCTGATTCATTATTCCGAAAGTTTAAACTCAGAATCACAAACCAATACCTCACCGGTACCAAACTAAAACTACTTAGACAAAGATATTCTCTAATGAAGAGGCTTCAACACATCAAACTTCCTACGGTCATCCCAATTATGATACTACTTGCAGACGAAAGATGTCCTCTGCTGGACATAATATTCCTCTTCCAAAGGTAGGATGAAAAAAAAAAAATTTACTGTAACATTATGAAAACATGTTAAATAACCGAAATATACAGTTTTTGTGGAAGAAAAACATGTTGAGTCTTATTCTAAATCAATATACGCATGCTAACTTGGAACAATTTGTCCGACCGAAACTGGTATTTACGACCGAAACCGAAACCGAATTTCGGCAACAGTCTCAGTTTCGGCCGAAACCGAAACTTCCTTACAAGGATCATGTTTTGAGGGAAAAACAATCAAAACATTATTATAATCAGTCATTCTTTATTTTTTTATCTTAGATAGTTAGATTAAACATGATTCTACTATAATCTATTTATTAGTTTGCTATAATGAATTATTTTTTGAAGATTACTACCTACTCTTATGCTATATCATGTAATAAAACTTACCGAATTCAAAATAAATCACACGAAAGCTCACAACAAACAAATGAACTGCAAACACAATTACGTCACGCAAGTCACGACATGATTAGGCACGTGGACGCGGCAAAATGTCTTCGTCGCTTACTCGCTTTGTGATGGAATTTAACGCGCCGAACATGACCGATCGAATGCGGTTTCGGTTTCGGTCGTAATTTTGGCAGTTGCGCCGCCGAAACCGAAACTAAACCATACCTCGTTTTTTTGCCGAAACTCGGCCGAAACCGAAAACGAACTTTCGGTCGGACACTACTAGAACAATTATTCTAAGCATGCTAATGACTTTATCTACGACCAAGATACACGCATTGCAAATAACATCCAGTTTGAACCAGTGTTAACCAGTGGTATAGGTACACTTACAATACATTTTAATACTTCCACCACCACGTACAATGTTGCCGGAAACAATTAACTATTCCTGTTAAGGTAAATGTCTATTCCTTCAGTCAGCGAACGAGACTTCTTTATGTTGCTACAAAATGTCGTAGGTAGCTCTTTCTACTTGGTTGTGTAACACAGCTACTACAGTGCAATCGTTTTTTGATACTACGCTACAACGTATTTCAATTTCGCTAGATCAAAAGATAGTACGGTTGATCGATTAATTAAGGTTAGCGCTCACGCCATCCGTGTTGTGGATGGATTACAACACCTTCAACGAGGAATTTATTTTTATATATCAACTAAGCATTTTCCAGTGGCGTTGCCTGTGAGTAAAACATAAACTCACGCCTTTTTCCCATGGGGATAGGCAGAAACTACAGAACGTCACCTACTACGATCCTATCATACTTAATTTGCTTCACTCACGTTCATGCATCTAGTTTTATAAGCACGCCGGTTATGAGTGCGTACACTTGGCCTTTCTGAAGAACATCACCCGTGACTAAGTTTAAAATTATCCTACGGGAATGCACCAGCGGCATGAAAAATATCCTTTGTCCGAATCCAGGACCGGCCATCCGCATTGCGTAAGTGAATACGACAAGGGACCAATCATATGCGAGATGTATGACGCGATATGGATTTCCGTCTGTGTGATTGGTCGATTTGGTCGATTGGATAGCGTCAAAGTCTTTGCGTTGCCGTGTTCACTTACGCAATACGGCTTGGTCTGTCTAAGTGCTTTAAAATCCTATGTCCTAATACAAGTGTTGGTCTATTCTTGTGCCAAAAGTGAAAAACCGTCCAACGCTGTTAAGGCGTGATTGATCGATCAACCGAAAATGAAGATGTAGGTACACATTAAGCATATTAGTAAAAGTACCTAGGATTTGAACACCTGCCTCTAACAACTTGTTTCTGTAGAACTTTATAAAGTTGTAAAAAGTCTGTCAAATTCAAAGTCAAATATATTTATTCAACTAGGCCAAAAAGCGGCACTTTTGAACGTCAAACAATTAAAAATTAAAATTTACAAGTAATAAATATTTAGTGCAGCTTATTATTGAGAAGAACGCACACGAAACTCCATACATACTTCTTTTATATAAAAAAAATGTGTTTTACAATATTTACATAAGTACATTAATAAATTCATATATGTGAGGACGATGCACCCAGAATAGCACTACACACTATACTACGTACAGGTATAAAGTATTAAAAGCATTTACAGGTAAATTAATAAATTTGATAAATAGAAACATATTCTCACATACTTACAAATATTGCAAACATAGTTAAAATACCTAATTCAACAACAACGGAAGAACAGTGTGTGAGTCAAATTCTTAAAAAAAAAAGTGTCTTTGGTACCTATTGTTTGCAGTTTTTCGACACCGACTTCGGAAAAGAGAGTTATTTGTCGCTTTGTAGTGTTTTGTTTTGGAAGTCGGTTTGTTTTTTTTTTGACGTGACAACGTCTTATAATTCGATGGAGCCGGCTGCACGCATGAAAAAACATGACTCATGCGGCGTTACCTCGTTTTGAGGCGTTCCATTTAAGGCTTGAAGTGCAAGCCAGAGCGCGGAACGAGCGACAGAGGCACAATCGGCCTCCGCGTTCGGCAGCGTTCGACATCTGTCTCTCTCCTACTTGAGTGAGCGATGCGTCCGCGTGGACAGCTGCTATACAATAATACATTTACATGTTTTCGTCAAGTATGAAGTGCAGTGAAAAGTGAATGTGGTGTCAATTGTTTATAGAAAAAATGCAACCATTCCATCAGTATTTTCTTATGACATTGTCACGTTCAATTATCGTCAGTAAACCGACTTTATTTTTTAAAGTTTTTATTTATCTCTTTTTAGTTTTTGTAGGTACCTCCAATTACCATGCAAATCATTTATATCCAAAGTAAATCTCATGCAGATTCCAATAAGCACAAACACGGCTAGGATACATTGTTTTATTTCGGAGTTCCAGTGCCTACCTTCCGGCTTCATCATCAGATCAGTTCGATTGTAACATTTTCATCAGTACCATTTATTTATACGAATTTGCTCAATCATAGTCTTTTAACTATTCGATATATCTTATACCCGTGACATACTTAGCATTAAGGAGTTCCAATGGCCATCTGTGGTCTTCTTCATCAGTTTCACTACACCAAATGATACTTTCTGAGTGTAAATGATTGCATTGTTGATGAAAATATCAAAATCGCTATATATATGCCGGAGGCCGCTATATATTTGAGGAGTTCCCTCGATTTCCCCAGAAACCCATCAACAGATCCTGACCTGATGCGTATGGAACCACCTGGAAAGTATCCCTTTCAAAAAAATAAGAATTTTCCATATCGCTCGATACAGGGAGAAATCGGAGAACATACATAAAAAAAAAGATTCCTACAAATTGAGAACATCCTCCTTTTTAAAGTTGGTTTAAACAAACAACTCGAGTCAAGCAACATATTATAAACTTTGACTAAACAATGACTAAAATAAAAACCAAACTCAGAACACGTAACCTGCATGTCAACGACGCAGGCGCATTTTCATTATGATCCACAATACCGATAACTCACCACAACTTGAGAATTCCGTTACTAAATATGACAACAAGAAGTTACATCATAACGGGTACATAATGACAGCTCTTCTATGGGCTCTACGCGTTCTATGCACCAGGATTATATGCAAAGCACTGGAGGCTGTAGGAGTGATAGCAAACCGCAAGGTCGCAATCCGTTATCTAATGTTGGTAAAAGACAGTATGAGGACGTTGGTTTTCTGTGAATAGGTACAGGGTGGCTGTTAGATACGATGTTAGTTTGAATAATTAAAGATATGTGTTGTTGTCGTTGTTGATGATGTTGTATTACAAAATTGTAACTTTCTAAAAAAGAGCTACAATGTTTTTATACTCAATTTGCGAATATATGTTCTTATGTTTGGCTTTCGTAGGTAAGGTATACATATTTATAATATGGTTGAAAATACAAAAAAAAAATCGAAAAGAACGAATACCTGTATGAGCACATGAGCACAAATAACGCCTTCATTCAGCACAAAAATAAATGACTTTACTACTTTTAGAGGCATAAACTCGATGCGCCTACTATAAAGTTTGAAAATGCAGATGTCCAACTGTAAATCGATTAAGACATTTCGTGTAGGAACTATTTATATGTTGAGATACAGGACTTTCTTCTTGGACATGACCAATGGTTTTACACTAAAAAGCCTAAATTTCTTCTAGGGCCCTTTCTGGAGTATTATGCAATATCGAAACCAAAAGTCATCGACTAGTATTCGACCACCGACGCCACGATAAAGTTACGACGGCCGCTACGGCAAAGCTACGACGCCGCTACGACAGTGCTTCAACGCCCCTGTCACAGTGCTACGGAGCCGCTACGAAACTGCTACGCCGCTGCTACGACACCGCTACGCTACCACGCACTGTCCAGCTACAAGGCACATAATATGCCTGCATATTAAACTTGGAACAAGTCATAATTTAATCATTCAAAAACCCCCGACACGATATCTTGCGCAAATACCCCGATTCAAACAATAAAAGACCCATATCATTTGAACGGCTGTACCGATTTTCATTAAAAATAGCTCAAAACACCCCGAAAACAAATAAAGATATCAAAATCGGTAAATCCGTTTAGGAGCTATGATGCCACAGACAGAAACACAAACACACAGCTACTTACTCAATCTGATAACAATATTTCCGTCGGGGGTTAAAAGTATACCTAGGTACCGAGTAAATCTAATCTAATGTATAATTATATACCATATCTAACTTCATAAACATCGTAACTTATATCCATTAATAACACATGGTGGTAAAGTGCCCTGGAAACTGGAACTCTCATAAAAACCAGACCAACACGAATAACAAATAGGTAAACCGTAAACCAATTTATTAGAAGAAACATGCGATGCCATTTTGTTCAGAATGGGATAAAAAGCAAAGGTCAATTAGCACGTGGTGGTTAGATATAGTGGCGCATGCCGTGAGGAATACTCCGTATTTAACCCTACGTAACGGCTGACTAGCACTACCTCATAAAAGAATTCCTCGGCTAGGTTATAGCAGTTTTTATTTCACTGCCTGGACTCAGGATTGTTAGGAACAGTTACTAAGTATCAGTCAAGAACCTCTCTAGCGTCTACCGTTAGACAACCCACCCCACAGGTTGTTGTTTGTGCCATCATTCGTCCTTACTAATAGATTTCCTGTAGATAATATGGAAGAAGTTGTTTCTACATTTGTAGTTGACATAAAACTCGTTACGAGTGTCTAAATAAAGGTACGAATTGCTGTATCACGATTGGGAATACAGGACAAGTGAAATGGTAATTATGTGTTATGTCTAAACTAATTAGGTAGGTAGGTATATATTTAGTATGGTGATTAGGGTAATTATTCTGTCATTAAATAATTACCCTACTTGTTATCATCAACAAATAATCATCATTTTATATCATCATATTAATACCTAACATAGGTAGGTTAACCGCGAATTCTAACTAATCGCATTCACCTCTCATGTATTAGGTATCGGGTCCAAATCCGGGCTAGCTAGGCACACATGTAACTTTTTCATTAAATAGGTGCTTTCTCCTGTCCTGCTTTCTCATTTTAAATTAGGCATCACTGAAATAGTTGGAGGAAAACACCATGCGAACAAATGGATACAATTAATTTTAAGTCTGAAATCGCTAACTCCGCTTGAGCAAGCGTGTTGATTAGGTAAAGCTCGTGCGAGATCGTGCCTCCTCTGTATATGAACAGTCTTTTATTAACCTTTGATTCTCAATTCATCGGAATCTTTTTTTACCCGACTCCGAAGGAGGGTAATGTGTTTATCAGTCTATGTATTTATGTTTGCTTTTCCTATGTTCTAGAGACCAAACGCGTTGGCTGATTTTGATGATTCTTACGTCAATCGATTAGTCTAAACCTTGCGAGTGCCACTGGCAACATTCAAATTAGAAAATAGAAAAATGGCGGATTTTGAGCGCCATATTGTGGAGGCCCAATTTTGTTTTTCTTCCAACTACGATCGGATATATAACACTATACGTCTAAATTTAGGTACCTAACTCGAGAAAAAAATGTTAACTAAAAAGTTATAAATAAAAAAAAAGTTAATTCAAAAAAGTATCCTCCGACTGCACAGCAAGATTTTCTTCTTGTGTACGTCTTTTTAGTTCGCTTCATAAGCAGTCGGGTTTTTTGAATTAACTTTTTGTTTTATGTACGTTACCCGATTATTCAAAGACGCCTGAACCAATTTGGAAAATTATTCTTTTGTTTGAAAGGGTATACTTTCCAAGTGGTCCCATGGTCATTATTATAAATAAGTAATTTTTATTTGAAATTCAGTGAGACGTAAATATACCGTAGTCTCTATGGCTGTTATTATTAGGTACAGTAGCCAGAAATCATTTTCTATTCTAATGTTAAAAATAGTCACAGCGGAATGTTAGCAGAATAACACAATGATTGTGACTAAAATAGAACCTAAAAATAGATGCCAATAGACACTCAGCTCATTGCACATTGGGCCCAGTTAATTTTAGAACACAAGGTTGGCAAGGACAGTTTGTAGATATTATAACTCTCTAAAATTCTGTTTAGAAGATAGCAGTCCATAATTTCGTCGCCATCCCCAGCGGTTCCATGGTGTAATGGTTAGCACTCTGGACTCTGAATCCAGCGATCCGAGTTCAAATCTCGGTGGAACCTGCATTTTTACTGCTGTACCTACAATAAACGATGTTATGTAGGTTAGTAGTGGATGTGAATTTATAAGTTGGTAAATATATAATAGTTTTAAGCTTTAGACAGGTACTGCAACCACAGATTTTTTTACATTTTAGGGAGTATTATAGTTGAGTAGGCAACTTATCATTTTCACAATTTTCATAAAGCTACTTAGTAAAATGGTAAGGTCGGCTTTGTCAAGACAAACGTCAAATAAATTATACCTTCTTAATGTAAGTAGTAATTGGTATCTGTATCGTTTTAATTAACTATAAATAAATAATTCTAGATTATTCATATAATTAACAATTAAAAGTCAATATACCTATCTAATAGAGGTCATCATCGATATTTAACGCTACTACAGTTAATGTTCAGTGATGAAAAACCAGGAAATTATAATTATACACCTACCCAGGAGAAGGTAAACAATAACATTATTTTATAGGCAATCGATGTCAGGAAGTGAATAAATTACTTACCAATAAATGACTTTACAATATTGAGTTAATTGGCATTACAATAAGTTTTTAATGAAAACAAAATTATACAGCATGTCTATGCTACGTTATGTTGCCTAGTTACCTAATGGTAAATACAACAATGTCAGTCATCAAAGCTTAGCACAAGTTTCTCTGTGGCTTAGCATATGCATGGGTTGTTTATTGCAAGTGTATTCGTCTGTTAGTGTAAAGTAGATAGATTTCAAAGAAAATAAAAGTGAGTGCCTCTTAGTGCAATGCAGCCAAACAAATTGAAGATTTTAATGATTGGACCTTCAGAGGTAATCAATAATTTTGTCATCAATTTTTATTACTTAAAGGCAATATACCCATAAATACATAACCATAAGTAGATTGTAGGTATTTATTATTCTTGTTCTGTCCCACAATTCCAGACCAATCCTGATCGAAAGGCGTCAAATCGTCCTGTCATAATAATAACCTGGGTCACCCATACAATTAATCTTGCCTCAATCTAAGCATGTAAGTAAGTAACAATACCCCTACTACCCTCACGGTTTCGTTTCAGAGTGGTAAAACGAAATTAGCTAACTTCTTATCAGATTCAATAAATGTTGAAGAAGCTGAAACCCCTCGGCCCACACAAGGAGTCAGAATTGTAGAGTTTGAACTTCCCAATCTGAACATGAATGGGAAAGTAACAAGCATTGATATTGAACTTTGGGATTGCAGCGGTGACCATAGGTGAGGAATATCATGAATTATTTTTAATCCTTACTTCAGTAGGTATTACACTAACAGCATTATAGTAAGATAAAGTAAATCAATACTATCAAATAAGAAAACTTATCAAAGCGCCATCCATCGAAAGAAAGCCTTAACCGTTGAATGAATCAACAAGTTGGTAATTTATTTTACTACGTTGTTTGTATGTACAAAAAACACATATAATGGCAGCCGACCAGAACACCCGTCCTTTCACTTCAGTCGCTTGGATTAGGCAGATATCCACATAAAATCTCAACTTGGAAGACAGCTACCAACTAGATTTTCCAATGATGGTAAGTACCTAAGTTGCAGTTCTGATAAGTGCATTCCCCCAGAAGGAAGGAAAACCGAATGGATATATTGTTTCCATGTTTACAGCAGTACATACGTATCTATATTATACGAGTTCATAAGACTTGTGGCCGTCCATGTCTATTTTCAGGTTTGAGTCATGTTGGCCGGCCCTAAGGCTTGGAGTTCAGGGGGTCATATTGGTATGTTCTCCTAACACTGCTCAAGCAGCAGGAAGAGAAATGGAACTTCTGTATAACTACTTCGTCTCGCAGCCTAAGTTATCTGCGAAGCAGTGCGTTTTATTTTACAACTGCTCTGAAGATCAAGAAGAAATGGATTCTTTGAATCTTTGTAAGTTTTTGATGATTCGTCAGTTTTTAGATACATAGGTACTTACCGTTTCTTTGTTTCATGTTACCTAACCTATTTTTTTCAGCTCCTACGTTTTCGAAGGTGTCTCAAGTTGCAATAAATTTAAAAACTGGTGGCAGCCGATTAAAAATTGACTTTGCCAGCTATATAACTTCAGTTTTACAATCAATAAATAAAGACAGCTCATAATCTTATCAGCTCAAAGACTTTGATTTCTCTCCACTCAATGCATACTTACGTCACCCCAACACTCGCCGATGATAACATAACTGGAATACATTAAATTCATCATTGATGCTCGACCTCCACATTTCATATTTTCTAAGGCATAGGGTGGTACCTATAAGAAAAGAATCATATCCATGATTTTTTAATCCGTTGTCAAATACCTTACCATTTAATTGTGGAATGACTATTTTTGCTAATATTGACATTCTGGGTTGGTGTATCTGGTCCACTTGCACGAAAACCTTAAACATTTAGTTGCTAACACGAGGTTAAATTGACAGTTATTCATACAACGTTTTCAATTTAACCTCGTGATAGCAAGTAACTCTGAGTTAAGTTTTTCGTGCAAGTGGGCCTAATAATATACGAAATAAACCTAACAGACTTTTGCTGCTCATAGCATAAGGGTGTAGAGTTGCGTGTGTTAGTGCGTGCATGTTGATGTATGGTAACAGTTTACAGGCGATTTGACAACAGATTTTTTGATAAACGGGGGGTCGATTAATAAGGATCAAACACAGGAAAAAATATTATTAGCACTATTTTTGTTCTGTATTATTTTGCTAAGAGAAACAAATATCTATTCATACCGAATGAGTTTTCATACTAAAGTATCTTCAAATTCCCGTATTAACTAACAATATTCGACAACTAAACATAATACCTAAATAAAAGCGCTATGTTTTGCACCGCGAGTACTTAGGTAGGTATTACATTTAGGTAGATATTAAGAGTAAGTGAGAACGGGTAAAGAGTTACATATTAAGGTAGGTGATGTCGTTGATAGCACTTTTTCTTACCCAATTTGTACACAATTATGTTCAGAAATTTATTCATATGTACCCAACTGTAGTAGATCATTATGTCAATATTATTATCTTCTTTATTTATTATAAGTAGATAATAATTACTATGAATCACTAAGCAAAATGACACCATAATTAGTAATTAATAAAATTACCTACTTATAAAAACAAATATGAAATTAATTAGCGGCACTACTGACGTCATGGGTATCAAAAAAAAATTAAAACGCTGACTTCTGGGCCAGCAAAGAAAGAAAGAACGGAAACTTATTTATTTGTGACAACGAAAGAATGGCCGCTGGTAGTTCAGTTAAATTATTTTTTTTACATTTATCATTATTTTATATCGACACCCATCACATCTGCGCAGTTTCGATAAGGGTACAATGTACTCATTATGAAGAAGCCTTTATATTTTGTTCGCGAGTTTACACCCTGAACTCGCGAACAAAATCAGCTGCCCAATACATAACTCTAAAACTGATTTTACTTTATAATTAAAGGTAACTTGTTCATAATGATGAGTACAACTCCTATTCAGTTATTTCAATTAGGTAAGCCTTTTTAATAAAACGAAAAAACAAAAGTGTCTTCGCCTCGCTATTTTGAAGGGCTAGTCGCATGCTTTCACTAATATTATATCTGTGTGCGAAAGTATAAATACACAAATAATTAGAATATTGAAAGAGAAGGTATGAAAATCAAGACATTGATAAAATATAAACATGAATTTATTTTAAAGTTGAGTAGGCCCGTCTTTTTGATTCTATTACAATATTTACCTAACAACCAATATTATTAATTCAACAATCTAGAAGTATATTTTTATTGCTTTTCACTATGACCGAGCATAGTCTCTTCCAATACACTTGATTAATAAAAAAACTTACAGTTTGTGTTGATTGTTATCTATGGATCGAAATAATAATGCATTGTGAAAAAATAACATATAAATCACGACGCACGCACTCAGTCTTAAAACATTTGGCTCTTATAATGAGTTATTTTAAGTAAACTTAATTCAGTATTTTTCAAATAATTATTTTACATAGATGATACTGAAATTGATCAATTATCTACTACTTATAACGTATTTACAATACAAAAAGGATCTTGGACATTAAACTAGACACGTAAACTTGGCTTAAACTATTAAAATACAACGTACCTACAAAAGTCTGTCATTAATAATTATTATCACCTTGATCACATTTTGCTGCATGTGGAAGGAGTTCTCTACATTAGCTAAAATAATTTATTACGTTAACTTTATAGTATAATAAACCATTTAAGACAACTATTATACAAAACCTAATTTCTATCATTCTTCCAATTTCCACGATCATTAAAGTTTTTTCGATCTCTGTGGCCTCTACCAGAACCGCCACGATTCCACCGGTCGTTGCCGCGTCCTCGATGACCGCCTCGATTCGGGAACCTTGGGTAATTTTGATCACCATCCATAAAGTTAAAGTCATTACCGGGACCCGGACCGTTAAATGGCATATTCCCAAAGTTATTGGGTCCACCAAACTTATTAAAATTGTGCGGAATATTTGGAGCTATTCCTAGTAGTCCAGGCGTGGGACCACCCCGTGGATCTGACATCGGTTGATTAAATCCGTGCATGTTACCTAAATTCATATTATTCATACCTGCCATACCCATTGGTGGGATATTCATCATATTCATGTTCCCTCCATCCATTGCGCCACTGGGCATTGCATTGCTGTTTAAACCGAATGCATTTTGATTAAAATTAACTGGTGTTTTAAGTAAGGCTTCTTTGGGTTTTGGTAAATACGAATACTCACCATTTTCGCCCAAGGAGATCCCCAAGTTGTTAAATATATTGCACAACACACTATTACCTTGAATAAGAGCTAGATCGAATTTCTTTCCCGGTATTTTTTCTTGTTGATACTGCTTAATCATTTGCGTCACTGGTGCTAAATTTTGGTTTACAAATATTTTTTGCGTCGAGCTCATTTCCTTGTACCAATTGGAATTTTGGAGTATGGTTTGCAAATCTAGTGAATTAGACTTTTGATCTTGAACGACGGTGTCAACAGCGTCTTTAGGTTTTCTTCGAGGGTCAACTCTAGGACCAGTAGGAGTCGTTGTAGTCGATGTCTTGGTAGACTTTTCACTATCACTATTAGACTCGTCAATAGATAGTCTAAAAACTTTTCTAAGTCTAGGATCCACTAATGCCTGTGACTTAGCAGTACTGTTTCTAATATCTGTGTAGTCTGGCCGGGGTATGTCAATTAACACCACTTTATACGGAATAAGGGGATGGCTATTGATGGATCCATCTATCTCTGATGCTGGTGTGTAATTTGGTAGAGGCTTAAAAGGCAAACCCAAACGAAAATCAATATCTCCACTAGTTTGACGCAAATCGGTATCGCCAAAAGTAGGAAGACTAAAATCCGGTTTCCGCAAATCAACATCAGTTCTTCGCCTGCCGTCTGTGGGTTCACCATCTATACACTCATAAATCGATACTCTAGGAGGTTTTTTAGTTGTAATCTTATTGGAATCACTTACTTTTTCTGGCGATCGTCTAGCCCGGGGATCCCTTGATCTATTGTGTGGTGAAGCCGCACCCTCGGCACTACTTTCAACTTTAGTTTCGTGAAGATTATTTTTCATTGTGTTCAGCAACTTTGTAACCTCTTCACTGATATCTATTTTAGAAAGATCACCAAGCCTACTCAAAACAGCGGCAGGTTCTATAATCTGTGGTGTCAGTGATGTGGAAGCCTGAGGAGAAGGCGACGTTTGTATAGGTGATGAAGCTGGCGATTTTTTCTTAGATCCTTTTTCTTCGTCACTTGAATACCATTTTTCATCTATTAATAAATTGTTGTCCTCGTCATCTGTAGTGGATCGACGATGTCTCTTTTCAGGATTTTTAAACAAAGGTTCTGGCTGAAGAAATCTTATATCTGTATCACATTCTTTCATTGCATGATTGTCCTCAGCAGTAGAATGTAAAATCCTTGGACCATCATCCGAAAAAGGAAGAACTCTGTGATCAACGTCTTTCGACTCATTTGAACAGACAGGTTTTTCAGCGTCATACGACTCGTTAGAAATATCAATATTTTCCTTATCTTTTGACGCGAATTTTAGAGCATCTTTTGTATACTGATCTATATCTATCATATCCTTACTTGTATGTGGTTCTTTTTGAACGGCCTTACTGGAAGAGGTATCTTCAGGTACCGGAAGCATTACAGAGGGCTGAAAACGCATGTCTATGTCTTTTCCTGGTAAATCTGACGGTGCCGTGATATTACTTGGTACAGGTACGGGTACAGGCGGCACCCTCAAATCTAAATCTTTACTACCAGTCGTTTGACCCATAAACTGTTGCGGTTCATTGTTTATGAGACCTAACTTTTGTATGTTCATTGTATTTAACTGGATTTCAGTTATTTGTTTTAGAGACAATCCAATACTATTTAGTTGATGTACAGTCATTTGACCAAGTTTATCCAAATTATCTATACCCATTTTCGTAAGCTCCAAAATTTGCCGAGGTGTCAGAACTCCAGTTAGATTCTTGATGCTAAGTACATTACTTGAATTTGTATTATTACTTGGTGGTGAGTTTAGGTTAAAGTTTTGATTATTTGATAAATCATTTTGCCACCTCGATTGTCGCACTTTTGGTGATATTTTATTTTGCCTCTCATTCATATTATATTGATTTCCTTGTAATGAGTCAGATGTGTTTTGAGGGTTTGGTATATTTAATTCAAATAGTGATGGAATGTTTGTTTCATTACTAGCCGGGCTATCGGAATATTGTTGTATTAATTTTGCTTGTGTCGTTTGTAACATTTTTAATGCCCCTTCTCTATTGAGTCTTGGGAAATCACCTAATATTTCTTTAGGAGCCGATTCTATGTGTTTTAAAAGTATGTTCTTTAAAGCATCACTTAACGGTTTACCATGTGCGAATTTACATTCATCTTTGTATATACACGGAAGCCCAGTATGATAATATTTACATGGAAAATCGGCATGCATGTACAAACATTTGTCTCTCTTAGCACAACAATCCATTAAATAAAACTTGCACAATTCCATTTTTCTAGGGGGTTGTGCATCATGTGAATAAATGCAGTCGTCACCTTTATGGCATTTACCTTGCATATAATATAAACAAACACCGTCAGGGTCTTGCATTGGATGATTATTTCTTCTCCGATCGTTCTTATTGTGTTTGTTACGATCACGCTGTCTGTTATTTCTTTGTTGCCGATGGTGCTGCTGTCCCCTAGACTCCTGGCTACTATCAGACGCGTATGAATCTCTATCCTCATCAGCATATCCATCAACAGGAGACTGCCTATGTTGAACAGGGGACTGCCTATGATGAACTGGAGAAGCGCCCCTTACACACATCATTTCGCTTTCATCCATCTCATCAGAAAATTCTTGTTTTTTACGTTTTTTACCAGGACCATCTTTACTTTCGTATTTCTTCCGTTTTTTAGGTTTACGACGTTCATCAACGTCATCTTCATTGTATCCTTCTACACTTTCATTTCTGCTCATAGCCTTTCTAATGGCTTTTTCAATGTTACCAGCAAAATCATCTTCTGTAGGACTAGAATATTTGCGATTCTTTTTACCTTTTTCCTTAAATTTTTGTTCTTTATTAGACTTTGATTTCTTTTTCTTACCTGATTTTGAATAATAAAAATCTTGGGATTCAGATTTTTCTAATGGTACTTTATCGTCGATAGTCGGCACAGTTTCTATAACTTTCTCTTCAGTTGTTAACTCTGTTGTTTCTTCGCCTTCACTCTCAATCTCTCCATCCTCCAAGTCTTCTACCTCTGCGTTCATCACAGCTTCAGTCATCTTAAAAGTGTCACTGAAATTAAATAAAATTGCAGTGTAAATTTTTGTCATTTTCTAGTTTAATTCTATTCAAAGAGCATGTTGTGTTCAATTACTATAATATTAAACTCCGCATGTAATAAGTTTAAGCGATATTCTATTCTAAAACCTTACAAGTACACATCAGATATTTCTGCGATAATAATACTGATTATAATGACTGTTTAACATCCTAGTTAGTGTGATATGGTTAAAACGATAACAATAACGAAAAAACAATTTTGAAGTGGCAATCGAAAGCTTAATATTATGTACGTATTAGTATCTCGCATTAATAATATTGTTTCATTTATCATTATTTAGCGTCTATAGAAACCCACACAAATAGATTAATTTGCCTAGCTTGGTCTGAATACTCTGATAGTTGCCTTATGGCGGAAATAGATGGCGCTTGTACACATTTCAAAGGGCGGTGGAAATGTTAGTATTTTAGCGGCGCTGATAATATCAAAATGGGTAGGCAGCATCTACTATCGCACAACCATTTTTCCTACATTCCCTAAAAGAAAATTAGATGTTGAATCATGATAGATGTACAATAGTAAAAAATAGTAGGAATTTAAAACGCATACTAAACTTATTTAAATAAGGTGTCATTTAAGATCATGCTTCATTTAACTTAGGATTTTTGTCAGTCAATAAAACAATAACGAAACGGAGAATATTAAATACAGAAAATGCCGTGAAACGAAGGCAAAAACAATACTTTCGCAGGGCTCGATAACTGTTTTCAGTAAATGGCAGTTTTAGTAAGTACCTAACAAGAAAAAGCTGTGATATACTTCAGAATAGGCAACGTAAAAAGCAAGCACAAAGAAATGGTGCATAAATTAAATGCCTTTAGGGCGCCACCAAGTGGTACACAGATTTGAACTAACTCTTTTAGCAAATCGTGTTATAAAAATGAAGATACGAGAAATGTGGCTGGCCAAAATCCTTAATCCCAAATTATCTGTAAAATGTGAGTCATGGTCAAATGCGCATTATCTACGCTCCTGCCTCAAGTACGTTGCATTCTTAGCATTGTAGTAGTTGCGTGATAGCCTAGCCTACAGACTTATATAGCTCGTGAGAAAGGGACAGCAACTGTGTTATAAATACTAACAAGTCTGCGAGTGAAACGGCAAATACGTCATGCAAGGAAAATCTACAATGTCATAGGTACTAGCCATTTTTACCGTAGGTTTTACGCGACCAGATTAAGGAGACATTTAGCTATAAACATATTAGCAATAGGGATAAAACACGTCACAGGGTTTAAATTATACTGAATAAAATTCGACCAAAGCTCTCAGAAAAAAAGAGGGATCGGAAGCAAAAAAATCTTATAGAGGAAACTCACACTATGACGTACACATTACACGTAGAAATGCTTTACACGCCCTTTGTTACCGAGCAAAATTAAAAATATTAAAATGTCGAGTAGGTTCTAGTTTGCTGTATAATAAGTGTAATAATCTTCTAATTGACGAGAATAAATCTCGATTTTCTTTCAAATACTATACCTAATAATCGTCGGAACAATTAGCATTGGGAATGTATCTCCAGGAATCACAATATTACTAAGTGTTGCGCAGTTCGAAATTCAACATGTATGGCAGAAGTCAGTACAATAACTGCTCTTAGCCACAATTTCAAGAGTACTTTTGGTAGATACAGCCACGCCAAGCAAGCAGTGGGTGGCCGTTCACATTTCACAATTATCTAGCTGCGCGCTGCGTTCTCGCTACGAATTGAATGACGTCAGGCTTCTAGAACGGCAAGATTATCTGTCCTTCCTTTCATCGAGGTCACGAGGCGTATAACGCTTACACACACTAGCACAATATCGTAGTGATCGATACCTACGTGTAAATATGGCGTGTAACCTACATACACTACCTCACCGTCATCTTAATTTAGTAGCATTATAATGATGCAAAATTTGAAAGTCGAATGCAGAAATAGAAAATAACATGTTCTGTGCAACAAATGGGAAGAATTTATGAGAATTACACATTACCGACACCAAATAACCCCTCAAAGGCATAAATATTAAAATTTATATAGGTACACAATATACATTCGATAAAATAAGACAATAGGTACGGTACGGTTGGACCGAAAGAGTAATAATTATTAATATCATGCACAAAATTAAAGTTGTTTCAGGAAGTAAGATATTTTGAATCTTATTTTTGTAAGTACTTGTGTACGGCCATGGCTGCCAAGCCAAATATATCGCTTTGTTAGAGCCGCCATTTTGGACCAAGCAATATTATTAGATTGATCAATAACGAGTGATACGATTACCGATTTGCAAAATACTATGCATTTTTCCTTCAAACGCGTCTTAAACAAAAATGTGTAACGTAGATGGATGCAGCACGTGTATGGTAATTCCTTTAGCTGACCAAGCACTTAGTAAAAGGGGACACGCATTCATAAAATGGCCTACCGAGTAAATAATATTAATTGTTACCAATCTTACATTAATGAACGAATCACTATAAGCGACTACTATACGCCAAATAAAATGTAAATTTCTCGGTCATGTCCTGCATAAAGACGTAACAATTCGAGTACGTTATATTGATATCGAACGACGACTGTAGCAGAACAATGCGGCGTCCAAAAAATATTTAGTTTTAAATTTTAACACTCAGGATATGGAAGCGCTAGTGATGCGGTAACTACACGCCCTCTGTTCTGACATGTATAAGTGCGACATTTCCGCTCAGTAGCGGGGTCCTTAATATTTTTACAAAATAAATGCACTCTGCTTATTTATTAGGCAATATTAAATTAATACTTTCATTTTAAATGCACATTCATATAAATTTATACTTCATTTGTTGTCTAATTTTTAATTAACAACTAAGAGTAACTAAATTAATTATTCTGGTGTTGCAATTATAAAAATATCATTAAATATTTTTAACCAGCAATAAAATTATAATAAAATCATTTCGTACTACAATATTTAATGTAAAACAATAATATTTATCAAAGAAAGATATCTATTTTATACCAGAAAATCATACGGAAAAAAAAATACATTTTTTTTGTAAAACATCTGAAATCTTGTATTGTATTTCAAAACCGAATGTAAATGTCATCATGATCATCAGTGTTGCCAATTTAGCATTTTATATGCTAGATCTAGCATACAATCATCTCAATCAGCATTTTCTTTTAGCATTTAGCATATAGCATATTTGTTTAGCACATTTACACGAAGCGAGAAAGCAGAATACAACGATATTTTTTCATAAGAAAATTAATTTCTATACTGTATAACGGTTTTCGAACGGTTCGCGGGGAATTCCTCCAAACATAGCCTGGGGGAATTCCTGACGAGTATATCATAGACAAACTATAACTGAACTATGCACCCACCCAAAGATCTTCGTTCATCGTTCAGATAAAGTGCGTAATTAGTGTGTGTTCTTTGAAGGATAATTGGTGTTGTGCTGTACCTATCGTGAAATTTGTGAACATCGTGATGCCGCCAAAGTATAATCAACATTACCGATCAGAATGGGAGCAAATGGCTGATTTTAAAAATTGGCTGCGGCCTGTTGAAAACGACACGACGAAAGCATACTGCAAATATTGTAAGTGCGATATTCTTGCTAAATTGTTTTGCTTGAAGCAACACATTTCATCGTCAAAGCACAAAAAAGCGATTGAACCAATGAAAAGTCAAAGAGTAATTAATTTTCCCAAAGTTAATAAAGATCTAAGCACTCAGAAAGCAGAATCTTCCCTTGCGCTGTTTGTATGCGAACACTCTGCAATTATGGCTATAGACCATTTATCAGAATTGTGCAAACATCGATTTGATGACAGCAAGAGCTGCAGCAATCTAAAATTACATCGGACGAAATGCACAAATATAATAAAAAATGTTTTAGCACCGCATTTTATTAATGAAATTGTAAAAGATTTGAGAGATCAAGAGTACAGTCTCTTACTAGACGAATCGACAGATATTTCGATTGTTAAAATGCTGGGTGTTTCGATCAGATATTTTAGTAGATCTTTAAAGCAGATTATATCTACATTTTTGGGGTTGGTTGAAATTGAAGATGGCACTGCAAACAGCATAGTAAATGGCGTTAAAGGATTACTTTCCACATTACAAATCGATGTAAAGAAATTGATCGGCATCGGTACGGATAATGCTTCGGTGATGACAGGGACAAACAATGGAGTGCATGCATTGTTGAAAAATGCAACTGGTAACGAGAACTTAGTCTTAGTTCGCTGCATATGTCATTCATTACAGCTGGCTATGTCTCACGCTTCTGCAGAAACCCTACCACGTAACATTGAGTTTCTTTTAAGAGAAACCTATAACTGGTTTAGCCATTCATCAAATCGCCGGCTCTTTTATAAAAACATGTATCAAACAATCAACGGCGGCTGTGATCCATTAACAATTCCACAGATATGCAACACCCGATGGATATCAATTGAACCAGCTGTTAGTCGCGTACTAGAGCAATGGCTGGAATTAAAGCTACTATTTGAAGTTGCTAGGCGAAACGAAAACTGTTATACGGCTGAACTATTATATAACATGTATAATGACCCGCAAAATCATTTATACTTATTGTACTTACTACCTATATTAAAAGAAGTTCAAGCTGTGAACAAATTGTTCGAAAGTAATAATGTTGACCCAACAAAGCTTTACAAAGATCTGATTGGTTTAATAGAATCAACAAGTCGGCGTATTTTGAATCCAACGGCACGGATAAACCTCCTTACTCAAAATATAGATGATTACTTAGACCCTAAACCATACATGGGATATGCATTTGAGAGCAAATTACTTGAATATAATCTACAGCCTAACGCAGCAAACCAATTACGCCAGAGATGTATTAGTTTTACTTTGAAACTTGTGACAGAACTGCGATCGAGATTGCCAGTAAATTTGAATATACTTCAAAAAATATCCATGTTTTCAGTTCAAGAGACTTTGAAAGTTATCAAACCATCTATCGTCGAAATAGCCCAAGAGTGCAAATTAAATGTAATAACAATTGAAAAACTTATATCTCAATGGAGAAACATAGTTCATGTTTCATGGGAATCCACATCTTCTACGATTGCGTTCTGGAATGAAGTCATGGAGTATAAAGATGCAGCTGGTAACAACCCTTTCGCAGATTTATGCCAATTTGCAATGTCTCTTTTGACATTACCGCATTCAAATGCGGACATTGAACGAGTATTTAGCCAGATGAATTTGGTAAAGACTAAACTTCGCAATCGCTTAGCGGTGAGAACCCTAAATGCTATTTTGTACGTGAGATTCGGCCTAAAGCGAGCCGGAAAATGCTGCTACTCATACACAGTTCCAGATGAAGTTCTGCGCTCGATTGGAACCAAAAACAGTTACGACACTGGATCACAGCCTTCGTCGTCGACAGCGGTTGCTGAAGAAGACGAAGATATTGACATTTTATTTGAAAATTTTTAATTAGTGTTGTGTAACAAGTATAGGTAGTAACAACAAGTTAGTTGGACTTCAATGATTATTGTTAAAGTAAATATATTTTAATTTTGTATCTAATTATTGACTTTTTTTTATTATTTTTTACATACTTAGGCACCTTGACACAAATGGTTGTTATCAAGACTCAAAGAAAATTCCCAGTCCATAATAAACCTTGTACTTTTCTCAGAAAATTTGGCCGATTTGATCAGGTCGGGCATAATTTCTATGGTGGACAATCAACCAAATCCGAGATTATAGGCTCAAAGGCTACTCCGATGTGTTGTCCTGTAAGTCCTACTCCTAGGTTATTAAATATGCAACAAAATGACAGTCGATTATTATATATATTTTTCTTTTTTGTAATATATTTAACTTGGCATTTTTTTTTGCATATAAAAAATTAAGTTGGCATATTATTAGCATTTTTTCATCCTCACTCTAGCATTTTCAGAAGCATTCCAATTGGCAACACTGATGATCATCGAAATCGTACTGTCATTTTTATTATCAATTTTGTGATAAGTCAGCATTTCACGAAAATACAAAATTTTATTATTCGTACAGTTGTTATCCTCTCGAATTATTTTATTTATACACACCAAGTTCTTTATTAACAAAATGTTATTAGACGCTGTATGTGACTGTGTATTAAGCAAATTTTAATAAATAATTTGATATTGTTAGTGCTCATCAGGTTTCAAATAAATTTTGAGAATGTCCGAACCAAATAATCCTTTTGCTGGGCTGTTAGGAGCATCTGAAGTATCATCTGCAGTTGAATCATCTCGTGTTGACGATAATGCAGCGTTTCAAGCTAGCTCCAAAATATCGCCAGGCGCCGAAGAAACAGAAACAATAAATACCATGGTGGAAAACGTTTTCTACTTTACAATAAATCCCCACGCTGCGGAAGGTTTTCCAGTCGGAGACAGACAATTAGTCTTTTTAGAAGAATTGGCCGAAGCCACTAAGCCCCAAGTGTTTTTAGATTTAGAAGGCTTAGAACAGGCTTTGTTTGAACGATTACTTCTTACAGACATTGAAAAATGTGTTATACCGAAAACAAGTAGAGTATACATGGAGCATGTTGTTCAAAAGCAAATCTTCCCATACTTGTTCAGTTCTATTCAGAATCTGCAAAGTTATGAACAGGTATCATCTCCTAATGTGAAGAATGCGGTTCAAAGAATGAAAGAGCTTATATTCCGAAATGCAGTGACTGCACTAAAACAGCCATTATTGTTTGAAGGACAAGACTTTTCAGTTCAACTGGTGCAACTATTACAACATGTAGACCCACAGTGTCACACATTCTTTATGGATGTAGTTAAAGCATTCATGTCTGATGGTAAATTATTTTAACTTACTTGACTTGTGTTCTTGTTAATACTTTAATTTACATCTAATCCAATGACCTGGTTGAGGTTGCGGGAATGCGCGAAGCACGAGATCGGTCAATGTGGTGAATCCTGGGGGTGGCCTATGTCCAGCAGTAGACGTCTTTCAGCTAAAACGATGACAATAATATCTAATCTGATTAATAAATTAATTTTTAATAAATTTTTCCTTTTTAGAGGATCCCAGCTGCCAAGAACAACTGCGAGATACAATGATTCCTGTTTTGAAGAGGATCCACATGGATGTCAACAAATCTAATTTAATTAATTTACCTATTTATGTGCTGCCTAGTTTACAACTTTTTGCTGGTAAGTTCTGACAAACTTAACATTTTTATTGAACTGCATACATAAACACCTATAGGTATTCCCATATGGGTACTGCAAAGAATAACATAACAACATTAAATTTAGATTTTTAATAATAATTGTTTGTTTGTTATCAAGAAATAAAAATCAGTTACAATTTGCGCACTAGCTAGCTGATGCATGTTTTTATTTTTTATTAATATAATGTACTTAATTTCTATTTATTTTCAGGCAATCAGTGGTTAGCGCCAATTCTATTGGAGGCATGTGAACCTAAGAATGAGACCAATGGCAGATTCTACCAGGATTCAGTTATTGGTGCGTTACTGAGTCTCTCAGTTCTCCCCAGAAATGCTTCGTTACCACATGACTTCTTTGACAACCCTATGGATCAGGTAAAGATATATGGTTTTGCTATAAAATCATTTCAGTAAATTTTGTAAATATTTGTTTTGTCATATTTAAAACTCATGTCTACCATGGGTTTCTTCAATGGTTCTTCTCATTTCTACCATGGGTTCTAGACACATGAAAACAAATAAAACTAATAAAACAACAAAGCGATCCTATAAGGGTTAATTATTTTCTTTTGAGTTATAGAACCAAAAATTCGAAGACATGTGACATACACCAATATGCACTGGGCTCGCGTGGTGGATTACTGCCCATTCCCTCTCACAGAGAGGAGGCCTGCACATACAACAGACCAAATGCGAGTCTAAGTGCGAAAAAGGGGTCC
The DNA here is from genome assembly GCA_947562075.1 of Orthosia gracilis. Taxonomy (NCBI): domain Eukaryota; kingdom Metazoa; phylum Arthropoda; class Insecta; order Lepidoptera; family Noctuidae; genus Orthosia; species Orthosia gracilis. The sequence continues at coordinate 33,969,393 of OX387275.1, read as the reverse complement.
ATCTATCCTATCCTAGAAGCCAAAAATTTAATAGATTTGAATTCTAATTGTTACATTGTGTGAATACACAAAAACATTGATATAGCCACAACTCCTCCGCCAGAAGCGTGCAATTTTGAGTTTGACAAGAAAATACGGATAATAAGCAAAAACTTCTAAAATATTACAGGCTGCAACATCAATGATAGAGACATCAGTTTGGAATGCATCATCACACTTGACAAACAACTTGCACAGAATATTCCTAACTATACTCAAGGGTGGACCGCATTTGAAGAATCGTTTACTGTCTTGGATTGGAAAGTGTTTAAAGTCAAATGTTGGCAGAGGGAAACTCTGGAATGTACAGGTAAATATAACTTTATCTATGCCAAATGAGCATTAGTATATCATTGGTTTAATGGCAGCTGACGGACCGCTCATATTTCTCTAAATAGTATAAGAAGAAGTTGTTGTCTGCATCTGCATTACTGTTTCTCTGCTAACTTCTTCTACACCATGCAACAGATTTTGATACAGTTCTCACTAATAGAAAGAGCTATAAACGAAGAAGGTTTTTACATATAATTTATCAAGTGCAAAGCTGGAGTCGGTTGCTAGTATTAAAATACTACAGTTTGACCTAACATTTGATATCAAAAACATAATTACGTACAAATAAACACAAAGGGCTTTATTTTCTTTCCAAATTGTTCCTGTTTAAACTCAAAACCTTCCTCATATTTTTTGGCACCATTCCAAAAACTCATCCATACATTACTTGCATAAATTAACAAAATTCCTTTGTTTCAATTACAGCATGGCGAGGTCAGCGCTGCATCTCTAAGTACCGTGTCGGATGGTTTTATGCTAAACCTGGGAGCAGTGTTGCTGCAGTTGTGTCAGCCATTTTGTAACTCAGCTGATGATGTTAAGGCACTCAAAATCGATCCGACATATGGGGCTGTATTGGTAAGCAGTCTTTTTGATTGAAGTCATTAAGCATCATGCAGTGGACACAAAAAAACTAATCTTTTTAATCCAACCGTGTAAATCACTTTATTAATATTCAAAATATTTATTAATTATAAATGTGAATCACACAATGCCAAAAACTCCAATCGGAAAAGGAAAATCATCCCTCCTAAATTAAATAATTAAAAATGTCTTTGATCTGACTCTCAGATACTAAATAATGCTAACCAAGCCATGGGACGATCAAGTATGTTTGTTGCTTAAAATGTTTGCAAATAAAAATTTGTGTTACAGCCTGAAGAATGCGCAGGAAAATCAGTGCATTTAGACTGCTTGCACAATGAGACTTGTTTACTGCCACCAAGAACAACAGAAGATGATCAGTCAGTCAAGCGGCCCACAGCAGAAACTTACAATTTTGTGACTGAGTGCTTCTTCATGACGCAAAAGTGTATTGATTTGGGTGAGTGAATTAACATATTACAGCCTCATTTTAATAAACTCCTACTTCCATCACCAACTAATGTCTTGATTGACTTCCGTTAGAAAGCTGCAAAAAGACAATCTGTTGGTATTTGGGTGTTAGTCTTGGCAGCTTTGTTTACCATTCGAATATGATTATTTTTCTTTGCTCAAAGTTTCAACAGACTTCTTAAAATACTGCTCGTACAGGCAGCGAACGTTTCTAACTTCCCACGTATGGATTAAGAGAGGGGCAGAAAATGTTAAAAATGTAACTTCTATGATTTACTTAAACTGTTGTGTTTATATCTTCAGGAGTTCGTGTGTGTGCGGAGAAGCTATGGCGGTGTGGACAGGAGCTGGGGCAGGCACAGCGCGCACTGGCCGACGTGTCGGCCGGCGCACACCACCTCGTGGAGCCCATGAGGCAGCGGGCACACCACCTCATGGCCAAGTAACTATACACTACTTTATCGATTTTGGACATTTTGCATGTTTTAAGAGACACACACAGTCGAAAAAGGGAAGGGAGGCGTTTGCCCTGCAGTGGGACGACACAGGCTTATGTTTAAAAATAAGAGACAAGGTCTGCCCGGAGCCGAGTGTTGAAAAGCCTATAGTGCACTGGTTGACCTTACGACATTTGAAATTTACACCATCAATAATTGAAAATTAAGTACTAGCAACACTTGGCAGGAAATAGAAACAATTAATTCTCTTCTAAATGCTATAGAGTTGGCAAAATTTACAAAAAGGCCAAGGTGGCCTTTTTGTAAATTTTGCCAACTCATACTACAGGACATTCTTTCTTTCTTGTGAAAACAATATGTGCATCATCCAATTTATTTATTTATTAGTTTATCCTCGCACTGGAACGCCTTGCAGAAATTACACCAATGGGCCACAATCTTATAAACTCACTATAAGTCTAGGTTTCCTCACGATGTTTTCCTTCACCATTGTCAGCAATGTCCAAGATAAAATTGGAAAGTTGAATTGAGTCGATTGAAGATGTCATGGACACACAAAGTATTTGTAAGATCGCGATAGCAAACTGGCCTTCGATTTCTAAATTTGAAGTTGAGTATTTGTCTAACTCTACTTTAGCAACGCTCTTAACTATAAATACTTAATTCAAAAACTTCCCCAAATTGTATAAACAGATAACTGACTTCTTTTTTCTTTTTCATAATTTCAATCCATCAAATCCATTAACTCAACTATCGACTTTAGTATGGGGTATTCAAAGTTTTAAGTGACCCTGACCATTCAAAATTATGGTATTCAAAATTGACCCTGGTATTCAAAATTTAAATATTTCATATATAATTCTACTTCCACAGATTCGTAAGTCTCCGCTGCGCATTACTGGAGAAAGAGATGCTAACAAACCTGAACCGTCTGCAAGCGACCACTTGCACGTGGTTAGTGCAGGTGGCCATCAGACCAGACCCGGAGACGCCTCAGGCATGCTATGCACCTATCAACGTGGTGCCCATACAGATGCCTGTTACTACGCCGCCGCCAGACACGTTGAGGTTTGAAATTTCTTAAATTATAGTCGTAAGACGAATAGGGATATTTCCTGGGTAAAAATGAAATGAAATGTATACAAGTTATTATTTTTAAATATTTTTTTGTACGCGTTCACAACGATGTCCTTTTTAACCCAAAGGTTGACTGGTAGAGAATGCCTTATGGCATTAAGTCCGCCTATGTACCACTATTGTACATGAAGTTTAAATTATCTAATAAATAAAAAATTCTATTTAGCCCGTCAGTGAGATTTTCAAATAATATTGAACATGTATTTTTTGCTTTACCAAATCAATAAAAATTGACAAAATTAAAGCGGATCAAAATTCAAGAGTGGGGTTTGTTACGTCACTAAGGCAGTATAAAGTGTACTAGCGGCGTGACGTCACACTATATTTCAACGCACTATGTCGTCGTCACTTTATGTTCACGTATCAAACGAAAAAATGGTGTCCTATTTTTTTTGTTAATTCACCTGATTATGAGATATTGTGACCTTTTTTACAAAAAAAAAGAATATATAATTTTACTAATTAGAAATACAAATATACTGTTCGGTGCAATATCAGCCAGAGTCGTTTGTCCTATTCAATAAACCACTTTCATACTTTAAAGATATGACTTATATTTCTAGTGGGCCGTTTGTTTTCATTTTTATCCCTGGCTTATTCATCATGCTCTCAATGTCTAAGGCGTGGGCCAAACAAAGTGAACTTGTTGTGTTATGATGGCCATAATACATTGCGAGTTGTTTTAGCGGGCAGTACAGAGGAGACAGGTTCTTCTTTTTCCGTGTCGATTAACTCATAGTCTCAACTAGTTATTGCAAAAGCCGGTTTTTTTTGGAATCCGGATATCTGTATTCTCGTCCGATTGAAATCCTGATTAACCGGATTTTGTGTGTTTTGATTGTTTGAAGTTGATTTGACAAAACCGAAATAAAATAACACAAATTATTTAAAATCTGCATATTTTATTCGTTCAATTACGACGCACGACCGAATAAAAGAATGTTTATGTAATCACTAGCACTTCGACGTGATCCGTGATCCGTATTTTATTTACCCTACAGATGACTTTTTAGTTCCACCCTCTTAAAGGTTGAATTTCCAAAAATCCCTTCGGATTTCTGCATTAGAGTACCTAGTAAATAACGATCTGCCAATTACTTAAAATAAAAACTTGTGGATGAATAGAAATATTATCCGTTAAAATCAGATTTGAAATAAATCCGATACAACCGAGTTTGAGTCTTGAAAACCAGATTTAGAATATCAAGAATATCCGGTTGTTTTCAATCCTTAGTCTCAACCATTCAGATTTTAACCGACCAGTATGTAACTACTCGGACAGCACAGTCATTCGCCACGATTAAATCCCGTAAGGTGCAGGTGGTCGGGCATGAAGGGTAGATAAAGAGGTGGGCCATATCTTGCGAAGGGCCCCACACTGGCATTGTGTTTTGGATGGGTCTATAATACTCCATTTGACCAGGTTGTTTCTACAGCGGCCAACCTGGGTCCGCAATCGGTTTAGGGATTTCCAGATTGATCACTGCAGTTCGTTTCCAGGGGGCAGATGGTCTGCCGGAATGATGAAGTGTGGAGGATTAGGGTGTGTATGTTTCCATAATTCACATATCTCGTCAGTTGCATTGGCTTTAGAGGAGGTCGTAGGCTCAAGAAGCTATTACAACTCTTCAGGCGCGAAGGTCGGAATTGATGCTCATACAGGGGGCGCAGATTGTCCCGTTCCTGTTTGTCCTTCTCGATACGGTTGGCTACTTAGCGACGAACTTCTGGTGCTCCACCCGTCAGTGTGTACAACATCACAAGTGGAGATGGTTTCGAACACCCAGTTATAATGCGGCAGGTATCTTTAGTGTGAGCGGATCGATGCCACACTGGGCAGGCGAACTCTCCAGCAGAAAAAGACAGACATAGGTCAGATGTTCGTTTTTCAGGTTAAAACAATAGAAGATTACTTGCATGCGTAGGAGATCCGTCATGTCGCGCTAGGCGCCCGCTGTAGTCACTTCAGTAAATACCCAAACGGCGTTTTGCGTACATACACCCGGAAGCTCCTAACCCCGGGCAGGCCTTAAGCTTGCTGGTACAACTAACTCAATCCCTATCAACATCCACAGATGTGTCCCCGAGTTCGTCCTGGAGAACGTGGTGGTCCTGATAACGATGGCGCGTCGCACGGTGGGCGCAATCACTGAGGAAGCCGACATCGCCAGCGTACTGCGACCTGCGCTCACGCTTGTACTGACCTTTATGGGAGACTCTACGCGCACTTATAATCCACATCTCAGGTATAAATTGTAATTCCAGCTTTATGCCTGTAACTTCATTTCATTCTCGCATACTTTTTTATTAATAGACCACCTCACCCTTGACCTTGTTTTACCTCTCTCCCACCTGACAGTAAGCGTAACATACTAACTTCAACACCCCATATCAATTCTTGTGCTTTATGGGTTTTTATTTTCATATATTTGTGTTGCGATAAGACCTATGTCGCTTTCCTGCCTATAAACAATCTCAATGCAAAAATCCATCAATTATGGTTATTTGATATTATGCATGTCCAATAAATAAATATTAGTAGGACGTTGGATCGTCCCTTTATCACATTATCGTCTCTTATGTAAGACACGAGATAATATACTGACATATTTATGATAAATGATAAATGATAATGATAAAATGATAAATGATTTTATTTCTGTAAGTTGGTTTGTACAAACACTTTTACATGTCGATCATATTTTTAAAACTAGGAGGTCGGCGTTTCCTATCTGACTACTCTGAGAAGAAACGCCGAAACAAACTTAGAGGTCACAGTCTCTTTTAAAGTCCAGACTTATCTTGGCTAGATCATGTGAAGAACATGTAGAATGGTTTCTGAAAGGTCTTTTGGGGAATGAACCGACCAGATTGAGTGGACCTATCCAGTCACTGCACACATTTGTCAGTAACCGTGCAGCTGAACACAGAATTTATGGAGCTCAACGATTCGACGAACAATACCAAAGACATTTGGGTTTGCCGCATAAATTACTCAAACTGCCAGACCATGATTAAAACTAAATGAGATTTTTTTAAATAAAAACAAAAAAAAAATCATTTTTACTCACATAATCTTCACATTCACAATACTGAAAATAATATAATACTTTCAAAAGTATGACCTAGTGACTGATAACAACATAATTAATGAATAACTAATAATTAGTTTTTAGGGTTCCGTAGTCAACAAGGAACCCTTATAGTTTCGCCAAGTCCGTCTGTCCGTCCGTCCGCAGCTTAGCTCAGAGACTCTTAGTACTAGAAAGCTATAATTTGGAATGGATATACATATTAATCACGCCGACAAAGTGGTAAATTAAAACAACAACAAAAAAATAGTTTACATAAAGTGGAGATGATTTTTTTCTTTTCTTTCCCTTGGTGTTGGGTATCGTCGGATAGGCCATTCAAAAATATTACGGGTCTGAGAAAACCGTTTCCGGATTCAAGGATCCGTTTGCGTTAAATTAAGCTTTAAATGGCAAATTATTGTTAAGAGTCAAGTGTCCATCCCTCCGCCAGCTAAATGGTTGCTTTTGGATATGTGAAAAAATTCATGGCTGTATTATATACGATGAAATTAAAAGGATAAGTGTCACAGCTAAATAGGCTTTACAAATTTACGAGTAGTAGTCGACCAACTTATAAGTGTACTTGAAAAAGTAAAATTAAACGTTGCCCCACACTAGGAATTTCTCGTGTATCGTGGGTGCGTTTACAAACACATAAACTCACATACACAAACACCCAGAGCCGGTACAACTATCTGTAGGTCATACAAATATTTGTTCCGGCGAGAATCGAACCCGCAACACGCAGAGCAGCAGTCAATCGCTCAACCACTGCGCCAACCGTGCGCCTAAAATGAATGGGGACAACAGTTTTCGAACGTTAGTTATGTTAACTATTTATCTTGATGAATGTAGCTCTTTATAGGGAACCCTTTGTGCGCGTCAGACTCGCACTTGGCTGGTCTTTTTGTTTATATTTTTGCAAAAGGTAAAGGCTCTGGAAGTTACTATCTAATAACGAAAATCTTTACACTGATAGTAACCTACATTTTCACTGAGCCCCATTGGCTACTTTTTATCCCGCAAAAATGCTCGGTCCCTGTGGAATAATCCTTCCAGAGCCTTCCAGGGATCGAGCATTTTGAGCTTCGCTCCTGCGAAGCCGCGGCAAATAGCTAATCTGTACTAATATTATAAAGCTGAAAAGTTTGTTTGTTTGAACGCGCTAATCTCAGGAACTACTGATTGGAATTGAAAAATTCTTTTTGATGAAGGTTATAGGCTATATATCTAACATCACGCTACGACCAATAGGAGCGGAGCATAAATGAAAAATGTTGCAAAAACGGGAAAAATATTCCTTTTTGAGAGCTTCCGTAGCGTGCGCTGCGTAAGCGGTTAAACTTACGCAATATTCATGTGTGTAGGGTAGGTAGGTAGCCAGTTGACGGAAGCGAATCCGCGTGGGACAGCTAGTAATTAATAATAACGACTTATTTTTCAGAGCTCGACTAGCAGAATGTCTCGAAGCAATGCTACCGAATCACCCAGATGACCAGCAACCATTGAGCAGCTTAGCGTCCTTCTACAGGGAACAATTGTTCAAGGAACATCCACATCGATTGCAGGTATGTAACGGAAGCAACTGAATTTGATGATTTCAAAGTTTGTAGTTGCAGATGCGAGGGCTTTATGGAGCCGGGCGCGTAATAACAAACGCTCACGTGTAATTAACGACGTTTTTTAACACACTTACGAAGATATCAGTTTTAAAGCCACAGGCTATGGTTGTAGTTTTGATATTGGGAGATGTTTCTCATTGGTAAACTTGATAACACTTTAGCCTAAGCGAAAATACAAATCTGAAAAAGAACTGCAAGAATTTCGAGTCAATGTCGCTAATATAGTGTAGTTGGCCCAGTAGTTGGCAACGTATCTAGCAGCATCAGCAGCGTTCGAAGTCAAAGTCAAAGGTATTTATTTCAACTAGGCCACTAAGCGGCACTTTTGAACGTTACCAATTAAAATTTAAAAGTAATAAAAATTTATTCTACCGTGCATTCGGCAAATTGTTATGGAGAAGAACACACAAGAAACACCATCTATGTTCCTCAAGTTCATCAAATATGAGTGCTATGCCCTTCAAAATCTAGCCCACTGGTCCTAGCGCCTAAACACCTGCACCATCGAGGACTTAATATTTTTTTTAAACACTATAAAATTTTAAATTACTCTGATTTTCTCTGTTTATTTCACAGCTAGTGCCCTGTCTCCTAGACGTGTTCGTCGGCATCGAGATGACCGGGCAGAGCGTACAGTTTGAGCAGAAGTTCAACTACAGGCGCCCCATGTACCTCGTCATGGACTTCTTGTGGGAGATGGAGGAACATAGAGACGCTTTTACGTGAGTAAAGATATGTTAATTAGATTTAATTTTGCAGCACTTTAATAAAATATCAGCCGCTCGAATCGATATTCAAAGTTAAGCAATCCTTGCCGAGGTCAGTCCGTGAATGGGTGACCCAAGGTGTCCCGCAAAGCACATAAAATCGTTGATGGCCGCCTTCGCGTCGCGTAAGTCTCGGTTTGGATCACCCTAAAGTAGCCAGCAGAAAAATGGACAAATTAAAATATGTCTAGGTTTATCTATTTAAAAATTTCAATATATATCTTCCAGACAACTAGCAAAAGAAGCTGAATCCAACATGGAGGCGGTGCATCCACCGCTATTCCTGCGCTTCGTGAACCTTCTCATGAACGACGCCATTTTCTTGCTGGACGAGGCGCTCGGGAACATGGCGCAGATACGCACCATGCAGGCTGCACAGTATGTACAATTGATTACATCATTATTTTACAAGCTTTTATTTAGTCTGTATGTGCAGTACAACTATTTTCTTAATGTCCCTCGGCAAACTTCGTTTTTCGTCAGTCGTCGGCTTTCTATCAGTTGCCTTTTGCACTCGGTGAAAACCGGACGCTTTCAATCAACTTGGAAGTATATAGAGTTGACTCTTAATGTAATTTATTTTTAAAGTGAGAAGAAATCTGCTGCGGTTAAAAAGGAAAATAGTTTTACAGCTCTATATAGTTCATACGGAAATAAAAACAAAACAAAAATAAAGTACTTAGTTCTGAATTTAAATTATTATACACGATAAATCTATTAATTCATGGACTTGGAAATTGGACATTAAGAAAATAGCTGTACAGTAGGTTTATTCAGGTCAAATCTTGCAACTGAATTTTTAAGTCAGTTATCCTCAACCGATTAAGATGAAATTTTGCATACACGTTTGGTTTGTATGACAATGCAAGGTAAGCTAAAAAGCTAGCTTAAAAAAAAATCGACAAAATAATATTATTATGTACTTATCTGAAAAGGTTTGGTGGAGATGAACAAAAGCGTTTTAACGTCGTATAGTGAACATGTTACGTAGAGCATACCACATTCTGTTTTATAGCCCTGATGATTTTACAAATTGTTAAGTAGTTCTTATACCTGTCCCGGTGTCTGTGATGTAGACAAAGTTTGTTAGTTAAATTGGACCCACTTCCTGGGGTCAGATTTAGCTGAAATTTTGCATTTAAACTATAAAATCTTGTTTAAAACAAATAATATTTAAATTGAACAAGTAAAAGTTTGTTTGCTATGCTATGGACCTTAACTATCAAGATTTTTGGTTTCATTGATCGTTACTGAGCTCTTATTTTTTATTTATTTACTAATAACAATAAAATCATTGTCTGTTCTGCATAAATCTGCATCATCATCATCATTTTACCCGAAAGACGTCCACTGCTGGACATAAGCCTCCCCCAGACGTTGTCCCCACATTATAGCTCTCGCCAAACTTCTTGGCTGCTCAGAAGTTGGCTACAATGGCTGCGCAGTATTAAATCTCATACAAAAACAGCACCGTTTCCTGCTTCACGCATCCTGTAAACCACTTCAGGGCGGCCCAGAAGTTTGGCGAGGACTATAACCGACCCCGTGCGTATTGCATCTTCATAATAAACTAAAATGATATAAATCCGTCTCCACAGAGAGTCAGGCACCTGGGCGAACCTGCCCTCGCAGGAGCGCGCACAGAACCTGTCCAACCTGTCGCACGTGGGCATGCTGGCGCGCTTCGACAACATCCTGGGGCGCGACACGGTGCGCACGCTGGTGCGCCTCAGTGCGCACGCGCCGCACGTCTTCTGCCACGCCACGCTGGTGGAGCGCATCGCCTCTATGCTCAACTACTTCCTCATACATCTTGTTGGGCCTAACAAGAAGAATTTTAAGGTGAGACTAACTTTTTTTTACCTGCATATGTATTTGTCGATAAGATTTTTAGTGAGAAGCACGAAGATTTATGATTTTATACCAAAAACGTAATATAAAATATCCTTTCATTAAGATTGTCCATTGGTTTAGTATGCACATTAGAAACTAGTGTTAGTTCTTATAAATCTCTATAAGTAGGTAACAGAAGAAAAAACAATTCGGAAAAAAAATATAAGCAAAGATACTACATATTTTATTTCAAAATAAAAGTTAATAGAACTATTGCATAATTTTTATTAAGAATTCTTGAAGATTCTTATATAAGTTGCGCTAAATGATTTGAAATACGGATCTTTCGAAGCCCATAATTTCCAAAATACTTTTTATTATTTTACTGCTTACATATTACTGCATCTCATAAAAACGATATCATACTTAACTCTGGACATACAATGCCAAACAGTGAAGTAAACACAACCCACAACGTAACGTCTAGGCAAGCATGCTTCACCAATGACCACATCATCATATACCATCAGGTGAGATGTGGGTCAAACGTGAGCCTATATATTAAAAAAAAACGTTATTATAAATCGCCATCTTAAAACCTTTCTTCTCTATAGGTAAAGGACTTGAAGGAGTACGAATTCGAGCCAGCCAGCACGGTGCTGGACATCTGTCGCATGTACGTGGAGCTGGGCAACAATGAGCGCTTCTGTGCCGCCGTGTCCAACGATGGACGGTCATACTCGCCGCAACTGTTTACACTGGCTGAGACTGTGTTAGGTAGGTGTCCTTACACACACAGTGGGAGTCCGGAGCGGTATTTTAAGAGGTTACGGAGCCCCTTCTACGTGCTGATGGTGTGGTAAAATCCTACACCTCCTGGTCTTTGCCCCAAAAATCCAGGCGTCTTTTGAAGGATTGCCGCCAGTAACAAAAAAAAGTATTCTTATTCAGCTGCAAGTGAAGGATTCTAACAACTGAATCACGACCGTAGGGAGTGATTCTATACCGTGACTACGAGAAAAAAAAAAGATGTTAGCGAAAAGCACAAGGAGTTTGTATGTCGAGTATTCTTTGCACAATGTGTTTGTATCGAGTATTTTTTAAGCAAGGTGTTTGTATCGAGTATTTGTTTCACAAGGATGTTGTATAGCATTGAGATGGACGTTGAATATATTGGTGTGTTCTAAATTCAAACACAAAAATAGTGAATGGTATAAAATAAATTATTTGTAGAGTTACTGTGCAAAGAAGGTAAGATTTTATTTTTATACCATTCCCCTCTAAAAAGCTTATTTTATTCACTGAGAACAGTGAATAAAAAGCACTTTTAATCACTGTTTTGGTGTTTGAAATTAGAAAACACCAATATATTCGAACCAATTTCATCTCAATGCTATATAAACTCCTTGCGCAAAAAATACTCAATACAAAAAACTTCTTGTGCAAAGCATAGTCGACTTTCAAACTCCTTCTTCGATTTTAATTTTGCGTTTGTTTATATTTAGGATTTTGATTTTAGTATAGGATATTTATTAAATACTTATTTGGATTGCAATTCTAAATAATTGCATTGCTGTTTAATTAATTATAAGTAATTACATTACGTAACGGACAGCCCTTGAAACACAGGTGCTGTTGCCTAGCTCAGGGGTCAGTTTCACATTTTTTGTAAATTTTGAAGGTAATAAACCATCTATTTATTTATTATTATTCCTTGTGCTTTTCGCTTAAATCCTCATTTTTTCGTAGTCATGATATAAAATATAGTATGCAACTCTTGAATAAAACGGAATTATATCGAGGATTATGAATCACTCTTGCGCTCAGGAATCTAACACTTGAATCACTCGCTATGCCCGTGATTCAATCATCATGAATCACTTCACACATCTATGGGCCTCGCTTTAAATCCGTACTTTATTCACTAGTTTCATAATATACTATTCTACATGCTAGTTGAAAATGCCCAGCAATACTTGTACGTACCTTCCTCGTTTAACGCTCTTTCTATTAGTGCAAACCGTATCAAAATCCTGGCGTGGTTTAAGAGATGTATGCGGCGAAACACAGAGAGAGAGAGACAGCGATTTTGTTTTATACAATTTGGAAATGTTATGGAAAACCTTTTTTCTTTTCTCAGCGCGCATCGGGGGAGGAGGCCTAATAGGCTCGCTACGAGAAGTGGCGACTCGCGTGGAAAGGTTCGCGGTGCAGCGCCAACGAGACGAGGAGATCCTCGCGAACGCGCCCGAAGAGTTCCTCGACCCCATCATGAGCACCCTGATGATGGACCCCGTCATACTGCCCAGCTCGCGCACCACTGTCGATAGGACCACCATCGCACGGTACGAATTTTCTCTACTACATTATTGCCAGACCCGCTTGAAGGTCAAAAATGTACCACGGAGATAAACTATCCTATGTCTTAATCCAGAAAAGGTTCTACCCGTGTTCAGAATCCGTTCAGCCATTGAGGCGTGCCGGGTAATTAATTAACAAACATCCACACTTTCATATATCAAAATCAAAACTTCTTTATTTCAATTAGGCCACTAAGCGGAACTTTTGAACGTCAGAAATTTAAATTTAGAAGTAAATATATTTGATTCTACCGTTCATTCGGAAAAGTAGCTTATTATGGAGAAGAACGGACAAGAAACTCCACTATATTGTTAACATTGGCAGGCTTTTCGCAATCCTTTATTATGACAGACTTGTGACCATAGATAAAGCCCATTTTACAAGCACAGTTGTTATCTGATTACTTTAAGTCTAAGTCACGATTCTGTTATATTGTCTTCAGGAGTTTGTTTGCGATAATCAATAGATCCAGACTTCCAGATCCTTCCTTCGTCTGATTTTATCTGAGGAATTAGACACAAATGTCACTTCAAGAGGCCATTGAAGGATTATTATAATCCTACCTCTTATGACTAACATTACAATGCAATAGTAATAATTATTATCCAAGTTTCTCAATGGTAGAATCTTCATGTTGGCTTATTTTTGTTCCAGACATCTCTTGAGCGATCAATCGGATCCGTTCAACCGCTCACCACTATCCATGGATCAAGTGAAGTCCAACACGGAACTCAAAGAAAGGATACAAGCGTGGATCACTCAGCAGAAGAGCATTGCTCAAAACCCGACCAGTAACGAATAGAAGACACATACAAATAGGACTTTGTATATTTTACTAGGCAAGCTAGTTATATTGTAGGTTAGTATAGAGAGTAGATTTCGTATTGAATGCAAGGCAGTACTATACATATTATGTAAGGGCGCTTGATAAATGAGATGTTTGTGTGATTCGTGTCAAGTGTATACAGTGTTATTTGTATAGTATTTTCATTAGTTATTTTGCAATTATTGTAAATTTTAGTTAGTTATTCAAAGTTTCGGTACATATCAGTTGCAGTGATATATTTAATTGTTTATGTTTATTTCAATTAAGATGTTCGATTTAATTTTATCGATGTTTATTCGAATGATTTAATTGGGTGCATTTCATTTACTGGGTAGGTACCTACCTATATGCAAAAAAGTTTGTACCATCCTTTATATTGTGATAAATTACTATTTTCTGTCTTTAATTTAGTATAATAATAATTATTATTAGATGTAATTAATATATTTCTTGAACCTGGGTCTCTTTTTTCATTTTTATCAATTCCATCCAATTTAAGAAAACTTTTGGTTCTAGAACAGTTTCATTCCTATTACATAACGACATGATGTCAGATGCCTACGAAACATGGTAGAGTACGAAAGCAGATGTAAACCTTACTTCGCGAAAAAAAATTTGTTCCCATTTCTCCAAAATACTCTGACTAATTCTCTGTCGTAAGTGAATGTGTCCTCAGTAATTGTACATGGGTGCTTCCTTGAAAATGGTTAAAAGTTGAGCTAATTTGTGACAACCCCAAAAACTTAGGGTCCAAATTGGGTTATTTTTAGATAATGAACTTTTTAACCAACTTAAATTTTACTCGATCGGATGTTTCTATTGTTTAGGGTTTCGTACCCAAAGAGTAAAAACGGGATCTTACTACTAAGAGTCTAGAGTCCACTGTCCATCTGTCTGTCTGTCTGTCACCAGGCTTTATCTCATGAACCGTGATAGCTAGACAATTGAAATTTTCACAGATGATGTATTTCTGTTGCTGCTATAACAACAAATACTTTATTTTTTTAAAGTTATCTCGGCAATTTTCTGCCTCTGCCAAAATTTAGTTATTGTGAAAAATATATTCTGCTCTGGATAATAAGCTGACACTTTCATGATATATCTGATTAAGAAATATCTTGTTTACGAAAGCAGTTTAATCAAAGTTAATGAAAAAAAATATGATGCAGGAAAAAAACCTGGCCCTAATGCAATAGTTGGACATATCGCACAAGTACGACGACGGTTTGCTTGCGGAGAAATAGGAACTGAAGAAGCTCGTCAAGTGGTGCGTAGAGACTGAGTACCTAACGCAGCCGTTTTAACGTAAAATATAATGCCGGCTGTACACTCTCGTGCGAGAGCCCTAGGAAGCGAAGTATGTACATTGTTTTTTTAAACAAAATACTTCATGATTGAACTCAGTACTGAGAGCAATGTAAGTACATCATACTCGCGGGCTGTCACGCAAGAGTAAAGCCAGTATTATATTTTGATACAAGTGGATTTTGTCATTGCAGCCGAGACGAAAGATCGCTTCATATAAACGACTATCTTCTGCCCGCGGTTTCACCCGCCTGTAAAGTGTTGTATCATCATGTATTGGCCCACGGTTGGCGCAGAGGTTGAGCGATTGACTGCTGCGCTTCGTGTTGCGGTTTCGATTCCCGCACGGAACAAATATTTGTATGACCTACAGATACTTGTGCTCTGGGTGTTGTGTATGTGAGTTAATATGTTTGTAAACGCACCCACGATACAGGAAGAAATTCTTAGTGTGAGGCAACGTTTTTTTAAAACTAACAAAAAAAATCCCAAGGGAATACAAACTATCCTATGTTCTTCCCAGGGTCTCAAACTATCTTCGTGCAAAATTTATCTAAATCGGTTCAGTAGATCCAGAGATTACCCCCTACGAACTCACAACCTTTATCTTTTTATAGGTATACTAGCTGATCCCCGCGGCTTCGCTCCCGTCAACTAGCTACCTACCCTACTTAACCTACCCTACCTACCCCACCCTACCTGTCCTACCCTCTACCCTACCCTACCCTACCTACCCTACCCTACCTACCCTACCCTACCTTACCTACCCTACCCTACCTACCCTACCCAACCCTACCTACCCTAACCTACGTACCCTAAAGACAGACAGACGAAAATGAAAATGTCATTTTAGTTAGAAAACGTTTGTATGGGAAAAAGAAAAGGGCAATTTTTAGGGTTTTCCCGAAAATTATTCGAATTTTTCTCGCCGTAAAAACCATCTTTGGACTTTAACAAACATTTAAAAAAAAGAATTGGTAAAATTGGTCCAGGCGTTGTTGAGTTATGCGCTTACCAACACATTTTGCGATTCGTTTTTATATTAAGATAAGTTAAGATAGAGGATAGACTAAAGGCGGTATACAGGCTAGACTGCAATGACAAATGGCGACGTGTATACTAACATCCGACCTTTTTTACATACCCGATAATAAGCTTAATATATTTTAAGAAATGTGAAAGAGGTGAAAATAGTCATCGGATTTTTTTGTCTGCCCATCTTGTTAATCATGGGAGCTGGCCTCCGCACTTTCCGTACTATTGCGAAATATGCTTAATAACGAGCCTAAAAGCGATAGGCCAGTTTTCGAGTTAGCAAGAGTTAACGTGTTTAAAATCATATTTCACGCCACCAAAGATTACTATTATATACTGGGTAAATGCCTGGTGTACGCCACTGTAGCTGCTAGGAAAACAGAGAGACGCTTTTATTTTTGTCATTAGTACTTGAATTTTAACAAGAGAAAGCTTAGCCGTAATCCTCTATAGTGGCCAAACTATTTTTGTAGAGTGTAAAACCATTCAGTTCAGTCAACTCCAAGTCCCACCGTTTGTGTGTCCTCGACCTTGATTTCAATATTTGACTCCTATATAAAACATTATACAATATCATTGCTACTAGAATATATTGCTTCATTTATCAAGATATTTCATAGCAGGCTACAAGCAATAGTTTGTTAAACTCCTTCGTGAAACGGGGAGGAGGCCATACCAATCTCCCACAACGAGCATAGACAACTTACTTAGTTGACATGGCGGAATACCTAATCAGCTGTTAATTGCAATCAATTGCAATGCTAACGAATATGTGGATAATTCTCTTAGGTAATAATTAGTTTAGTATTTTATCGAGTTTTAACTCATTCTAGTTTTCAACGATGCAACTCATACATATTTTAGTTAGCGTAATTTAAAATTTCTTTTATTAAAAAAGGAATGGCGCGATGTCCCTTGTCATCTGTCAGCCAGCTTCATTCATTCATCCATTGTGCAGAAAAAATGTGACTTGTTCGCTTTGTAATTTTGTTTTTATGTAATATGTGGTAGTTGAATATTAGATCTACCCGTTATTACATCCCGTTCCATTAACGAAAGTGTTGATTATCGTATTGCATAATAAGAACTGTCGTAGTTACAACGGCCTGGTTTACTGAGGCCCAAGATTATTCCCTCTACAAAGAGCTTGGTGCGGCGTCGGCGAATGAAATTCTTATTTTCCATGCGCAGTGAGTTGTTGAGTGTGTTCGTTGATGAAGAAATAGGGGTGTTTATAAACTAGTGAAGTGTTAAAGGAAGTAAGGATGTCGGGCCGGGTAAGGAAGCAGTCCGACTGCCCTGTGGGCAAGCAGGGCCCGATGCGGGCGACGCTGCCGGTGTCATCCGTCATGAAGAGCGGCGGACTCAAGAAAAACGCCAGTAACAGCCCGACACTTTCTCCCACGAACGCGTGGCGCAGGATATCACCGGATCACGCCCTGTCTGGCCAGCGAAGCCCTGGAGCTGTTAACTACAAAGGTAACACTCATCATCTATTTATTTACTACTGCTCTTTTTATAGAAAGAGCTGCAATCTCCAAAAACCAGTCAAAACTGTACTATAAGATTCAAATAAGCAATAAAATAATAACTACTAATAATTTTGTTACGATGATCAGTGGTCTGCATTAGTCCTGGATCAAAACGCAGGAGGTTAAAGGGAAAGAGCCTTTGCCCAATCATGGAATGATGCAGGCTAACAGTAATGTTGTTAATTAAACACATGAAACTGCAATGTTTATGTGATTTGCAAACCTGTGATATCAAGTACTCTGTAACATGACGTCAGAGGTTGCTCTGATTTCAAGGACTCATAATAATGGGTCTGTAACGGCAGTCTGAGACTAGAAATTAATAAACAAAGTATAATTTGAAAACCTAGAATAACAAACATTACAGCCTTAACACCATTTATTTAAATTAAAGGCAGGAGGAATGTTTATGTTTTTTCTTTTTTATAAAATTCCTTGTATTCATTTAAAGCAACATTTAAATTACCAAATCAAATTATTCTTCTCATTCTCTTATTTGTTTTGGAAACTGCTGCTCTGCTTGTATGTCAGTAATGTCAATATTAGAATTTTTCCATTTACCCTGTTTGTTCCTTATTAGAATAATTTTATCTTATTACCCTCTTTAGACCTAGCTTTTCATATACTTAATTAAACAGTTGAGTCAGTCACCAGGCTATGGTTAAATTAAACTAACAAATTTTTCAAAATTCGCCTGCTGTCTAAAACTGTATTAAGGGTTGCGCTGTAAATCTTCTAAATGTCTATAAAGGAAGGATTTGAAATGGATGAAGATATAGATGAAGGTATGGACTTCTTTTACATAATCCATCTATTGTTTACTGTATTTACGTCCTTAAAAATAAGAAAAGGTATCTAAAAGTATCTAAATTTATTGAAAAGGTATTCATTTAGTGTATGGTATTTTCTAGGCAAGGGCAGGTTCGGTGCCAGTGTCATCAGGCGCACAGCATCACTTGACACACTCTATCACAAGGGACAGTGGTCCAGGGACTACTATCTACATGCTGGCCAGTTGCAAGTTGATAAGTCCACACAAGTATGTTGCATTGCTATTTTTATATGAAAATTATCAATGGTTTGATGATTATAAAATTCCTATTTTTAAAAGTAGTAGTGGGTAGTTAGAATTTATAATGTTTTATTTCTATAGTTTAACCTCTCAGGCCCGGCAATTTGCACGTTGTACCAATAAATGTTACCAATTGGTACCAGCTGGTCCCAAGCGGTCAAACATGCAGTAATAACAAAATGATCTTAATGAAAGCTAAATGAAAATGAAGGTTATTTTATATCTCAATTTATAATGTTTTGTTTATATAGTTTAACCTCTCAGGCCTGGAAATTTGCAAGTTGTAGCAATAAATGTTACCAATTGGTACCAGCTGATCCCAAGCGGTAAAACATGCAGTAATAACAAAATGATCTTAATGAAAGCTAAATGAAAATGAAGGTTATTTTATATCTCAATTTATAATGTTTTGTTTATATAGTTTAACCTCTCAGGCCTGGAAATTTGCAAGTTGTAGCAATAAATTTTACCAATTGGTACCAGCTGATCCCAAGCGGTAAAACATGCAGTAATAACAAAATGATCTTAATGAAAGCTAAATGAAAATGAAGGTTATTTTATATCTCAAACAAGTCAGTGACTTTTCAGTAATACTCAAATTTTTTTGAACAGTTGTCAAAATTACAGTGAAAACATTGTTTTTTATAGTAACTTGCCATATTGGAATAGGTAGGTCTTGTATAATGTTCAACAGTAGTCAGCTAACATATTTGGGCTCTTCTTGTTGGCACCATCTTCTATGGTCTATGGAACCAAATAGTGCCCAAATTTTATGACAAGTAAATTATTGCAAATGTGAAAAGTGTATCTTGAGTACGGGATGTATGTGGCTAATATGTATCCTAGGTTGCTCATATTTTTCATAGGCGTAGGTAAATGTTTTAAATGCCAAATCAATATCAAGTTACGGTATACCAGTCTAATTGATATAGTTTTTAAACATATTTAATAACTGACTCCTGTTTGTACAGACTGATGATGGAGGTGGAACTTCAGGCCGCTCCTCCCGTAGTTCCGAGGATGACAAGCTTGACCGTTTCCTGCGCAGTCGCCTTCAAAGACCACACAAACCATCTGCTTCTGGAGACTACTCAAACAATTCTATGAGCACTGCACTTTGTGAGTATTTGTTTAATAATAATATTTGTTTAAATTAATCTTTCAGTAGTAAGATATTTTCTGTACGACTATGTTTAGATAAACACTAAGTAGGTTAGTCGTATCTAGTTTTCATCGCCCCTATATTTCATAGAAATCATGCAGAATTTAACAAAAAACCGGCCAAGTGCAAGTCGGACTCGCGCACGATGTGTTCCGTACCAGTATCGCAAAAAACTGCAATAAAACAAGTTTGTTGTATGGGAGACACACTTGAATATTTTTATTTTTAGTATTTGTTGTTATAGCGGCATCATGAATACATCATCTGTGAAAATTTCAACTGTCTAGTTATCACTGTTAATGAGATACAGCCTGGTGACAGATAGACAGACAGACGGACAGTGGAATCTTAGTAATTGGGTCCCGTTTTCACCCTTTGGGTATGGAACCCTAAAAAATATCACCCGATCCAGATTTTCAAAAACCAATCACAAGAAACTAAAATTTGTAATTAAATTCTAGGGTCCCGTTTCGGAGGCAGCAGTGTTCCGCTGAGAGCAGCCCGGTCATCAGTAGAAGGTCTCAATCAGGAGATAGAGAGACTCGTGCTGTATCCAGCTAGTGGCACACAAACTCCACATCTGGACCGCCTAAGAGATAAAGTATGTACTTATTTTCTTGCTAATGAGGCGAAACTCTGTGTAAAAGGAGCCTCTCAGAAATGTTAAAAAAATTGTATTGCAATTCCAAATCACATTCGCATCCTAGCACTCGGTACTGAAGAGGCTAGTTTAACTCCTCAATGGGCCTCTCCAAATGGCGTAATATTACAAGAACAAGACATAGTTGGGGAGGAGTAAAGTGGGCAGAAATTGCAACATTTTAAGTTGCACAATGTAACCCATGTTTAAACAATAACATCCTCATCTCTTCTATACATAGTCCACAAAATCTGCTAATATGAAACATAAATGAATTTGTGTGCTAATGTTTACTATTATTTGTGATTCGTGAGAGAACATTTAGTTATTAAATATTTGTTGGGGGCAATGCCTGGTGTAGTATAAATATATACTATAGCTGTATGTATGTTTTGCCTGGTTGTTTGAGATAGCTCAGGTGATGGTTAGTCATATTATCAACTAGATGAGATAACAATATTATTGTCATGTTGATAAAAAAGAAAATTCAATGTTTCCATAATAATAATAAACAAATGTTTTATAGAGTCCAAAGGAATCCAATGATTATTATTAGACTAGCTTTCCCACGCGGCTTCGCTCCCGACAACTGGCTACCTACCTACCCATCTAAACCGTTTACGCAGCACACGCAACGGAAACTCTCAAAAAGGAATATTTTTTCCCGTTTTTGCTACATTTTTCATTTATGCTCCGCTCCTATTGGTCGTAGCGTGATGTTATATAGCCTATAACCTTCCTCAATAAATGGGCTATCCATCACAAAAAGAATTTTTCAATTCCAACCAGTAGTTCCTGAGATTAGCGCGTTCAAACAAACAAACAAACTCTTCAGTTTTTTAATATTAGTATAGATTATTCTATTCACAAATGACAACACGTTTCTTTTCCATGGAGTATAGATATCTTCAACATCTGTTTTAAGCGGATTGGAGTGAAAAAGAATGCTTGAACTCTATTCCATTGTCTTCTATTTACAGGTTACTCCAGAAGGGCATCGTGCGCCACTCGCAGAACTTCTCCGGCGCTCCGTCAACACACAGACACCTCACGATCTGTGTCACACTGCTCATTCATCAGGTAATATCCACATACCATACTTGTCAAAAGTTCTCTTTTTGACAACCTTTTGAAAAGAATTCAAATATTCTTAATACTGAATTTTACACGTTTTCTGTGCAGGGTACAATGAAAAATATTTTTGATGAACCAGTTGTCTTATAAATTTTGAAATATTATATCTAATTCTAGTGAGAGTACATATTTTGGAATGTAACTATGTGTCCACTACTTCAATATTATGTTTGTGGTTAAATACGAGTGTATTCCAAGTATCTAATCAATATAATTGTGGGCATAGATCCACCGTCCCGGGGGTCTCTCTCAAGCGGTGGGTCCGCAGAACTTCTGGCCGCAGGTCTATAACTAACTATAGCTTTTAGACAACCCCTCGCAATTACTAGTTGAAACGCACTAAACACCAGAATGGTTTGATAGTTCTCAAGCAGCATGTGGTTTTTTTATAATATACTTTGCTTATTTGCTTTTTTAGGAATTATACAATTTTGTAGAAGGTACAGTTGCATTAGACAGAATAACTGAAAGTAGTAACTACCATTTTTTTTAACTTGCTTTTCAGAACTTTGAATGATTAGTTCCATCAAATTTTATGGTGTGATTGTTTCTGTTTTAAATGACTGTTGTATATTTCAGGCGGCAGTGTCTGCTCGTCTCCGGATCTTGACGGATCTAAACTGGGTACATCGCCGCAAATCAATCGCTTCTTAGCTCGAGAACCTCCCGATGGTTGTGAAAAGGTAAAGGATGTTTTTTGATACAATTATTAGAAACACCGTGAACCACTGTAATTTCTTTTTGAACTCTTTCTCGGAATCTCCAAAACTAGTTTTCTTGAAGGTCACTTAGTTTCGATATTCATTGATTTAACATTTGTGTTACAGGTGAACCTGAAAGCGGGCGAAGGAGCATTCTCAGAATCAGTGTCCGTTATGAAGCCCACGATACCGGGCTTCACGCTGCGACCGTCGCTGGGCTCGGCCTTCCAGCCGCTGCAGCCCGCGCCGCCGCCGTCCCCGCCCGCGCCCAGCTCGCACTGATCGCACCTGCCCATCCGCACCCACGGACTAGAGGGTTCCTCAACCACCAAACTTGACATTTTATTAACACTACGTTCAACTAACCCACTTATTAAACGTCCTATGTTCGCTGAAGTTGAAAGTTACGAACTATTTTCAATTTCACATTAGTTTGACCCTGCTATTTTATTTTGTGGCGTACAAATCAATCACTTATGATTATGTGACGTGACAGTATGTTGAAGGTGGAGCTAGTGGTTTATTTGTACCATAACAAAATAATAGTTTCCCATAGCACTGCAGAAATGCTACCAATTACTTTATTATAGACAGTAAACGTATTAGTGGCATCCAAAGTTTTATCACCTATACCATAATACACGTCTTTAATTAATCTGTTCTGACAATAATAAACATTCTTTAAATTTACTGTGACTAAATAACGGTGTCTTTTGATACACAGAGTATTGAATGTTTGTCAATTTCCATCTAATTTCGAACGAGAGTAAGAAATACGAATGTCCCAATGTTTTGATCCGTTTTAGACTTGCAATTACTTTGCATAAATTACTACTTTGACAACCAGCAGCTGTATTGCGTAAGTGAATAAGGCAACGCAAAGAGTTTGACCGCTATCCAATCGACCATGCGAGATGAATGACGCGTTGTGGATTTCCGTCTGTGTGATTGGTCGATTGGATAGCAGTAAACTCTTTGCGTTGCCGTGTTCACTTACGCAATACGGCTGCAGAGCAACCAAAGCAATTTAATCACAGCATTAGGTTCACTAACGAAGCCAAACAAAAGGCAAAAATATTTCATAAATACGAGTACCTATATATTATGTTTTAGTCTGCCCTGATATTATTTTAATGAATTGCATTAGGTAATGAGGGAGCTATTTTTCCAAAATGTTTAGGTATTATAGCACTCACTGCTCCAGCTTAATTTGTTTACATGACTGGATATATATTTGATCTCATTTTATGTATTATTTTAAAATTATGTACATAACACTTCATGTTGCAAGCATAGAATTTTAAAGTGTTATAGTATGATAAGTCATTTTTTATTTCCAACATACATAAGTTTTTGTTAATTTAATAAAATTGAAGACAAATTACTTCGGACCAAAATTCTGAAAGGGCCAGATCGTCTTATTTGTGGTAATGGATTTAAATCGGTTGCTAGAAAAAATTCTAATGCAAAAGAGCTTTAACTTGTGGGATTTGATAAAAGAAAATGTAAGTAAGAAAATAGACTGAATTTTTAAACTTTACTCATACTTTGATACAGGTAACTTGACTTTATTTGTTACGTAGTGTAGTGTACTATAAAGTGCCTATTATGGACATGCTTACTTGTTTGTTTACTCTCAAATAAATAACGTTGTAACTCAGTAGATCCTTATTTTGTTTCTGAAATTCGATCTTTGATATGTTTCGTCAGTATCTGTATCAGGTACATGAGGCATTTGTTGGTGTAACGTACGATTAGGGAAGTTTGGACCGCACTCGTTGGATTTCTCATTTTGGCCAAAATGCATTTTTATCATCGAGACTGATAATGTAGTATGTTGACAACTTACACATAACATAGTTAGATCTGCTTTTGGACATACGCAATTATTTTTTAAACCTTTTTTAAAATTCGACGGCAAATATATATTTTGGATGGCTCACCTTTGGAAATATATAGTATTTTAAATCTTATCATTGCTCAAACAAAATTTTTATTAAGAGCCACAACAAAATGTAACTTAGTGATTATAATATTTCCAGTTGCTGATGTAAATTAGTACCTATTGATTATATTGGTTATTCAATAAACAAATGTGATAATGTTAGAGAAACGGTCGAATCTGAATGTTGATCGTGGCTTGACAACTTTCGATACTGGTGTGTACTAGTGCTACTGTCATGTTTTAACGTGCTGCACAAAATTAACAGTATCCATAAGTTGTGAAGAATATCGAAGGTGCTGCATAGCGACTATAAGTGTTTACAGACTAACCGACTTGTGACAAAGGAGCAGGGTGTTTGGGATGCGATTATATAGTGTAAGCAATCCCACTTGACGACAGAAATCATTTTCGAATTGACTGCGAATGTGACAACCGAAAACCAGCATCTGATGTTATGAAGGAAAATATTTTGGAAGTGTACAAAAAGTATTATCATCATTAATTTTAACACGGACGATTGTGTGTACATTTAAGGATTATAATATGTTGTATAAAATGCCACTACAGTTGTAAATGATTTAACATTTTTAATAGTGAATAAATTGATTGTGCAAAAACATTAGCATGGATGAAGAGCCGAGCCAATATTTAAAATCCGGATTTCTGTGTAAAATGTTTCTGAAATAAGTGCAATATATAGCTGTAATTCAAATAAATATACAAGCAAACAATTTTGAGGGTTTTTGTATACTTTATTTCTTCTAATTGTCTTCATCCCTTTATTGACTCACTTTATCAGTTGCTTGATTGTCGTTGTGGAAACACATTATCTGTAAAGTAAGCTTTATGATTGTTTGCATTGCTTCCTAACAGCTTCCATGTCGCTTCTAGACTCCCCACACTTGGAATCCAAAACAATATTATGCTTTACTAATAATAGACTTATGTCACAGGTCCAGGTTGTAATTTAGGATTTATATAAGCCTCTCCCAATGTCGTTACCTAATTTAAGGTTTAGTAAGTTTTAGTAAAGGACCCGAAAAATTATTAGCTGTTAAATGTGTGCTATAAAACGGTCTCCTTACTGTTTAATTTAAAGTAACCACTAGTGTGTGGATAGAGGTTCCTAAATAAAGATGTTTCTATTGCCACCATTATTATTTTAGACTGCTGAGTTGAGCACATTATTCTGAAGGACATCTTTATTTAAGAACTGGATATTTTTATATGTTCGAGTTGTACCATAAAAGTAACTTGGCTAGGACCTTAGATTTGATAGTTCTTTTATAGATGGTTAATATTATTTTAAAGTTTGCTTTTAGATGAATGATAAGTTTGTAATTTTTATGAATACAATATTAGATTAAATACTAACATTTAAACTAAACCAAAAGTGCCCATTGAGATAAGTTTATAATTTAAGCAAGCCTTTTGTTAAAAATAATGTTTAGGCAACAAAATTAGAAATTAAGAAAAATTATCGAAGGATTGTTGAGTTTAAGTTATCTAAAATTGTTGAGGTTTATTGATAAAAAAAATCTTTGTTTTTTTACAAAATAATGTTTAACAAAGGGCTTGTTTAGTTAGAGGCATTAATTAACATCAATATTAATAGTATCTACTTTTAAGTAATAATAATATTATAGTTTTGTTTCAGAGAAGAAATTCTAATTACTATTTTTGTTTCCAATATTTTATCACTTTTATCTGTTTTCACTGTAATGTATCTTGCTGTATTGCAGACATATCCAATATACAGACTGATTTAAATTATCGCCTTTTTTTTTCACGCCCCCAATGTGGTATCATAGGTTTTTCCAAGACGAAGAAGTATGATGAAGTTAAAGCTCAGTAGAACTCGACATTAAAAAAATTAATTATGAAAAACAAAAAACCCGACTGCTTTAAAAGCGAACTAAAAAGACGTAAACAAGAAGAAAATCATGCTGTGCAGTCGGAGGATACATGTTCGCGAGCTGGCTGACCAAAGCCATATGTATCTGCCGACTGCAACTTTTTAATTATTATTTTTTAAGAATTACGTACATTTAAACATATAAGTGTTATATATTTTTGAACTCACCTCTTAAAGCCCTTTATTTTAACACCCCACACGATGGGTTTAGAAGAAAAAAATAAGTTGCGCCCCCACAATATGGCGCCCAAAAGCCGCCATTTTTATATTTTCCAATTTTAATGTAGCCAGTGACACTCGCAGGGTTAAGACGAATCGATTGATGTATATATAGAATCATTAAAATCGGCCAACGCGTTTGGTCTCTAGAACGCCACATAGGAACAAACATACATACTTAGACTAATAAACACAAAACCCTCCTTCGGCAGTCGGGAGGGTGTAGGACTGTTGTTGTTTTCGCTGTAAGCCTATCCTATATTGGTTGTGCGTAGTTGTTCACACACAATGTTTTGTTTCCGGTATTGGTAATTCCGACGCGCCGTAAGCACCTTTTGGGTCCATAACTGACAATAAGCTTCCATAGTAATCCACGCTCACGGCTAATCATCTGTAGTATGTCGCAGCAATAAAACGTGTGTATACAACAGGCCTTAGGTTGCAGTTGTTAAGCACGGCGCCGCCGCAAAACTTAGCGAAGCTCACCACCGCACATACGGGTATTTTAATTATCTACGCGGCCAAAAGTCAGAATAACAAAGTTAAAGAAATGCACACTCCAACGAACAATAGGCCGCCGTCCCCGCCCCTCTCCCGTTGCGCGTTACCCGGCAAACTCACTCGGTACTTGATCATCGAACTTTGTGTACGTGTCAGTTATCGGCGATTTTTAGAAAGCGTTATCATTGTGAGCTAAACAGCAGTTTTTTGTGTTAACCTGGTGCAAAGAAGCAATGGATTCGGAGACTACAGGTATGTGGCAATCTAAATGTAATATATTTACTAAAATTTGATCCCGTTTAATATATTTTTTGTGATCGAGTAGTAATGTCTAAAATGAGAAGATTTTTTTAAAGAAATTTATCTTTGAAGATGTATTTGTTTTAGTATCGGGGTAGATCCGGCTTTTTTTGTCATTCATGTTTAAAATGTAGATTCTTAAGTAACGAATGCTATGTAAATTAGCCGCGGAATAGCGCGGATACACTAAGCAGAGTACTTTGATCTTTTACAGTCGAAATTAGTGAAATATTAATTTATGTTTAAATTTTGTTTTAGGTTCAGGGGGTACCTCTGGAGTGAGAATAGTGACTCGTAAATCACTCTTCGATAAGATGAAGAATGAAAATTTACATAATTTAGAATAAAAGCTATGTTTTTTGGGAAATCACCTTTTCACTCAAGACAACCTTACTGAAAGTCAGTTAAATAAACTAAAACACAATTTTGCACATTTCGAATCAGAAAAGAATAAAAGCATTCTAAACTTAGCGTATAAATTGCCTGTGAAAAAGTACCGGCAGAGAAAATCAGAAGAGGAAAAACGAATGGAGATAAATAAGAAAATCGAAATACAGACCAGGTTTCGCAATGAAACTGGCTTATTAGTTGACATGCCGAAAGCAAACTTCGGAAACACTAATGACGGCAACACCAGCAGGAGATTTTTTGAAGATCCGAAACTATCCTCAGATATTACAGGAATAGATTACGAGTTAATATATAGATTAAAAGTGATTTTGGAAACGATTTCGAGCGGATACGAGATAAATTTAGAAAAATATGAAAAATATGCAGAAGAAACTGCTTGCTTGTACGTTAAACTTTACCCGTGGCACCCAATGACACCCACACTGCACAAAGTACTTGTGCACGGATCAGACATAATAAAAAATGCATTGTTACCCATAGGGCAACTATCTGAAGAAGCAGCAGAGGCACGCAACAAGCATTTTAGGTCATACAGACAGGATTACTCAAGAAAATTCTCTAGAGAGTCCTGTAACAGAGATATTTTGAATAGGCTACTTTTAAGCTCAGATCCCTTTTTTAGTGCCTCAAGGGTAATACAGAAAAATAAGAAGTCTTCTTTTCTTCCTGAAACATTGAATATGCTTGTATCTGCAACACCAAACCCAGCGGACACACTTCAATCAGAAAGTGAGGATGAGATAAACTGATTATTGACTGATTTAATATATACTTATAGTTAGTAACATAAAATTGTATGTGTCATAATCATCATTATGTAATATTAGTGTAGACATGTGACCGAAGCATATTTTTTTTTTTTTTCTCTATTTATGGAAATTATAAAAAATAAACATTATTTATTACTGTTTTTAATGCGCTTGTTTTATTTCCGTCATTAGCAACTCAAAAACCCAAACAAATGTTTTTGGCCAGCTAAATTTACTAAATACCCCTATGTGCACCGGCTTAGCCGGCTCTTGAACGTCGCTTCTACCGGCGAAGCATCGCTTCGTCGCGTATTCGAATTCCCTCACTTAAGTGTATATACCTTTTCGTGTACTAAAATGATAATACCAGTTTGTATCTAGCCCACTGCAGGGCAAAGCCACCGGGCTATACTCGCTCGTTTTCCGTGTGAGAACCATCTTACACGGAAAACGAGCGAGTAGTAAATAAAGATCTAAATTGCTTTACTATTTTAAAAAGCGCATGCACATTATGGTTAGTCACCCTAAAGCATATCAAAATAATTAATAAAAATAAAATGCAAGGATACTAAACCTGAAATTATATTCAATTTAGTTTAGCATAATAAAATACATAGATAAAACTCATGGAATAATAATAATACATAATTTTAGTAGTCTAGTACTGCAAACTTCGCTTAGTTTGAATATCATCCAACAATATTCTCAGTTCTTCGTCTTCAAATCTTCCTTCTAGCGATGGTATTAGAGCTTTTGCTTCTTCAGGTGTCTCTGGGCACAGGTTTGCCAAACTTGCCACTTCAAATTTATGTAATTTTTTGGATTGGAGCAGACTGAAACCAATTTTATATTAAGTTTTAATTGTTGTTAAGAAATCTACACCATTTCTCTATATTTTTTTTTTATATTTTATGTTTTCTGTGCACTCTGGGTGACTGTGCCAGCCTCATAGAAACAAACAAAAGTAGTGTTACTATAGCAAGCACGCTTCACAGCGATTCCGCCAGCAACCGGCACACTACCAGTTGCCTCGCCTATGTCAGTGTTCTACATCTGACTGCGAATATGTACAATCTGCACATCATATCTTATGGGAGTGTATTCTTTGGCAGAATGAACGCAATATTATGTTGAAAAATGTACAGCCTGCATCAGGAGTTGTTTACTATGCGGACCTTGTGGAAACTAGAACAAATTGCCGTGCGTTCAAGCCATACCTATTATTGGAATCAAATATAACAGCTCACAATGTTAGGACTCATTAATATTAATTTTTAACTGTGGTGCTAGGCAACTGGGCTTATCCCAGTTGTAAACGACCCTTTGTACCTATTGGCCTTGTTTGTTCTGTCTCCTGCTTGATATGGTGGGAAGTGGAAAAATGCATTTTTACTACTTCTCCGTTATTATTTTCTGATTAATTTCGTTGCGGGATCCAAGACAGTTAAATTCATTCGCCGGACTTCGTCAAACTTCATTGCCTCGGCGCTTTTCTGGTGGTCGCCACTGTTGATTCTGTCTTTCAGGAGTTGCAATGGTTTGGGAATAGTGTGGTGGGATAGTCCCAAAAAAAAATAAACACTACCAGTAACACCACACCAGTAACTCACAACTCTTTTCTCTTCCTTCCTTTCCTTCCCACATAATTTCAAAAAGATATAAATACTCATGCATTCTTTAGACAAAGATTGGCCTAATGTAACATCAATTCCATTAAATTTCATTAAATAGATCAATATTCAACAATAACCGCAGTCTCAGGTCACGATACCGATCACACTTCACAATAACATGCATGATTTCCTCCAGCTTATGGCACAGGTCACAGAATGGCGACTATCTCACGCCCATAAGATAATAGAAACTGTTCACCAGAACATGACCAGCCCAATGTCTTCCTGAAGAGGCTGGGACACTCGAACCAGGGCACTGAGCCTAATGCATCTGGCATGGTGTAGTACCAAGCACCCTTAGTCTGCTTACTTTCCTTTACATAGACCTTTGGCATATGGAATGATTTCACTACTATAGGGACAGTTCAAATCATCTAATGAAAATCGACACAGACATTTTGTAACTTGTGCAATAACCCCAGGGTGGCATACCTCGGATACCCGAGACACACCAAGCCAAATTTAATAAAATGACTATATTTGTACCCCAACAGTACCTGCATAAGATAACTCGGCTCTCATGCAACCTGAGCTTCATCTGCACATCCAATTGTGGGTCCGATTACCCCTCCCGGAGGCCCCTGCAGCCATCCGTGAATAGTTTATAGAATCCTCTATATCTGTGTTGAATCTCAGTCACAACTCTTTGTCTAAGATCTAAAATATAATATCCCCATTTAGGCTTATCCATGCTTTAACAAGAGTCTTGAATGCTCTTAAATCTTAACAATACCTTGATATAATATAAAATTCAAAATTTTAACCTGATATCCAAATACTTACTTTCTAACAGCAGCTATAGTTTCTTTGTTTTTAAACTTCTTGAACATGTTGGTGTAAGTAAGGGTCTTCATGAAAACCTCTGAGAATTCTTGTTCCTCCTCTGCAGATTCATTCTGTGCCTTCCTATGTTCCAGCAACATGTCTACTTCAGATATCAACAAGGTTTCTGCATTTTCAAACTCTGAAATGAAAATTTAAATATTTTATTATATTTTTCTCAATTATGCATAATAACCAGATTTAGTATAGCCATAATTACAAGGTTTTATAGATGGTTACAGGTTACACAGTCATTAGGCACTGATCAAAAAGGTTTAAGTTGTTTTATCAGAATAAACATTGAGTCTAATCAAACATTGATTAAATACAATGTTTTTTTTACATTGGTATTCTATTAAAAAATAGTACTTAGCAAGAAACAATTATATCTATTTAGTTTTATAAGGATTAATAGCAGCTCGTCCCGTTCAACTAATCCCCCTTTCTGGCATTCAAAGCTAAATTATGTAAGCCACATGTAGTACCACAGAATCATTTGGTTGTGAGTTATTTTAATTTTGTCATATTCATCCAAATTAAATGGAGTAAAGGGCAATTTATCCCTAAACTAAAAAATCAAGTTGACTTACATTTTTATTTAGGTATGGATTTATACTAGGTACATTGGTGAAAACACCTTTGCAAATAAAGCAGTCTTTTACACCAAATTTTAACATCATAAAAATGGTTTATGTGAATCATATGCTACCACGGACATATTTTTTGAACTTTTCGAGGGAAATTTTACCGCCCAACATTGTTTTGTTATAATTATCTCAAAGGGATTAGGGTAGCGTTTTCGATGAAAGCTCGTAGGCGGCTTAATTTTTTCCGGCATATTCAACAATTACCGCCATTTTTCAACCAATTAACACAAATCCTTATCAAATTAAACACTTAAACCTTCTTCATGAATCACCCTATCTATTGGTGCAAACCGCATGATCAATTCAGTAGTTTATGAGTTTATCGCGGACTTACAGACAAACAAACGCGACGGGGGCTTTACAGTGATAGTGATGCAAATAGATCTTACCTTTGGGAAACTGTAAATCTGCGGCATCTTCCTCTACAACATCTTGTATTGGTCCAGCCATTTTAATAGGAGTACTTCAAAAGGGTAAATATCTTGCAGATGGTTTTATACAGTCAATCCTCTTGTAAATTATATAGGCAATCAATTCGATAAAATGAAAAACTTTACGGCCTATTACATCTATTTGAAGTTACTAAGATTTCTAAAAGACGCTTGTATTGCCGATTGAATTGAAACTTTTTGAGTTTTGACTTTGACATTTCGTTCGTTATTTGACACTAACAGTTGACTTGACTTTTGAACAACTTTTGACATTTATGATCCTATTGAAGTATGTACGTTGTACATTTCGTTCGACAACAATTTTTTTTGTCTTTGTAAGGTACTCAATCAGTGTTTATTCGGGCCGGGCAATAAAGGTAAGCCAAGACTTTAGAATTTAAGAACACTAGTCGATCATTCTTCCATACAAACGTAGTCTGGCGATTAAACCACTGTTTGACGATGTACGTTCAAAGTTAAAAATGATATCAATTTTTCTCATCATTATCAAGCCCTGTAGGAAAACAAAAAAAAAAGTATTTGAAAATTATGAGCGTCTAAAGTTCCATATTTCAACACTAATTTTAACGCATTTTTGGGCGGAAATAAATACCATAAGAAGAAGGAATTGCAAAACGGCCTCCATAAAGGGACACATATTTCGAAAATATGCATTTAGTCGTTTTTTCATGATATCTAGAGTTCTAGACTCCCAAAGGTCTGTTTATAAAATTTGGCGCGCTCGTTTTCGTCCTAAATCATCATCCATTTGGATACAAATTTGCAAAAGTGCTAATTCGTACGTGAACTAGCTTCTTACTGCTCATCACAGCATCTATCTCTTTCGCAAGTGTTGTCGGATGAGATAGCATGCATTTTAACCTCGCGCACAAAATAGTTCGTGCCGTCGACTAGAGGAACCTTAAGAACAAGACATGTCACGAAAGATGAGACTTGCGCCTGCCGCGCTCTTCCCGCCGCCCCTATGACGCTCGGTTTTTTCCTGCACTCGGACCTCAAGTCAAGTCGTGGTCAAGTCTCATCTTTTGTGGCACGAACTGTAATAATCATTGTTAAAACCCACTGTATCCGACTGAAAGACTTGGATCTATGGTCATGAATAAAATTATTAAAAAAAATAGTGATAGATAAATAGGTATTGCTTCCGCGTTACTGAATCTTTGCCACAGTTGTCTCGATTCTACCGATTTTTCGGTATTTCTACCGATATGGGCTCTTTTCTACCGAAATACCGAAATAAAACGATTTTTCTACGATTTCAGAGTATACATGGAAATTCTCCCGATTTTTCTACCGATTTTACACTTTTAAGTTGGCAACCCTTTTCATTTATGTTTAATGTTACGGGGAAGCCCGTAATAGTATGAACCTAGTGCAGAATGTGCCATACATTTTGGAGAATACCCTTGTATCCTACAATTCGATGTTATTAAGGGGCTTCCCGCTCGGGAATTTACCTGTCTAGTCTATATAAACAGGAATTCGGTTTTATTTTTTTCATTAATTTTCTTAGCTTTGAAGAGAGAGTACCTAATCTAAAGAGTGCCTACCAAATCAGATCATTAAGTTAAAATGTCGTCTGACGAGGAGCCAAGCACAAGTGCGAGTGTAAGAAGAAAAAAATATCTACAATATTATAGAAAAGAATGGGCAGAAGAATTTCCAGGCTGGCTGCAAGATAATCGTAAAGGCGAAAGCTATGCCTATTGTAAGAGTTGTAATAAATATACCAAATCAGGAAAAGAAGCTATAAAGAAACATAGTTCTTCACAAGCACACTCAGTATCATCAAAGAATATAAAATCACAACCGAAGATATCAGCATTTACTGTGACCAAAACTCTAAAATCTGATACACTTCCTGATGATGTAGAACTATTTTGGGATGAAGTAAGTTTACTAAAGCGTGGCGATGAAACTCAAATGTTTCCTTTGTTGTCTAATTTGATCTTTAATATTTTATCACTTCCCCATTCATCCGCAAACGTTCAACGCATATTTTCACATATTAATCTTTTGAATACAAAACAGCGAAATAGGCTGTCGACTGAATCAATCACTGGTCTATTACATTCAAAACGACTCTTTAATACAGCAAATTGTTATGATTTTGAAATTAATTCGAAGATGACCGCGGCTATGGCCAACGAATATTGGTATAATAAATAATTATACTTAAGTGTGATTGTTATAAATTAGTCTGTAAGTTTTTTTTCAATAAATAAACGAATTTGATTGAATATTGTATTTTTTGTCAAATACCGATTTTGGCTACAAATATACCGATTTTAACTGGCAACTCTACCGATCTCGCTCTATGACGTTCAAGACCACTGCTTTGCCAGAGAGATTGTTTACAAGTTTACAACAAGTGGCAAAAGTGCAGCATGGGTGACAAACATCAAAAAAACATACAAACCAAAATATCTTAGAAAAGTTCTTAAAAAACATAATATCTCCCCTGGGTTTAGGAACTAAACTGTTTCCCTCCGTTTATTCCGCCTTAGTACTAAATACAATGTCTACGGTTGATTCGACGATTTGTAAACCCGATGGCTTGAACCTCATGCGGGAAACACCATCAAAAATCGATTCGTCTCATAAATTCATACCTAGAGGTTCGTAATATTAGGACTAGATATAACACAACTCTAGACGGACACGGACTAGATTAAACTTCCTAACTTATCATTACAGAAACAAATAAAGTACAGCATCAAGAACTGTCGAAGACCGTGTACTCCCACATCTCAAAACTGCACGGTCTATTATCTGACTGGATTACTAACCGAGCCAAAGGTTTTCGAGTGGCAAAACTAGTTCTTAACTCAAAATTACACGAATGTGATGAGGATTACTTTCCAAGTGAGCTGGGCCCTTTGATAGACAACTTACTGGAAACTTTGAAGACATTGAAGAAAATTGTGGAAGGTAAATAATCCTTGTCCTCCTCTTCAATCATATCAGCTGCCATTCACTACAGTCTTTAGCCAAGAATTTAGCTATTAGCTGTGAGTTCTACAAAATGTTAGCTCTAAGTATGGCATTATTTGGTGTGTATTCATCCTTGAAACATGCTGGGTACTCAGCACAAGATGTTAAGTATGTACAGAACAGTATCACTTTTGAACTCTACGTAGTCTCTTAAATCTCATGGCAGCTGTTCTTGGTGATATATTGTGGAGATTTTACCTTGTCGGAGCTCAAACTGAGTATTTTAGGTGATCAACTCGCCACAGGCGAATGTTCAAATAGGTGTCCATAGCACAGAATTCAGTTTGTTACAATAAATTATACTGTCTACCGACTGCAAAGTAAGTCATAAAATTTATTTTAAAACTGATTTTACAGAACAAGAGAGACTTGCTCAAGATTCTCAATTTTTTTTGTTTTATTCACAATTTTATTTCACAAATACATAACATGACAAATTATTGCTACAGAAATCATACTGGTGAACAATCAGCTACAAGCACTAGCAAAATTGCAGCCCTCGGATGAACCAGTGCTTGTAACATGGTCAGTCAAAAAAATATCAGAAGAAGTCATAATCATCTATGGAATGGCAAAAAAAGAATTTGAATTGCTAGAGAAGGTTATGGGTATGTATTATTACTTTGATTCTTATATTCAGCAGCATATTTTTTTTTATACAATCTTTTTAGCTTACCATGCATTGTCATCCAAACCAAACGTGTATGCAAAATCTCATGTCAATCAGTTGAGGATAACTGCTTTAAAATTAAGTTACAAGATTTGACCCGAACACACTTATATACATACATACATTTATATACATACCATGGTGCCTCAGCGCTAAAATTGTAATTATTTTTTAACTCAATCAACTAGGTAGGTAAACTTTCCAACTAGCATATTAGTCACAGCGGATCTTTGTGTCTCGAAAGTTGGCTGCAGCCATGCTCAGTTGTTATTTTTGTGTCAATGTTGAAGTAGAAGATAGCATTGTATAACTGCCTCTTTCAATTGCTTGCGTTTGTTGCATCGTCATATCTCGCTTACTCTATGCAGTGTGCTACTCGATTACAAACTGTTACATGCGCAATGGTTCACAGAGCCAACTTCAGAGTCACAAAGATCCGCTGTGACTACATCTATCTGTGTAAATGGCACTTAATCATTATTATGCTGCATCAGATCCTGAAAGGTGGTTTAGTTGTGCTTAACATTTGGGTTGGGAATAGAATAGTCTGTATTTGTGCTTTAGATGTCTATTACACTTAACCACAGATAATAAAATACTAGCATACTAGTTCTTTTTTAATACAGCGAAGCAACGATTTGTTTATAGTATTTTTTTGCACGTTTTTACAGTTTTAATGTACCAAGATGTGTTACAAAACAAATTAAAAAAACGAGTGTATGCCTCAGAAATTCAATGGAATCAATTTTAAATGAACCATTCAAATAATCTTTGAAATGTGGATTAAGAGCCCAATAATCCATAATTTTATGTTCAATTCCAGAAAATGTTAATTTTACACACAAATCAATAACAAATAGGTGCATTTCGCGCCATCTAGTGAGATTTATTTGAACCAAATTTCTTTTTTAGCGCTGTGGTTCCTTGACTTATCTTACCAAATTATCGTAAATATTTTGTTTCAGAGAACATGGCACACTGCCGAGATGAAAATATTCTAGCTGTTTACGTGAGTTCATGGAGGCCTGGCCCATATGTTTGTTCTGCAACTTATTCATATCTATTTTCAGAAGCCGGTTTACCACCTTTGTCATGACGTGCTTAAGTTATGTTGTTTAACTATTATTAGTTGATTTTATACGTTTATAATAAATTATTTGCTAATTTTATATTGTAGTAGGCACCTATGTTTATAATATAAAAATTGGATAAGTACTTCAGTTATTTAATTTGCTTTTGCTTTTGCCTGCATATTATTATGCCAAAAGACAATTTAATACAAATTCCGCTACCCTATATAATAAAATAATTAACATCTATCCTATGACTCCTAAATAATGCAAAAAGGCAATAGCTCAATGGCTAAAACTGAATTGTTGCTGCAGACATCGTCAATATGAGTTGGAAAAAAATACACACGCACACACACATACATACACTCACATGCATACACATACATACACTCACACACACTATTTTAGGATATATTCTCTAACTTTATTTTTATAGTTTTATTAAAGGCTTGCGCTTGACCACTCTCACCTGATGGTAAGCGATTGATTATGTAGTCGACGATGAAGCGCGCTTCAGCAGTGTTGCCACCTTGGTGATTTTGTCACTAGATCTGGCGATTTTTCAGAGCTTTTAGCGACATTTGTTCATCGTTTTGTCGATTTTTGGCGATTTTTCAATATGGAACTTGGCAACACTTATTTGAGACGGAAATTTAAAAAATACCTCATTCTAATGCTGAAATTGAAAGAATTTTCAGTATTATGAGCATCGTTAAAAGCAAATTACGAAACAAAATGGCCACTTTGGCCGGTTTTTATTTTTTACTGTTTATTTCGTTTCATGGAAAACATAGGTGGGTACATAGATAGAAAAATTGAACGGGTATCTAATCCAAGGAGACTATTAACACATTAACACTACTTATAAAACATAGTCACTTTTCATGTCTGTCTGTATGGTATGACCTCTGAGTAAGGTCTTCTAAACTATTAAATAGATTATAATGGTTACGGCAAAGACTCTAATTAAGTTGAGCGGAACTTTTATATGGAGGTAGTTATGCTAAATAAATTAATATCAAGTGCGATATTCTATCTCCCTTTAAACGAGCAATTCTTGTATATCTACATCTACACTTTATGTTTTATAGAGGAAGTTTCACCCGAGCAGAGCTTGGTCTCCCAGGTACTATTTTCTAAAACGCGATGATCGATCCAAACATATTCGAATCCAATCCGAATACCTTTTATAGGTGTCGATCGAATCCTATGAAAGTTTATTACCCTTTCGAATCTAATTAAATATTGAAAATGTTATGGTTCTAATAGTAGATGACCTCGGCATTACCATTAATTTACATGAGGCTATTTGTCTTGAGATGCGATAGGGCAATGAGGCCCGTTGCCGTGGTGACTTTTAACAAACAAACACTGGGCGAATGGACGCTAAACACATTTAACCTGATATTTATTAAGATCTACGATTAAACTATATCAAAATGCACATAATGCATCTTTGTTAATTTTACATATATTGAGGCTAACAAATATATAATAATTTTAAAGTTTTTGCATAATCTAGCCAGCCCAGAGTCTGGGTAGTGTCGTTAATAAGGATCATATTCTGGGAAATAATAACTAACGGCAAACTAAAAGAAAAACGTCATTTTAAACAAAATACTTTTTGATGACATGGAAACAATAGATTGTTTAGGATAGGGCAATGAGCTGGGGCAGGTATGATTGCAGTATTATAGTTATTATGTAAAAGTCTAGATCTGCTTGGATGTACAAGCAAGCGCCAGCTAGGTAGCTCTAGCTCTAGCTACCTAGCACTAGCTCTTGCTGCAGCTCTAGCTACCTAGCTCTAGCTCTAGCAGCAGCTCTAGCTACCTAGCACTAGCTCTTGCTGTAGATCTATCTATCTAGCTCTAGCTGCAGTTCTAGCTAACTAGCACTAGATGCCTAGCCCTAGCTGCCTAGCTCTAACTCTAGCAACATAGCTCTAGCTACCTAGCTCTAGCTGCGTAGCTCTAGCTACCTAGCTCTAGCTACCTAGCTCTAGCTACCTAGCTCTAGCTACCTAGCTCTAGCTACCTAGCTATAGCTACCTAGCTCTAGCTACCTAGCTATAGCTACCTAGCACTAGCTACCTAGCACTAGCTACCTAGCACTAGCTACCTAGCTCTAGCTACCTAGCTCTAGCTATCTAGCTCAAGCTACCTAGCCCTAGCTCTAGCTCTAGCTACCTAGCTCTTGCTGCAGCTCTAGTAAAAAAAATGTTATAATATATAAATGTTTTCATTCAAGTAAACAAATTGTGGCAAAAAGTCGAAATCTTGAATAATGGGGTGGAGTTCCGATCCAAGCATGCAGAAACCAAACCCAATCAACAAACCAAACCATCTTCAGTTTACAGGTGCTTTTTCACAGGAAACTATAAGCGATTTTATTTATCACGGCGCAAATATCAGCAATTCAGGGGACGTTTAGGGATGGCCAATATGCAATGTCCCAATTACTAAGATTATGGCGAGGTCAGAACATCTCTAGGAAGGCGAAGGTGTAACTGGTAATTGCTCTCATCTTCACCATCTTTAGTTACCGGTTCGTAACATGGACTCTTGAGAAGGTTGACCGTGACGCATCGATGCTTTTGAGATGTTGTGCTGGAGGAACATATTACAAATCCCTTGGACTGGCTCCAAGGATCAGAGTCCAATCTGATGGTCCGATCAAGTCCACAAATCGTTAATTAAATAGCAAACTGCATAATGCGAGTTATGTATGGTTAAGGAAAAGTTGTTGCCACGACCACCGGGGAATCTCGACCCTCAGTAATAAAGAAAACGATGGGTGGTGGAGGAATATCCGCAGGATTATTACGTAAGAAACAGCAATCATCGCGCGATCAAACGTTTTAAGTCATAAAATTCGGCATTACCTACAGTGTAGGTATGGTAAGTCCTACACAATCGTTTGTTAATCGCTCGCTGTTTGTCAAATGCAATTACTTAAAAAAAAAAAATACAGCCAAAGCTCCAAAACTTTAGTATTGCGCAAAAATCGCTATCGTTTTGCTCTTGCAAGATACCTAATAAGCCCGCCGAGCACCTTATCGGATAATAGTGGTTTAGATGGGCAAGCAAGGCACCTACCTCCATTATTTAATTAATTATGCCTAGATTCTCTGTTGAAAAAGGTTCTTTTTATAGCAGCGTGAAGTACTGTTCAATGACATTCATATTCTAATACGTACCTACATTTATAACGACACACAAATGTTAGCGACACATCGAAACAGAAAATGCCACTGACATTTTGGCTTCATTACAAGATTGTGTATTTGTGTCGTCATGAATATTCTATGAAACCTGATAAATGTAGCCTAACTTGGATTAGCAGCCTAGTATCGAACACCTTTTAAACGTTTAGGTACAATCTAAATGTTTATGAGAGGAAACCCAACGTTTGCAATACCTCCATATCCATTACGTTTATGCCATCATTAGCTTCAGGAAATGCCAGAGATGGAATTGGAATTGCCGCTACGGACAATAATAATAAAATAATAAAATAATAAAATTCTTTATTTATCTCTACATCAAAATACAGTGACAATTATATACGTAACCTTGTATGGAGAAGGGTGTCTGAGATAGGTAAGGCCCTGTGTTACAGATCACCCATTTACATAAAAGAATTAACAAAATTATCAAAATTAACCATTAAATAATTTGTATGTAGTAGGTATACTCTTTACAAAATCAAAAACTTAAGTTTAAAGAGGAATACAATTAAATTAAATTAAAATTCAATGAAAATTAAATTTAAAAAGAATTAAAATCAAAGAGAAATGAAATATAAAAATAAACAAAAGAAGTATCTTATTCACTGAAAACTACAATAAGTAGTAAAAAATGAGTTAAACAAAAATGACATTGGAGAAATGAGAAGGACATGGGCATGAATGATTGTATAAGCGTAATGTGAGGGTGTAAATGTGTGTGTGTAAGTGTGAGTGTAAATGTGTGCGTGTAAGAGTGTGAGTGTAAATGTGTGTTATGAGTTTATGACACTGGTTTTAATATATTTTCTGTGGAAATGTAGTCAAGGTTTAACAGCCAATTCCTTAATTTTCTTTTACAGACCTCTTTTGTGTGCGTGTAAATAGATAGTTTATTATTAATAGAGTTGTACAGAAAAGTACCAAGAAAGCAGAAAAACCTTTGAGAGAAACTTGTGTTGTAACGGATGATTGGACAAATATTGGTTGATCTTCTGTTTTGTGTTAGTAGATCGGGATCTAGGGGTAGTTCAGCGTGTTTTTTTAATACCGTCATGATAATGAATAATTGCCGGACTGTAAGTACTTGGCAGTGTTGATAAAGTTCAGCAGTTGGGTACAGGATTGGGAAAAAGCAACTAACTTTTAATACCGCTCTTTGGGCTCTTTCTAGATTGATCATGTATGATTTAGAGGAACCGCCCCATGTGGTAATACAATATGAAATAAGTGATTGACATAATGCGAAGTAAACTTTCTTAAGAACTGATGAATTGGAAATATGTCGTAGGTTTTTAAATATATAAATTAATTTGCGTATTCGTTTAACAAGGGATTCTATATGTTGTTGGAAGCTGAGTCTGGAATCTATAATTATACCAAGATATTTAATAGAACTAGTTTTAACCAAGCCAGGACAAGAACACTGGTTGATATTATCACAAGAGTGAGCTTTTAAGTCGAAATCAGGTTGATCTTGCGGCCTAAGTGAGTAAATCATGAATTTCGTCTTATCCACATTTAGGGTTAGCAAGTTGTAATGCAGCCATTTATAGACGGTATCAAATCCTTATAGACGGTATACAATCTTTGTTAGTCAAGAATTTATGTAGGAGATAAGTTACCTCAGGTTGTTAAAGCTTGAAGATTAAACAGTATCAATTTACAGTAGATCATTTTTGAAAAAAAAAATACTGATTTTGTTTTTTCGTTTTTTGACACTGACTTCAAAAAAAAAAAAATTTCACTTTGTAGTGTTTTTATTTGGAAGTTGGTTTAATATTTTTATAAAAAAAAGTTTTTATATTTCACTTTTTAATGTTTTGAGTAAAAACAGGTACCTACCTAGAACCTTACTATGTTTCATAAGATCCGGCAAGATTCCTTGATCTACACACAAATTAAAAATTAAAGCTAAGTACGGCGCTATAGTCTGAATAATGGCGGTACAAACTATGATGGACATTCCCAATAGATATTCGGTCAGTTTGATCTTAATTTGCTTAAAAGCTTTTATTAATGTTATTCGGTTTATATCTGAAAAGTTAAATTGAGTCGGGCAGGCTGAAACGTTACCGTTTAATAAACCAGAAGCAAGCGAGGTCGATGAATTTAAGATTTCAATAATTTTAATTGGGATTTTTTGTTATCTTTACTCTATACTACAATATAATAAAGAGGAAAGATTTGTATTTTTGTATGTTACCTCAGATCAAATAAAAATTTAAGATGGAACGTTGCAAACAACACGGTGACACCGGTTAAAACTACGCCTTAGCTTGTCAGTCAAGCTTTAT
Organism: Orthosia gracilis; assembly: GCA_947562075.1. Taxonomy (NCBI): domain Eukaryota; kingdom Metazoa; phylum Arthropoda; class Insecta; order Lepidoptera; family Noctuidae; genus Orthosia; species Orthosia gracilis. The sequence continues at coordinate 33,927,412 of OX387275.1, read as the reverse complement.
TATTTAATCTGATAGCTGGACTGACAAGCTAAGGCGTTGTTTCGTTGTACGCGTGTGCCTGTAATTGTGTATTAATACGGCAAGGCATAGTTTTAACCGGTGTCACCTTGTTGTTTGCATCGTTCCAATCAATCAATTTGCCTAGCCTTTTTCCCAACTGTATTGGGGTCGGCTTCCAGTCTTTCCGGATTCAGCTGAGTACCAGTGTTTTACGTGGAGCGACTGTCTATCTGACTTCCACAAACCAGTAACTGGGTAACACGGTATCCCTTGTTCCATCTTGAGTTTTTATTTGATCTGAGTATGTAACGAATAAACTTAAAAACTACTGGACCGATTTCAAAAATTCTTAAAAAAAACAAAAAACGGCAAAGAAATCACGTTTGTTGGATGGGAGCCGCACTTAAACATTTATTTTATTCTGTTTTTAGTATTTTTTGTTATAGCGTCTGTGAAAATTTCAACTGTCTAGCTATCACGGTTCATGAGATACAGTCTGGTGACAGACAGACAGATGGACAGTGGAGTCTTAGTAACAGGGTCCCGTTTGTACCCTTTGGGTACGGAACCCTAAAAAAGGAGTATAACAACATACTAATTAAAAATTTCAGTTTAATATAAGCAAGTGTACCTATACACTTATGTTATAAACTAGGTAAACTTAATATTTATTGTTCAGTCATCAACTCACTAATTTTATGTAGGTTACCTAACCACTTGTCCCAAAACTTATTGCTCAGCAATATAAAAAGCTGAAACAAAGTCTTGATTACCTATGATAGTGGGTAGGCAAAACCTCTGCGGATACGGATGTCATGTCATCATCTGCCTTTTTCCCAATTATTGTTGGGGTCGGCTTCCAGTCTTACCAGATTCAGCTGAGTACCAGTTTTTACATGAAGCGACTGCCTATCTGACCTCCACGACTTAGTAACTGGATAACACTTTACCCCTTGGCAAGACTGGTTTCAGATATCAGGCTTCTGACTACTCGTAACGATTGTCAAAGTTCTTCAAATGACAGCCGGGACCAACGGCTTAACGTGCTTTCCGAGGCACGGAGGAAACTCGGTATGTTGAAATGGTCACCCATCCACGAACCGACCTCGTCAAGCGTTGCTTAACGTTGAAGATCGAGCCGTGCGGCTGTTATTATTTAGCCACGAGCTCCTCTATGTCATGTGTGGAGCTCATACGGATGTCATGTGTGGAACACAATAAAATGTTTATGTCATACTAAAATATGCACGTTGTAACTTTACGCAACAACCTGACAAGCTGTATCGACGTGCATATCTGCATATTTATTATTATAACACCTATTTCGGTTTATGGCTAACAGATATAAATAGAACACGGAAGGAAGGGCCCGGGTACCGTGTCCCTGCGTCTGACGAAAATTGACCCAAATTCGTGAAGCAAGGTGTTGGCAGCTCCCGGCTGTCATTTCACGCTCAATTTATTTTCTGCTAAGCACATTTCCGAAACGATATATTCGGAAATTTTACATTTATCTATTTGGACTTATGAGCAATTTTGAACCGAATATTCTGCCTTAGAAGCATTTCAAGGCTTTGTATCTATAGCCATATTTAGGTTTTTGAAAGAGCAAAGTCCTGTTAAAGTTAGTTTTAAATACTTAGAGGAAGTGTCGTGAGACACTAGCAGCCGAATTGCGCAAGTGAATTCGGCAAGGCAAGGCGCAAGGTTGACCGCTATCAAATCGACCAATCCCACAGACGGATATCCACATCGGGTCTTCATCTCGCATGTGTTTGGTCGATTTGATAGCGTTCAAACCCTTTGCGTTGCCGTATTTAAGGGCCTACATACACTTAAGTGTCGTAAAACGGTAACTTTCTGAAGCATACCCCTTAGTAACGGCTAGGTTAAAAGGTTTGAAAAAAATATATATTTATTATTGTTTCATGTACATTATTTTTTAAATATGTTTTTTTCATATAACAAATAGTTTTGCTTTAAAAAAATAATTAGCAACACGATATTTTTCGCAACTTTTGGATACTCCTCCAAAACGAATTGGAAAAAATATTTTTACACAGAAAAATTGATGGTTGAAATTTCTTCATAACTGAAATAGCTTAAGTAAATCAAATTATATTTTGCAAAAAATAACTGTTCAAAAGGAGGTTCAATATTAAAATTTTGGCTCCGAGTACTGGCTGTGCTGCCGTATTTAATTAGCTAATAAGTTTGCAGGAACCGGTCAAGACTTCAATAAATTAGAAACGCCCGGCTGACTATACAGGGTGTAGGTAATGGTAAAGTGTGGTCATATACTAAAACTGTTGCTGCCCATGTAAATGAACAACTTTCTCCAAGTAAATATTTTTTCGGAATGGCTTAGGACTTCCTGAGCCATTCCGAAAAAATATTTGGTGTTTTCATACAAATTTGTCAAACAAAATAAAAAAAATCTACCAAAATTTTATGGGAGATTCATTTAAATGCAGAAGTTTTTAAAATATAACCACACCTTTCCGTAACACCCTTTATAAATTGATATTGAATCTAATTACGTACCTATTTACATTATACGCTTAAATCAAATATGCACTGTGATTTTAAATACGCTTGCTTGCTAAATGAGTGTTGAACTTCAAACCCATAAAAGAGTCGGTAGACTGGTCGTCGACCCTTTGCACACAGACAGAGTGGCTAAGTCTGCGCCGAAATTTCGGCTCACTCTGGCTATTTGAAAGCTATTATTTAGAAAAAAAATCGGCATTGCTTTGGATCGGCATTGGATCGGTATTGGCATCATGGGATCGGCTTTAATCGAACTGGATGCAGCTGACTAACAATACCTACTCTCCGCATCTGGAGCCGACTGCCTATCCACAAACGCACACCAGCCAGAAATCGAGTCATCATGATAAACACGCTAGAATGGTAGTGTAACATTTTAAACAGTTGCACAAGTTTTAGGTACATATCACAGTATTTATTTTGTCATTTTCGTAATCTACGACAAGATTGTTCGGGTGAATTTATCACGAATGTAAATATTGGGACATTTTTATTTTATCGCCAAGGGTAAATCAATACATATAATAAATCTGTAGAAAGTCGTTTTTGCACATCGAAAATATAAAAAAAATAGCTAGGATATTATAGAATAACCAACAGAACCCATCTCCAGCATTTTTTAAATTTTTGTATGTTTATTTGTGCACACATCACGTAAAATCTACGAAACCAATGTAGATAACTTTTTTTATTCAGATACCCGGTCAGTTGAACTCCATATTCGATAGATGGCGTTGTGCTATTGCCGTCATTTTCTGAATGGCGGTGTTAAGATTCTCCGCATCAAATTACACTTTTGGCGTTTTAGGTCCCTAATCAAAACTCAGTCAAAATCATACTACTACTAATGCCAATGATAACGTTTACGTGTTTGCAATCTGTTTTGTAATTTGGCACTGCTGCTGCCCGTCTGAATAGCCTTATGATAAACGCGGTGGCCTATTACGCCCAAGGTTCCGGGTTCGAGTCCCAGCTATGGATAGGTATTTTTTCATGATTTCGTTTCGGTATGGTGTTCTGGAGTGCTAGTAGATGGCGCGCTGCGAACTGTCTTTATTTTTTTTTGTATGAAGTCGATGTAATTCTTCCTAGAGTAAATAATATTCTGTGCAGGTAGGAAAGTTGGGTAGGTAGGTATGTAAGTAAGGTAGGTAGGTTAGGTAAGGCGTAGGTCGGAAGGCAAGAAGGGTAGGGAAGGCAGTTGACGGGAGCGAAGCCGCGGGCACAGCTAGTATTAAAATAAGTACATGAAGAAATCGTTACACAAGTTGGTATATGATAGACACGCATCTTACCAACTTAACTACCTGCAGATAGAGATGTTTCGATTATAAGTAACTAGCGGAGGCCTTGCGGTTTCACCCGCGTAGTTCCCGTGTGAATACAGGAATGAAAAGTGTGTCATGTCACCCGGGTATAGTATAGCTTCGCAACGGTGAAAGAATTTTCGAAATCGGTCCAGTAGATAATTGTTAAGTTTATTCATTACATGCAAAAATACAAATCTTTCCTCTTTATAATATCAGTATAGATATCAGGAATAAAGCACAAGAGAATTTAATTGTGAAGGTACTGAAAAACCAGATGGCATTGTTCTTGTCCTGATAGAAATCTAACTCAGTGGTCCTCACTAGGCACTATGTTTTGTATATGTTTAACATCGTAACATATTAATAACAGTACCTGGGCGACCGAACTCTGCTCGGGTGAAAATAGAGAAAAGGACGTTTTCTAAACATGAAGCCTACCTAGATCGATTTATCGCTCTGAAACTCTCCGTATACTAAATTTCATGAAAATCGTTGACGTCGTTTCCGAGATTCAGTTTACACATATATATAAAAGAATTGCTCGTTTAAAGGTATTAGATAATATCACATCTGTAGCACAGTATATTTATAGGTAGGTAGGTAAAATTTTTTACAGTAGGCACTACATACCTACAACACTTCAATCGCTGTGAAAATAGTAACTACCTAATTAATAAAAATTTCCGTAGTTTACAATTCAGAGATTCCCAAGTAGAGGACACAATATTTTTTATACAGGTAACCTTTTATTTTAAGATGGCGACCTTGGGGGAGTCCTAAGATAATAAATATATATTACTGGTTGTAAATGTAAGAGATACATGGCTGTGTGTACTTAAGCCGCCGGTTTAATTGACGAGCGGAGCGATTTGGACGTTAATAGGTAGGTACTAGTTTAAAGAAGTTTCTCAAGTATTGTACCTACTTGGTATGGGCTAAGTATAGAATTACGTAACTTTAACTGTCCCGTGGACAGAAAGGGAATCCAAAGTGCTGAAAATGGAATCCCTTATATAATACGTCTGGTTTCTGGACCTAATCTGCAGCCTAATGGCTTACGCCATTGCACGGGTTTGACCGCTATCATGCGATTGGTCGATTGATGGCGGTCAAACCCTTTGCCTTGCCGAATTCACTTACGCAATTATGCTGCTGATCACACATAACGCTGGCTGTTATTGCTTTATCGGTAGGTACGCAGTAGGTAAGGTTCTAATGCACTAGTTATCCTCATCAAAACTTCTCAGCCTTCTACTTTTGTCATGGAGCTTATAATATCAGACAAGTGGTCTTTCTTTCTTTCTTTTTCTTGTGAGGATGTGGCCACCTCTGGTGTCAGAGTTAAGTAAGCCGCCTCTGGGAATTCCACAGGCCTCGAGTTGGCTATTTCAGATTTACATTAACTATATAAGTCCAGCAGCCGAATTGCGCAAGTGAATTCGACAAGGCGCAAGGTTTGGCCGGTATCAAATCGACCAATCACATGCGAGATAAATGACGCGATGTGGATTTCCATTTGTGTGATTGGTCGATTTGATAGCTGTCAAACTTTGCGCCTTGCCTTGCCGAATTCACTTGCGCAATCTGCTGTTTCCTCACTATGTTTTCCTTCACCGTTGCCTGTGACGTCCAAGATAAACTTAGAAAGAACAAATGAATTTGAAAAAGTCATATTGGTAGGTACTTGACGAGACAAATAGGTGGTGAAATTAAATAAGTAGTTGGATTTTAGTAGCATTTTCCGCTATATCTCTCACTGATATATCGGAGTAGCAGTGTTTGCATGCTCGACTCGCCTGCGCGCGCGCATGCTAGATATCTTCATTGTTCCCTTGCTTATGTCAACATCTGACGGCGGAACGACAGCTACTGTGGAATCGGCCATGTTGATTTTTCTTTTTATGATGGTTTTCTCAAAATATAAATGTTTTGAGCTCGTTATTTATTTTATGATGACAGAAGTGTGGATGATTTAAAAGATTAATTTGAGTTTAGGTCGTTTATGATACGTTTGGATGTAGGTTAACAGAATTAAGGATTTTGTATGTAAGGATCACAGCAGGTGGCGTTCTGTAGTTTCTGTCTACCTTACCTTATCGGAAAAAAAGGCGTGAGTTTATGTAAGTATGTAAAATTGCAAGGAACAAGCTAAAGTTGACAAGAATTTTACGCATAATGTAGGTACGTAAACTATGCCTTCATGACCTTCATATTTCACAAATGAAAACTGTTCACGATTTTCTTTTGAGAAAAAATTTCAAGATACGTTTTGACAGCTTATTATATTCTAGACCATTATTTGTTATTGGCAACAATGGCAACGTCTATATTTCAAACAAAAACCAACTTAACATAACAAAGACAACATTCTCAGCTTGTTTATATACCTCGTTGCTACTCCATTATCTTCGCTGTTCGTTTTCTTAGCTCTACCTATAATTTCGGTTAGCGCTCAGTTTACATCATTTGTAGAGTGGTGACGCTTCTAACTACATTCATTGGCTTTCTTCTATTACGAAGGCGAATTAATATATCATATCTATAGAGATGTAGCCCTTTATTGTTTTCACCGACTCGCGCGGTTATCTTTTTGCCTAGATTCTAGATTTGTTTATTACCCTTTTTAAAGTTCATAATCGTGTTTATTGTGTGGTTATTATATTAGATGTAAAGATTCATTTATTATTGCACTCGCTACAATTTGCACAACGTCAGCATCGTAAGATTATCTTCGAGAATGGGTCACCTATTGAGGAGTGCGTACGTGCTTGGCATGGGAAAAGACGATGATGGTAAGGACTTTATCATATTTTTAAGTTTTTTTTTATATATACAAATACTTGGTTCCTTATGTTACTGTGTTCGCAAGTAATTATCGTAACTGTGCATATTGGAGCTCAATTTGGTGTGTATGTTTAAGTTGACGTTTGTGTTTGTATCATCGATCGATTGAAACGATAGAGTATAACTTTTTGTTATGTTTACCTATGTAATGGGTTCGTTCGTTTATTTATACGAAGTATTATTTTTTAATGCCACAATGAGAATTTCAATGAGAGTAGCACTTCGAGTGAAATATGTTATCATACCATTGTATCATACACAAAAAAAAAAAAACAAAATATCAAACCGACTTCCAAAACAAAACACTACAAAGCGAAAAATAACTTTCTTTTCCGAAGTCTCTGTCTTTGGTGCCTATTGTTTTCTTTTTTTTGACACCGACTTCGGAAAAGAAAGTTATTTTTCGGTTCGTTATGTCTTGTTTTGCAAGTCGGTTTGATTTTTTTGTTTATCTCTTTTTAGTTTTGATAGGTACCTCCTATTACCATGAAACTCATTTGTAACCAAAGTACCTATACCTCATGAAGATTCGAATAAGCTCAAACACGACCAGGATACATTGTTTTATTACGGAGTTCCAGTACCTACTTTCTAGCTTCATCCTCAGATCAGTTCCATGATACCATTTTCATCGGTACCATTTCTTTCTATGTATTTGCTTCACCATAGTCGGTTAACTATTTATGATATTATCTTACACCCGCGACATACTTAGCATTAACGAGTTCCAGTGGCTATCTGTGGTCTACTTCATCAGTTTCACTTCACAAAATGATACATTCCGAGTGAAAATGATTGCATTGTTGATGAAAATACCAAAATCGCTCTATGTATGCCTATAATATTTGAGAAGTTCCCTCGATTTTTCTTAGGTTTCATCGTCAGATCCTGACTTGATGACGATGGGACCACCTGGGAAGTATATCCTTTCAAAAAAAAGATGATTTTTTTAAATCGGTCCAGGCGTCTTTAAGTAATCGGGTAACATACAAAAAAAAGATTCCAACGAATTGAGAACCACCTCCTTTTTTTGAAGTCGGTCAAAAACGTACACGAACAGTTTTGAAAAGGCTTCAGTAACGTTACCAGCCCGTCAATACTAATGTCACAGCTGTTCCCTCCGGAAATAGCACATGCTGTCTCACCGACAAGTGACGTATCATGTCGCGTCAATCATGTGCTTCCTTAAAAATATATGACGTCGGTTAAGTGCACGGGCACGCCTGATTCTATTCTGCAGTGTTGAATTATGCATTACATGATATTATGCCTGTATCCCGGCAGAGATAAACAAGGATATGTTGTAAGTTCCTTCATCCACATTTAACCAGGTATATTATATTATTGTGGCCTGTGTCCCAGCAGTGGGAACAATAATAGGCTGATGATGATGATGATATTATAGTGATCACGTGCTGCCATGCACAGCGAGGCTCAGGGGAGGCGCTTTTTCAGTCTCCCCAGAGATGTGCCCTAAGTGGCGTTGCACAGAGGGTGCTCCGGGGCGGTCTTGTGAGAGGTCACGAGGCCTCTTCTATGTGCTGATGTTGATCACCGGGTTGGTTTTACTGAGGTAAAAGTCCCACACTACCTGGTCTTTTCCCCAAAAGTCCAGGCGCCTTTTGAAGGGCCCCCGTACTCGTAAACAAAAAAACAATTATATTATAGTTAGATCTCATACATAGTTTTAATATTAAAGCTACCCGTACCTACAGTTCATACATTTAAATGATTTTATCCTTGAACACAGTCTCGTTTCTCTCAAAACCAGATGATTACTGAAAGAAACTGCTTTAAAGAAGTTCAGTTGCTTAAGTATCTATGATGAAAACTAATGAGGGTCTGAATGTGAGTCACAGAGCACACTGTGTGACTAAAATTATAGAGGTGAGATTAATTTGGTCCTATGTTAATTATTCTCTGTTGTTGTTTTGAATTGTTGTTTTGTTCACGCCTCGTTGGTTTAGTGGCCGCAAGCGCTACTGCTGACTGCTGAACATGAGGTCCTAGGTTCAAATCCGGGTCAGGCAAAGTTTTATTGGGTTTTACCATCTGTAATTTACCATCTGTAATGCGGGCTGCCCGCAGGCTTATTACGTAAGAAAAAGCAAGCAACAATGATCACGCGATCAAATGCTTTATATCATAAAAGTAGGAATTATCTACAGTGTAGGTATGCTAGGCCCTACACAATGATCGTTTGCTAATCGCTCGCTGTTTGTCAAATGCACTTATTTCTAAAAAATAACGAAAAAAGTACTCTAAAACTTCTGTATCGATGTAAAAATCGGTATAGTTTTGCTCTTGCAGGATATAGTTATTGGCACGTAACTTGGCAAGAGTCGTTAGATGCGCACAAGTCGTTTTTAGGTCTCTTTGGTTACCAAGCGGGACGCGGGGGTTACGTTTAGCACCGTTCCGAGCGCGCGATTGGTTGGTCAGTTGACACAAGAATCGACTGTCCAATCGCGTCGCATCCACGTTCCGTTCGTTCTGTATGGTGGTTAGTTAGTTACCCCCACTACGCCGAAACCTTGGCTAAATTACATGTCGGGGACTATACGTAATAAGTCTGCCGGAGTCTCGCTTCGTGCTCGGGCCTAGGTTGATGGCAATAGGCTCGTCCCTGGCGAATTCTAGTTCCTCTACGTGCTACTTATTAGGTACTGCAATAGCACATGTTGTCCACTAACCACCATGCTAACTTCTTCAGTATTCTTTAGTAATAGGTAAGGACAGAGTCATCAACTGGTTACCCCTTTTCTAAAGTATTTTACTGAGTGAGTATTTATCCTAAACTGCCAAGGGTCTAGACAAGGTGGCATTCTATCGGTGTTAGCAAATGTCGAAATGCCAAATGCTCACTTGACACTTCGGTAGCGCATGTCAGTCAATTCGTTGGACTTTTCAATCTAATACCTTTAAACGAGCAATTCTTTTAATGTATCATATATATAATTTCAATCTCTTGAAATTTAGTATGCGGGGTTTCTGGGGCGATAAATTGTTCTAGCTAGGTTTAATTTTCAGATAACGTCGTTTTCTCTATTTTCACCCGAGCAGAGCTCGGTCGCCCAGGTACAATATACAGGCCAGGTACATCGTTATAGCTGATACAATGTTGCTGATACACTTTTCTCCATCGTTTACCACTATACTCAGATCAAACAAGTAAAATTATCAATTACCAAAACGTCCCCAATTTTTTTTATTTCATTATTTTTAAGCTGCATAATTTATCTAGTAGTAGACACGCTTCGATCAACAATCTATCGAATACGTAATTATGACACGATATCTTGCGAAAATAACCCGATTCAAACAGTAAAACGCCCATAACTTTTTAACGGCTAAACCGATTTTCATCATTCATTCGAACACTCCTGATAATGTCACCTTTCAAACAAAATAAACTAAATCAAAATCGGTTCATCCGTTTAGGAGCTATAATGCCACAGACAGATACACAAACACACAGGTACACACTTCAAACTATAACTCCCCTCTTTTTCCGTCGGGGGTTACATAGATGAGAATCTAGTCAAACTTTAAATTAAAGTAAAACGTACCTAAATATTTCCTTTGTTCCCCGCGTGACCACATTTACTTGGACTTGGCAACTTTTATTCGTATCGTAAACGCCAATCTCAGTGCAGACAGAGGTCAGGGTCAGGTAGATTTAATGGCCACTAATTTAGCACTTTCGTTCTCACGGCCACGACAGTGACCGTTTATCAGATTGAAATTGACAATACGGACTCTTGCTAGCCTTGCGAGCACTGACAAAGCATGTGTCATGATTTTTAGGAGAGAGATGATTTCGTGACACCATGTTTTGTCTCTGACAGGGATGAATCTTGCTTAACATAAATATACCAGCTAGGTACCTTTACTCAACTCCCCATGGATGTGCATAAATACGCTTTGCACAGATAAGGTATCGGGGTGGTCTGTAAGGTACCTGGACCCCTTCTATATGCTGATGGTGATCACCGCGATGCTTTTAGTGAGGTAAAAATGCCAAACTCCCTGGTCTTTTGCACCAAAAGACTAGGCGTCTTTTGAAGGTTTTCCCATAGCATAATAAAAACCGGCCAAGTGCGAGCCTGACTCGCGCGCAGAGGTTCCGTATAAACAGCTCATAAACAGCTACATTCACCACAATAAATAGGTGATATTACTAACGTTAATAAACAATGAAAGTAACGAACCTTGCTCTAACGAAGGGACAAAATTAACTTTGCCGTTCGAAAACGGTTGTCTCAAAAAACACAAAATCTTACTTTTCCAAGTACATTTTATAAGTTTGTCGACTATTACTCGTAAACTTGTAAAGTCTACTTATTTTAGGTTTCCTTTTAATTTCTTTATCTAAACTGTTGCCGTGCATTTTTTCCACATGTCCGAAAACAACCATTTAGCTGGCGAGGGGGGCACACTTGACTCTAACAAAAATTAGCCATTTAAAGCTTAATTTTACGCAAACGGATCCCTGAATTGAAACATGGTTTTCACAAACCTGAAATATTTTTTAAAGGCCTATCCAACGATACCCCACAATATGGGATAGACGAAAAAAAATACCTTACTTTATTTAATATAATTTATTTATATGTAAAAGAGGTAACCAAAAATTTATTTTCTTCTTTTTATTATACCACTGTCGGCGTGAATAATATGTATATCCATGTCAAATTATAGCTTTCTAGTACTAAGAGTCTCTGAGCTAAAAAATTTTTTGAATTACCTTTAACCTCCGAAAGGCAAAATATAAAAAAAAAATTATATACCTAGCCTACTAGTACGTAATTTGTTTCTTTTTTTAATAGGCATGTATTTCGCTTTTTCCACCGAGTAAAATACCGAGATTAATAAATAAATGGATGGATAGGGTGATAAAGTGACACACGAGTGACCTACCTACGGTCGCGTTAAAAAAAATCTAGTAGGTAGTTTCCTAGGCTACTTACTTATGTACTTAGCTACTTATATATATTATTGAATTAGACGAAATATCATTGTGAAATGATTACCTATGAGAGTAATAAATGGTAGGTACCTAGTAAGATTTAAAATAAGTATAATAAATAAATATAATATTTACCTCAGATTAGAGAAAATAATCTGGGATACTTACAATCACAAAACTAGAAAGAAACTCAAGTAGGCAGAGGCCGGCAGCCCTAACGCGTGTTTACGTGACGCGCGCTTGTAGGCACTTCTTTCAAGGACAGGGCCGAGTCACAATACTGTTAGATATCATTACCGTGCCCGAAGGCTTTAACCTACTCGTACTTAAATTCAAGTCACCATGTAATCTGGGCGACAATCAATTTCAAATTTTTAGAGTGGGAGAGAAACTTGAGAGGATTTTTGATAGATTGAATGGGAGATTAGGAATTCGAACGTTCTTCAATTATTATTCCCAATAAAAAAAAATATACAAGCTTTTTAGCTTACCTAGCGTTGTCATCCAAACTAAACGTGTATGCAAAATTTAATCCTAAGGCGATATATACGCCCCAATGTTAACGCAGTACTGGCCGTGCGCCAGCTCGGAGCCAAAATATCAATATTGAACCTCCTTTTGAACAGTTTTTTTAGTAAAATATTATTTGATATGCTATTTCAGTTTTGCAGAAATTCCAGCCACCAATTTATCTGTGTAAAAATATTTTTAAACATCCAAGTCGTTTTGAAGGAGTATCCAAAAGTTGCGAAAAATATCGTGTTGCTATTTTTTTTTTTTTTAAGCAATATTATTTGATATACGAAAAAACCATGTTTAAAAAATAATGTTCATGAAACAAGATTTTTTTTTTTTTTTTTCAAACCTTTTAACCTAGTTGTTAGTGAGGAGAATGCTTTAGAAAGTTACCGTTTTACGGCACTGAAGCGGATGTAGGCCCTTAATCGGTTGAGGATAACTGCTGTAAAATTCAGTTGCAAGATTTGAACTGAACATACATACATTGCAAATTAATAAAAAGCTTGTAATATACGGGTATAAACCAATTATGTTAGAGTTTTCAGATTGCGTGTTTGTATATAAACTAGACTAGACTAATGGTCCTACTCAGGTAGTAGGACCAATAGTTTTATGGGTGTTGACATCATACTGCGATCACCAGCAGTTTTATTTTGCCAAAATCAGTCTTTGTCTCATTCCTTTTTACCCCCGACGAAAAAGGACGGGGTTGTTATAAGTTTCACGTGTCTGCGCCTCTGTCTGTGGCATCGTAGGTCCCGAACGGATGAACCGATATAGATTTTGTTTTTTTTTGTTTGAAAGGTGACTTTGTCGAGAGTGTTCTCAGCTAGGTCTAACTGATTAAAATCGATTGACCCGTTCAAAAGTTATCCGCATTTTACTCTTTGAATCTGGGTTTTTTCGCAAGAAGTCATGTCATCATTACGTTTTTCGATAGATAGTTGATTTAAGCGGGTCTACTACTAGGTATATTACATGTACCTACTTTAAAAAGCATGAAATAAAAATTTAATTTAAAATTAAAAAAAAACCTCGACACAAAAACCGCCAACGTTTACAACAGTTTATTTTATTTACTTAGCGGTTCCCCGACGCGAGTACGAGGCTTTTTAAGAGTTTCTTGTGTCGGTGGTTCTCTTAATTTTAAATTAAATTTTTAGATAAAGTGTTAAATTACGAGTATCAGACTCGTAATTTACTCGATCCCTCTTTTTAACCGACTTATCAATTGTAAGTAATGATGATGCCCATGATGACCAAGTGTTTGTGTCTAAATAGATACTTACAATTTTGGAATATCCTATCTACTTATCTACTTAACAAAATGATAAGATTTTTGTTTCTATACAGACAGGTAAAAAGTAAAGATCAAATCTGAACGCCGTCATGATAAAGGTCGGTGAACTGTGTTTCTGTGGAAAAGGCTGAAACTGATTTTCATGAATTTGTACCCACTAAAGGTAACGTCTGAAGATCTTTATATGTTCGTCATTAGCACGGGTTCCGTTAAAGTGTACAAAATCGAAATTTCTATTTTGAATACCCAACCTTGAAAAAACACAGTGCTTGTTCGTTTCATTTTCCTTGTATCAAAACCGCTTTTTCGCTAGTTTCTGCTGTTACCTATTGATAAGTTAAAATAAATTGAAAAAAACCTAGTAGGTACCTACGTACTTACAAGGTTTTTAGTAATCATTTGCATGTTTTGCAACTCACAAGAGTTTACTTCCAGTCCTTAATTTATAGTCTCTTATTATCAAGTTAATTTGCTTTGCATTTTCAAAGTATTTTTGTTATCTCCACCTTCTTAATTAAATATGTTCACGCTGAATAATAAAAAAAGTCAATTCAAAAAATAAAAATAAACCGATGCTTAAAAAGCGAACTAAAAAGACGTAAATAAGAAGAAAACCATGCTGTGCAGTCGGAGGATACATATTCGCGAGCTGGCTGACCAAAACCAGAAGAATCATCCGACTGCACAACAAAGTTATAAAGATTTTTTTTTAAATTTATAGCTTTTTAGTTAACTTTCGAATTAGGTACATTTAAACACATAAGTGTCATATATTTTTGAAATTTGCTCTTAAAACCCTTTATTTTGATATCCCACACGATAGGTTGGGAAGAAAAAAATAATTGGGGCCACAGAATATGGCGCCCAAAAGCCGCAATTTTTCTATTTTCCAATTTCAATGTAGCCTACTCGCAAGGTTAAGGCAAATCGATTGACTCATCAAAATCGGCCATCGAGTTTGGTCTCTGGAACGCCACATAGGAACAAACATACATACATAGACTGATAATTGGCGGTCGGGTAAAAAGGTATTGCAACGGTAAGGATCAATCTCATAATCACGTAGCAGGTCGCTTCTAATGGTTCGATGCGATTCGAAAAGCGAAATTGCAAGTAGGTACCTGCGTTCGCATGGACTCAATGCGATGCAATTTTACCGATTTGCACTTGAAATTTTCTTAAAAAATACGTGCATGATATCGCCTATTGAACTATTGCCACTTCCAACGATGACTTGAGGACGTTAAAAAAACCACCACACATTTTTACTGTATATTATAACCTCAAACCCCCAAAGGGTTGGCAGAATTCCAAAAGCCCACCTGATATGCTTTCTTTTTGCTGAAAGTTGCTTTTTTAATAAAAAAAAAAAGGTTTAATGCATACCTCTTTACCGATGTATGTCTCACTTCATTTTCTCGTCCTCACACGATGATGCAGGTGTAAATGGGCCAATCTTACGTGATTGGACAGAAGCCTTAACATGAATTCGCCCAGCCATGCGTGACCAGTATGATAATGATTGTGTATTCGGCCTTACTTTTAAATACATGTTTTTCCTGTAAGTACCTATAGACCGGTATAATGTCTGAATCGTGTCTCCTGGGGTTATTTAAACAAATATTTTCGATCCAATTATTTCGCAGTTTTCCTAGATGACAATTAAATCTATATCCACATTAGTAGGTTTGGGGAAAATATTTTATTTTTTATATATTTAAAATCACAGTGTGTTTGCATTTAATTAGTCAAATATACAAAATATAATACTTCATTAACTATATTAATACCTATTAACTATTAATTAAGTGTTTTGTGCACTGTCTACCTATTGTGTGTACCTACAGAATTAAAGGGTCTCTAAGGAAAACACGAAGATGGTAGGATGTCTTGTGCATGCGGATGCGCATAATCATAATTATTTGAACAAACTTGAACTTGATGCAAATAGCAGAGAAATTATCTATATATAAGTGCATACGCACCTATAGGTACTATTCTGCCATTTTCCTTGTTAACAATAAAACTGAATTAGATAACTTATCTCCATTAATTGTTTCACTTATCACGTATATTGTTGAATTTAAGATCAAATACTTAATAAATACTCAGATTCCGCTATATATTTGTTAAGTCTTAAGCATGTGACGTAAAAAATAATTCCACTGCGCTTTGCGTACCCTGATAAAATGTAAAGTAAATATGTAAAACAATTACAAGTCTTAGATTTAATGAGGTTGGTGAAATCTAGTTTAGTTAGATATGTGACATTTTTATGATACCTACATATCTTACAATGTAGGCACATAGCATACACTCTGGCATAAGTTGGTAGTCATATGATCTCGTTTTTTGCGATAAAAAATATTTTTGTAAAATAAATATGGCGATTCCTTTTCTTTGTTAGAAGGTTTGCTGCACAGATATACATCTAAATAGATAACGCAAGTTCCTCCATCTGTATGAAAACCAAGCGTGCCACTTTTTCACAAACAATTAAAAAACAAATTTGCTTACCAATGAAAGAAAACATTTGCAATGCTTTGGCCAACTTTTTCTATACATTCTTTATAGCTCAATATTGCATAAAAAGGCATTTTTCTAGATTTCGCTGGATATCCGGTGCCGATAATGCTAAATGTAAAAATCAAATTACGATTATTTGTCGTAACTTTAGTCCGTTTTTTGGCACGCGATGTACCTACATACAATCGCGTCATCTAGTTAGATTTATATCTGTGGTTTGTTGGTTGTCATCGCCGGCAATAAAATAGATATCGTATAATATCACAAAACTTTTTAAGCATTCGGCTCAATATGCACTAATATATATTTAGTGCTACCTTTCAAAACCAGTTTCAAATGACGACTGTTTTGCCAACTAATCAATGTTGTTCAACTAATTTACCTAAATGACAACGTCTTTAAGATTCATAAATTATTATACAATTACTGCGCAAATTTGCGGTTATGTCTACATTATAATATTTGCTTTATCAATATTAATAAATGACGACAAGTCTGTTAGATTTCAGTCAGTCTCTCGCGACTCTATTCTGTTAAAATTCGCACCTTGCATACGGAACTCTGTTCACACTTGTATGACGCATGTCACGAGAAGTCAATAAGGGTGTTTTTATTAAATGTTAGGTGTTTGATTACACTTTGTGCACACGTTCGTAAATGATATCGGTAAACAAGCGTCACTTGTTCAATTTGCAATTTGACTTTACAACTAAATATTGTAGTAGTTTTGGACATATTTTTTTTTAAATGTTTTGTTACTGTCAAATAATGTCGTAGCGGCGTAGCTGTGGCGTAGCACGTATGAACAAAATGTTGTACGTAATGTTAAATATTATTGTTTATTTTGCTTTCAGTAGTTAAATAGAATGACTAGAATATTTTCATCATGTAGGTGTGAACCTAGTCTTTTTTAAGTTGGGTTGTAAACGAGTGAAGTTTTCAAAAAATGTTTGCTAGTGTTTTTTTAAACTTCTTTTATTTTCTCTCACCTGGAGCAAATAAACGCTTAAATATGTAGGCGTATGAAGTCATACCAAAGACAGGATATCGTATCGCAAACTCGAATGAAATTAAACTATTCAACGTGCTAGAAAGAAAAACAGCAAAATTACACATTCTGCAAACGAGTAAAACCGGCTAATACCTAATTTGAAACAAAACAACATCAATGTCACGAATTTCAGTTTATATTGCTTATCAATATGGAATTAGGCATTTAACATGTTGCGTTGGCTGTCCGCGAAAATTCGTCAGTTGTGCGAAACGGAACACGGTCGCAAGTTCGCCGGCCGGCTCGCGAGACCGTCCCGAGATACTTTAGTACAAAGTTACTCGTACTTATAACGACGGTTCCACTATAGTAGTCAAACTCGAGACGAACAAGCGCTAGGCTGAATTCGCAATTTTTGCTTGCTAGCGAGAAACTAATGGTGTGATAGTGTACCGCGTCTTCAATAATATGTATGGAGGTTATAGGAATGCCATCGTGAGTACTATGTTTTATGATGCTTCATATAATGCATGACTAGAGTACGGGGAAATCAGTGTAACTAATTTTCGTGTCTTCAATTTCATCAACAATAATACTTTAAATAAAATCAGTTCAAATCGAAATACAAGTACAATTATCAACTTACCAAAAGCTTCAAAGTTTAACTTTGTATTCTTGTTCTATTTTCAAAAAAATCTTTTACATCTTTCGATTGTTTTAAAATTCAAGAGGGAATTTATTTATTTACTTATTACGAAGTCCTCTCCTTCAGTTTTCTTCCTGAAAGCTTTTTGAAGCTCTCTCTTACTCATTATAATTGAATA
Source organism: Orthosia gracilis (assembly GCA_947562075.1). Classification (NCBI taxonomy): domain Eukaryota; kingdom Metazoa; phylum Arthropoda; class Insecta; order Lepidoptera; family Noctuidae; genus Orthosia; species Orthosia gracilis. The sequence continues at coordinate 33,909,579 of OX387275.1, read as the reverse complement.
AAATAAATAATTCAATTTAGAAAAATATCAATATCCAGTCACCCATTTAATTAATAACTAACTACTATTTTTCTTTCTTCTTAGTAACATTTATCTTTTCAACATAACCAATTCATATTCAAATTAGGTGCATACTCGTGTCAGATACTCGTAATATCTAGCAAATAATTAAAAATAAGTAGGTAATTACTCTGATTACAAAAAATGCATCTAAAATAAATGAGTACAGCGATAGCGGCCCCTATAATTCTCGTATATGTAGAAAAAGACCTCGACGACTTAGTTTTTACATATTATGCAGTAAATTATTCGACACCATTACGCTATTGAGGTTTCTGGGACTGGTTGCCCTTAGCCACGTATAATTTAACCAACCGAGTTTAACCTTTAAGGTAGATCAACTTTACTAAGTATTTAACAACTGATAAAATATTAACGAAGTCTAGATTCAATGTGGAACAACTTTTTGTATAGGTATTTCCAAGTAGTTTTTATATGTTATAGGCCCGCGCTTGACCACTATCTCACCTGATGGTAAGCGATGATGTGATCGACGGTGAAGCACGCTTGCCTAGAAGTAACTTATTCACTCTTGACTTAAGGACCCCTAGATTATAGCTATCGGGAAACGCAGACTCCGGCAGGGAATTCCACTCCTTAGCTGTACGCATAATAAAAGTATTCTCAAAACGTTTAGTGAAATACCTACAATAATCATGCAGTGTCATAAATACATATTAGATACGTTAACCAATCATTTGCGTCAAAATATTGGGACTACTATAATGTCTAAATTCCTTAAAAGATTATCTATATCACTTATCGCGTATAGATATGAACTTCATCAAAAGAAATTCGATAGTAACTTAAATCCATTTACTAAATTATTAATTGAGCTTAATTAACTTCATAAAACTCTTAGATATTTGAACTCATACAAACCTATATAATGTAGATAGCGGTAGTGAAACCCACAAAAGGCGCAATCTTTTTAATAGGGTCATCTGAGTCGTTTAGATGAATTTAAATATTAATTTACAATTTTATTTTTAATTTATAAGCCGTTAACTTATTTAATTAGCTACAGAGGTACAATATTAATCGCATATTAATAACTTTTGCCGCCAGAGTTCAGACAGCAGTAAGAATGAACTTGTAGATAGGTATAGAGAGGTTATATACTAATATAAATAACGGTAAACAAGTGACAATCTTTCGAGAACATATCATTTTAATGACGTGTGAAACCGGTTTGATTTATTATCAAGGAATTAATTGATAAAATACGACCACAAAAAAACGTCATTCTTATCAGTGATAACGGTAACTTAAATACTTGCTTGCTTCGTAGCTTTATGAATATAAACTATTGTGGTAACTTATGTACAGACACATACAATGAATCAAGTACTTAAGGTTGTAAAACTGCATTTAGACAAACTTCCATCGTCTTTGCACATTTTTGTTCGACAGTTATTTACAAGATTTCCCTGCTTAGTTGCTCGGTTGAACGAACTTCTTCAACAACAAGGAAAGGTTGATGAAGGTGATCCATTACAACCATGTTAGTCAAGTTGTTTTTTTCCATGTAAATTTTCAGTAAGAATGTCACCCTAGAGATGAATGAGAACAATGACTAACACCCCACTATACGAGTATACGACTGATTTTCAACTGAAGTCATGAATATTTTAAGACTTCGCACTGAATCGATTTTCGATACCGTTCTACATTCTATATTTAGCAAAAATTCATAGGCCCGATTTCAGAATTATTGAGTACTATCTGATCCCCGCGGCTTCGCTCACGTCAACAGGCTACCTACCCTACCCTACCTACCCTACCTACCCTACCTACCCTACCTACCCTACCTACCCTACCTACCCTACCTACCCTACCTACCCTACCTACCCTACCTACCCTACCTACCCTACCTACCCTACCAACCCTACCTATCTTACCTACCCTACCTACCCTACCTACCCTACCCTACCTACCCTACCCTACCTACCCTACCCTACCTACCCTACCCTACCTACCCTACCTACCCTACCCTACCTACCTCACCTTACCTACCCTACCCTACCTTACCTACTCTCCCTACTTACCTACCCTACCCTACCTTACCTACCCTATTCTACCCTACCTTACCTACCCTATTCTACCCTACCTTACCTACCCTATCCTACATACATACCTACCCAACCTACATACCTACCAAAACTACATACCTACCCTACCTACATACCTACCCTGCCCACAAACCTACCTACACTACCTACCTAATTTTTTTTCTTAATTTTTCTATCTAAGAACCTTCTCCTAGCAATAACAAACACAACAAAAAAAGAATTAGCGACATCGGTAAAGCTGTTCTCAAGTTATAGCGTGACCAGGAGATATAGGGGTTCATTTTTAGGGTTCCGTACCCAAAGGGTAAAAACGGGACCCTCTTACTAAGACTCCGCGGTCCGTCTGTCACCAGGCTGTATCTCATGAACCGTGATAGCTAGGCAGTTGAAATTTACACAGATGATGTATTTCTGTTGCCGCTATAACAGCAAATACAAAAAACGGAATAAAATAAATATTTTAGTGGGGCTCCCATACAACAAACGTGATTTTTTGCCGTTTTTTGCGATAATGGTACGGAACGCTTCGTGCGCGAGTCCGACTCGCACTTGGCCGGTTTTTATTAATACATATATAGATTTGTCAATCTCTTGTATCAATGTAGTGATTGACAAATACTCAATAATAATGCCTGGAAACCTGTCAAAAGGCAAAAAAAGTAGGGTTTGACACGTTCTTAACTCCAAATAGGTACTCAATTCAGAAACGGGCCCTTACCTTCTAAGTAATCTAAATCCTACTACTATTATAAACGTGAATGTTTGTGAGGATGGATGGATGGATATTTGTTATTCTTTCACGCAAAAACTACTGAACGGATTTTAATCAAACTTTACAGAAGTATAACTTATACATCAGAATTACACATAGGGTATAATTTATGAAGATATTGGGCGAAGTGCTAATACCTCGCAGGTGGAGCCGCGGGTGGCACCTAGTTACATTATATACCAACTAAAATAATAGCCAGGAGAACTAATTTTAATTTTGCTTGTAGACTAGAATGCAGACAACTGTTGTTATGAACAACAACACGATATAATTATTGTTCAAGCGGTTTCCATTTTAGAGCTATTTTTGAAGCAGTATTATTGTTTCAGAAAACATAGATACAAACTAGCTTCTACTTGCGACTTCGTACGCATGCTCAAACATAACATAATAATATGCTATGGCATTCGGTAATAATGTAGCTTACATTTAGTGAAAGAATTTATGTCAACGGATCAGTACTTAGGTTGTCTGTTGGTCTTTTTCCCCAAAAGTCCAGGCGCCTCTTGAAGGTATCGCACCGAAAAAAAAAAACAGGTTGTCTGTAAGAGATTGCCTAGTGCGATAAGACCGCCCATTGTACACTTACTTTTATAAATGTTTGTCCTGTATATTTTAGTGGTGTACAATAAAGTATATAATAAATAAATAATACTTCTAGAGATTCCCTTTTACAACGAACACACGATTTTACAGATCGCGGCACTTAATTTGAACTAAAATGTACCCAATAATGTATTATTGAAATTAAACGATTTAAACCGATAATATCAAATGAATGAATCAAAATGAATCCTTTTATACATAATATAAAATTAATTTATATAATAATAATTGTAATTTATAATTGTAATTTTTACTTTTTATTTGTAATTTATTTTTATTTTCATTAACACATATCTAGTACATCTTGTTTCAACTTGGGTGCTGCGATCTATACCTCTTTTTAACATTACAATATACTGAATCTAAGATTAGTACTGAAGTGCGTCGGCGTGGGTAGCCCATACATATACCTGAGCATAAAATTTTGTATGTCAACATAATATTGATGCACACAACATGTATATATTATTAGCATAATGCTGTAAATAGTGTCGATGCGTCTCTTAAGTGTTAAGTGGCGTGTCCCGTCACAATAGCTCCGCAAATAGAGTGAAAATAACTAACGTTTCAGTATACTGTGCTAAACAATTTCAGAACGTTCTTAGTTCTGACATTTGTTCTACTTTACTTTCAGTACCTATAATAGGTTCTTGATTTTTATGTTAAAATAATTGCTTAAAAACTTAAACACTTGGTACAATAATTTAAAGATAAAATAAAACATACAACTAAGTTTCCACTTCGATTACAAACTTTACATTTAAGAAAAAGAGAAGATTTATTTTCTTGAAAATTGTGGTAAAAATGTAGGTACCTCATGCTCATCTTGAACAAAATGACTTTCCATTTGCCTTTCCATTTTAAACAAACAGGTTTTACTTAGACGAATTAATTTACTTAGATGGCTAGAGTTCCCGTTTTAGTAGTAGATTCTGAATATTCGGGACTTGCGCTTAAGCGCATATTAGTTGCATGTTAATATGCAACTCATTTTAGATAGGATAAGGTGATTGGTAAATACGTGCAATCCATTCTCCTAGTTCATGAATCATGAGCTATTAGAAAAAAAATAGTATAAAAGCCAAATCGCAGTGAATGTCTCTCAAGTAGTAATTTTGATTATTAAAAATAAATAATTTATTAGTCTGATTATTTAAGAACAATCATAATTATTCGGCCAATTTATGAGGTCAAAATTGTTGCAAATTACCTCTAGTATAACCCATTTCAAGAAATGCATCCAGATAACTGTAACTGTAACCTTGTTACTGTGATCAGGTGATCTGACGCCAATGGTCAAAGAATTAGGCCACATATTTTCAATATATTGTATCAGCAGAAAGAAGTACTATGTCATATTTAAAGGTATCAGTAGAAAGACTTAAACACACCAATTCAAGTTAGTGAGTTTCGAACGCTTTACGCGAAATTGATCCAATAGTATGATGGTGTTTTGTCCTGTAATTATTTAAGTGGTGTACAATAAAGTATATGAGTATTAGAACTTCTAAATGCAATTTAAGGAGCAATTTCCCTTATCATTTTTCTTGAAGCGTGACCGATTTTCATGTGACAATTAAGGTCGAGTAGTTAATCTATGCTAACATAAGATAATTGCTCACCCAATTAAAAAGTGTAACTACGTCAGTCAGGTCTTAAAACTCCTAGCTCGTACAATTATAAGTACATTTAATAAATATTTCCGAGAATCCAATAAAACGCAAACGCAATAAGTATTCGCGTTCAATAAAACGTAGTGTCGCTAGAGGCGATCTCACATCTCCTTTCTTTATATTTGTGCAAGTGTCTGGCAGTAGTGTTTGCTGACGGTTGTTCACACGTCAGGAACAAACACAGAACACTGCACAGAAGGTGAGAACAACAGCGAGACGATTGTTATCACGGCCGAGCTACTTACCGTACTATTGTCAATAATAATGACCCGATGTATTATTATTCAGCGTCAATCGTTTATCTCATTTGTGTCTGGTCGCGAATACTTAATAACAAATCAGTATCGCATAAGCGTTTAAGGTGGCCTGGTGTTTGTGTATGCCTATAACAGTGTCTGTGTGATTAAATTTCTGCAAAAGAAAGTAGTGTTTACATAGACGGAAAGTGTTTAAAATGGAGTTTCAATATTACGGGAATTTCGACCGTCCGCCGACGCGCAGGATTCTAGACCAGCCCTGGTGGGATGAGGAGGACACACTGTCCGACAGACGAATCAACGGTAAGAACCCGCAAATACCTAACTGTTATTAGGCCTGCTATTTACGCCTCTTTGCACTTTAAAAGTTAACACTACACAGTTCAGTAATTACAGAGTTAATCGTAGTTAATACGTAACATATGGAACGTGTTTTGTTTACTGTCTCTTATCTCTCCAAAATTAGGCCACAATTAGGCTATATATCACACTATCGCACGAGAAAATATTGTACGGGCATGTAAACACGGAACGCGTATACAGTCTATTGCGGTAATTTCGAAAAAATACTTGAAGATGGAGTAAAAAGTGTACTTTTAGTGGCATTTATTTATATTTACCCTTAGGTCAAAAGAGCAAGGTCTAGCCAGCCTTACTCACACTATGGCTTATTTTCCCGAGAGAAGCACTACTATGCTCTTTTTGCCTGGCGCTCCTTGTCTCTGAACGGAAAATTCATTTTATCCGAGATGGGTTGCTAAAATTTTCGAAATCACTTTGCTCGCTCTTACATTCTTGTTAAAATATATGAATTAGTCGACAAAGTAACTTCTGTTTCTGAATAAATACTAACAAGAAAATCTAACGCTTCCGAGGCCGGGTGCTATAATTTTCGATTTTGATTAAGTGTCTAAGTAATAATATCCTTTTAAATTATGAGGTGTCATACTTATTTAGCTCGGGGCGCCCAATCATTAAAAACTGTGTACTTTTAGCGTGTGGGTATGCATATGTCTGTCTAGACGAGACGGTACAGGGAAGTGAGGGTCTATCGATTGAACGCCAGGATAATTTTAGAAAAGGTCCTGCTTTGGGAGGTTGTTGGAAAGCCGCAGCCATGTGCATGGATTCATGTTAATCCGTCTACTGCTCTCGTACACGCTATGGAACCTTTAAATAAAGAATGGCACCAAACATTCGCTCCGCTCCGCTCTTAATTGAAATTGGATATTTTGTTTTAATAGCTTTGGTGTATTTTTAACCGACTTACCAAAAAGGAGGAGGTTCTATGTTCGACTGTATATTTTTACCCGACTGCCGAAAGAGGGTAATTTGTTTATCACTGTATGTATATATGTATGTTTGTTCCTATGTGGCGTTCCAGACCAAACTCGTGGGCCGATTTTGATAATTCTTACGTACATCGATTCGTCTTAATCTTACTAGTGTCATTGGCTACATTAAAATTGGAAAATAGAAAAATGGCGGATTTTGGGCGCCATATTGTGAGGGTCCAATTTATATATTTCTTCCTTCCTTCCTTCCATTTCATCGTGTGGGGTATCAAAATAAAGGGTTTTAAGAGGTGATTTAAATATACCACTTCTATGTTTAAATGTACCTTATGCGAAAATAAATGTTTCGGTCAGCCAGCTCGCGAATATGTATCCTCCGACTGCACAGCATTATTTTCCTCTTGTTTAAGTCTTTTTAGTTTGCTTCTCAAGCAGCCGGGCATATGATTTTTTGTTTTAACTTTTTATTTTTATTTATGTTCACCGATTTCTCCGTCAATTGTGTTCCGATTTTGATTTTTTTGTGTTTGAAAGGCTATACAGCCGAGGTGGCCCATTGCCACCAAGTCAGAATTTGATGATGAGATCCCATGGAAATGGAGGGAACGCCTCAAATATTATAGGCATACTTATAGCGATTCTGGTATTTTCATTAGGGCTGCCACGAATAGTGATTTTGCCGAATACCGAATATTCGACTAGGCCCTCGGCCGAAGCGCCAAATATTCGGCGACAATTCGTAGTTTCCAACCTGCATCTTACAAATGGTGGTTAGGAAACGCAAAACAGTATCCAAGCCTAGCAGAATTTGCTAAGGTTTATTTGTCTTCTCCCGGTAGCAGCTTATATAGTGAGGCTATTTTCGGCAGCATAATTTATGGGGAAAAGAGCAATCGTTTCCTAACAACAAATGCTGAAATTTTTTTCATTCCTCATAACTTACCACTGATACATTTGAAGTGTTAATAATTCTGTCTTTTTTTTCTAATATATTTTTTATGCGTAATATGTGTTTTTTCATGATTTGGTATTCGGTATTCAGCCGAATATTGCGAACCACGAATAGTAAAAAAAAAACAGCTGACTACCGAATAATAGACGAATATTCGTGGCATTTCTAATTTGCATCAACAATGCGATCATTTGCACTCGCTTGCATATAAGTGGAACTGATGAAGAAAACCACAGATGGCCACTGGAATCGTATAGTTAACCGACTATGAAGAAACAATTCTTATAAATAAATGGTACTGATGGAAAAGAAAGTAATTTTACGCTTGGTAATGTTTTCTTTTGGAAATCGGTTAATTTTTTTTGTTAAAACCTTTTTTTGTTGTTAAACAACCGCAACAATATTTGATTCAATCTAACTTGAGATGGATACTATCTTAATTGTTACATTAGGTTACACGATTTTTATAACCGAGCTAAAAGAGATATTCAGAAAAAAAAATTAAAGAATCTGCCACGTCATCTTTTAGAAATATTTATTTACTTATGAATGGAAGAAAATCATATTAAAAACACTTTTTTACAAAAAAAATACAACTTACTTATTTTTCAATTATTTGTTGTAGTGCATATTGGCAAGTTATATAGTAAGGTACCTATAATGCCCATTCGTTACCCCTTTCGAGTGTACCGGCGTGATGTTATGTTATGAACAAGTGTACACAATAAACAGGCATGCGATTGCAGCAATCCCGAGAGATTGACCGGCATTTAATGAACAGTTCTGTTGTATATCTCCGAAATCCTTGATCAAATTTTCATCAAATTTTAATGGGACCAATTCGAGAACATACTCTTTCAAACAAAAAAAGAAAATCGGTTCATAAATTGACAGAGATATCGGTGAAAATACACAAAAAATAAACAAACATAATTTCGATCGAACATAGAATCTCCTCCTTTTTGTAAAGTCGGTTAAAAAAATTAAAACTAGCAAAAGTTTGTAGTTTTTATAGTTTCGTGAATTGTTTTCTGTTATTGTGGGCCATCATTAAGGTATTCATCACCTGACATTTCGATAGTGTTTGACGTGCCCATAAATTTTTGTCATTTTTCCTATCGCTAACGCCACACTTTCGTTGATAGACTGTCACTTGTCTATGGACCCAGAACTTAGTAAACACTCGTAACTATTTATATATATATATATATATATATATATATTTATTGCTTTTATCAAAAAAACGGACTTCAAATTACAGGCATCATGTTAAGTGGTTGAAAAGAATACTTGACAGACGAAAAAAATGTGACTTGAAGGAAGGTAGATTGACATTATTATACAAATTTTGTTCGAGGAGTATAAAAAAGTAAAAATTAATAACTATAATCGTGGCAATTTAAGAACTCCGATGACGTTTCTCATTTTACATGCTGCCATAACTTTGTACCTAAGAAATTGAACGATCAGATTCATAATCCTAATTAATTACTATGTTACCCATACAATCAATCAACTAGTAGTATCATTCGTAAGCATCAAGTGTAATTAGTAATAAGTAGGTATTTTTATAGCTGTCAAATCCAACTTCTTAGATTGTCACGATTATACTGATCTTTACAAACATAACAGAATTACGTTCAAATGCTTAGCCAGTAGTGTCAAGTTATCATTGGGAGCATTACCTACCAGGTTACCAAGAGCTGCCAAGAGGTGGCTTATAACATTGAATGGGCTTATGCAATCTCGTCGATTCTATGACGATAGTTCCTCATGAATTTACGACTAATTTCTGAAATGGCTCAAATAACAATAAACCATAAATACCTAGACAATAAGTTACACTGATGATACATAGGTAATCAGGTTTGCTTCTATCTCTTTCGTCATTAGCTACTTAAGATCGACAAGTTCGTCATTAGTCGTTTGTGAAGTCGGTTGGTAAAACGTCTTTGGTAAGGTATTTTTCATTTCCGTGCCGCCATCTTCATTTTCATCTGTGTGTAATGAAAATACTGTCGGTTCGTCGATGTTATCTGTGAATGGTGACTTAAAAACATAATAAAGTGCTAAATTGGGTCCTTGGTGACTGTCATAACGGTGCGTACTTTAAAAGCATTAAGTTACAAACATTGAGAAAGCATCAAGATTTTTGTAGAAAATACGTAAGTACGAAACTAACCTTACCGTTTTCTTTGGCTTTCGCAGCTTTTCAAGTTAATTTTCCTGATCGCTTTTTCCTTTGCGTACGACTGCAGCATTTTTTAAAATATTTATTTTATTTGTTAGTATTTATCCTATTAAATATTTATTTAAATGCAAGAACCCCTCTGCGGTTTAAGGGCTCCTCTAAAGCTGGCCAGTATTACCTGGAATGGGCTGTTTGAAGCCAGTTGCTATCTGTAAAATATCATCTTCCAATATAGCATAAGGTTTCCTCTCTGTTCTTTTGCCATGTGAACCTTTTCATGCGGTCCATCTTTGGTCATCATGCGGACCATTTTAATAATAAAGGGTGTACTAGGGCGTTTGTAGCTTTCGTATTTATTCTGATTTTTAGTCTGACGTATTCTTTGAATTTTACTCATATTCAGCCATTATTCTTTACTATTTTATACTTTTCATTTGTTTGAACTTCCACGTTTGATAGGCATATGTTAAGCATGGCAGTAAACAGGAGTTTATATCTTTGCTTTTTATGTTTATGGCATGTTGCGTTTGAATATTTATTTAAGACCGATATTTATTCCACACTCCATATGTCATTTTTAAAAAATTAACAGTCACTTAATAACGAGATCCCTTTATGAAGGCTACTAGCTGTTGCCCGCGACTTCGTCTACGTAGCATTAGTACTTCGAATAGCTTATTTTTTTATATCGCGCTATTATATTATAGGTTTTCCATAAAACTTCCACACCCCCCCCCCCTTTTCCACCCCCTTAAGGCTGATGTCGGGGATAAAACTATCCTATATCCTTCCCAGGGTATCAAACTATCTCCATACCAAATTTCATCTAAATCGGTTCAGCGGTTTAAGCGTGAAAAGCTAACAGACAAACAGACAGAGTCACTTTCGCGTTTATAATATTAGTTAGGATCGACACGATCTATTGAAAAAATTAAGATTCCTTCCTCTTTTTGTAACTTGAAGAGCTTTTCTTACTCTTCATTAAATTAAACAATAATAGATATTCAAGTTCCTATAATTTTGCATGTATCAAACGTTACCATTGTAGTATTGAAGGACGAAAGCCTCTAGTGAACCCTTCGAGGCTCCGACAGTCGACTCAAATCTATTCAGGTCAGTACGTTACCCCCATCGCCGGTAGGGTCGAGTTGCGAGGGTTGCCACCAATCAATCCTCGCGGAACTAACGAGTTTCTTCTAATGCCACACGAAAATTACCTTTTATTTCTTATCATACTGAATTTTCTTTTAGAGTTTTATTTTAAAGGAATGTTTGCAATTTTTGCGGTTACGTAAACATTCTTATCGCGTAGTCAAAACCATTTCTGTGGGGTCCGGAAAATCGGACATTTGTATACATTAGGTGGCAATAAAATTGCAGAAGATTTTGCTGAATCGATAAAGTTATTTGCACATTTTGTTGTCATATTCCTCTTATTTTGGGACGCATTACGTATAGTTTATTTGACCTTTTGCTCTTTTAATTTAATGGGAATATCACACTCGTAGATGTTCAAATCATAAGATCTAATGGTTTATAATACACACGTACTTTGTTATTCCTCAAAGACTACTCATTTAACTCCTGGAGTAAATTGCAACAAGATAAAACTTCAAGGTTAAGCAATGCTTGACGAGGTCGGTCCGTGGATGGGTGTCCATTTTCAACATACCGAGTTTCCTCCGTGCCTCGGAAAGCACGTTAAGCCGTTGGTCCCGGCTGTCATTTGAAGATCTTTGACAGTCGTTACGGGTAGTCAGAAGCCTGAGATCTGAAACCAGTCTTGACAAGGGGTACCGTGTTACCCAGTTACTGGGATGTGGAGGTCAGATAGGCAGCCGCTCCACGTAAAACACTGGTATTCAGCTGAATCCGGTAATACTGGAAGCCGACCCCTATATAGTTGGGAAAAGGCTAGGCAGAATAATTGCAACAAGAACAACCCTTATTTAACAAAAAATAAAGTAATTTCCATTTATACCATTGCGCTGCACCACAAGAGTTCACGTACAAATCACAAGTCCACAACACTTGTCGTCTGTCGCACATTTAACATCTATTATTCAAACCATGGATTTCTACCAATCACCTCCTTTGTTATGGCCGGTAATTGGATTAGTAAAGAACAAAGACCAGACCGTTTTCTTTTGATATTTTCAACCGCAAGCACGTCACAGTTTCGGTGCAGTGACTTACAAAATTTTCAGAAAATTACCTTCGAATAATTGAAGACACATTAACACGTATGACGTGTGCATAACCGTTATTTAGTTTAAGTTGTGTGCGTACTATTGATTTGGAGGACAATTATCTTTCTAATAACATCAAAACTGTATTCCTCGAAGGTTTGAGGAAGGTCAGAGGGCTTCTTAGTAGTTTAGTACACCCACATTTCACCAGTTATATTCACAATTTTCTTTCTTTCCTGGTAATAAAAATTTAGAGTACATAGGAAGAAAGAAAGGCAAATATATTTATTTGCGACCCACACAAAAGACACGAGAAATAAGCAAACACAAAAAAATAAACAATAATAAAAAATAAAACCTTGTGCGAGAGCAAAAGACTCCTATCACAGAATATGCAGCGATATCGAAAAAGAAAATAACTCTACGCGATATTCTGATTAGGCCCACTGTTGATGTAACGGACACACTAACGGAAACGGAAAATACATAAAAAATAAAATATAATAAATACATCGATTAAGTTAGGATTTCAATATAAGTTATTGTCAGCTGACAGTTCCCTAGCGAGGCGATTTAATTTATTCCTTTGTGGAGCGTTCGATGCGAGCCGGGCCAGTGTTGGCGCATGGCGGGTCAAGCAATGTCCATCGCTTTTAATTGAAAAATGTCTGCTCAAACAAAGAGGATTGAATTTCTATCTCACTCGCCAGCTAAGTTCGCTTTCGTAAATAAAAGGTACTGGTTGCTTAGCAATTAAATAAATATAAGGAGTATTGTTTTGTTGGTCACAAAAACGGGTTAGCCTTTGTTAGTTTTTCATATTGTTGATTAGTTTCAAATTAATTTTGTATAGAGTATGGATGTTAAGGTTTACAAATATAATCAAATCAAATTGATCTTATAAAGGTAATCACTCAGGAAAAAAATGTCATTTAATTAGTTCGTATGATAAACAAATTAATTTACTTGATTAAACCAACACAATATGATTTATATTAACCTATCAATACAGTATTGAAAATGTTTGATGTTTATTTGACTCCGATGCAAAACATAGGGGTTATCTTTATTACATAATGTTAGAAGTGCATTTGGTCAGTGGACAACTGGACATCCGTGTACTCATGTACCGTATCGTTGATCAAACTATGATCATTACTGTATCATCGACGTATCATTTGACCGCACTATCTTAATGACATTTGATTACGTTTTAATTTTTATTTCATTGCCTACGAGATACAGCTATTTATCTAAATTATTGTGTCTATTAGAGGTCGTCGAAACGATGACTGGAATAAGGCCTCATTTACACGTGAAGGCGAAAGTTTGTAAGTGTGTGTGTTTGTATGTTTGTTAATTCTTCACGCTCAAACGGCTGGAGGGATCTGCATGGAATTTAGCACGGAGAAGATTGTAGTCTGAAATAGCACATAGGATACTTTTTATGCCGGGAAAATGTTCGTTGGGATAATTTTCGTTCGTTCGCTGGCAGAAGCTAGTTTCTACAATAGCCATAGATGATATAATGACACTTCGTCTAGGGCCTCTGATAACACAATCAAGTTCTAAAATTAGCATTAATTTTATCAATCTAGATCGGAATATTCCTGACCTAGTAGCAAACAGCACTTAAAAGGAACTATCAAGATAAAAGGCTGTTATGTTTTATACTTCATGAAATATTAAACTCACATCAAAGCTGTAGTGCTGAACTCGACACTAATATCAACCAGATACGATACTCCTATAAGTTTATGAGTTCAACTATCTACAAACCGTCTATTTGGAGAGTGAGTCAAGGTTTCCGTTTGCAGTCGGCCAGTTGAACGCATCGGTCTAACCCGACTATATAAATAAACAACATTCCCGATAGCTGATAGGTATTTTGGTTGTTTCTAGGAAACTACGCGAAATCACCATGTGGATACTCGCGGATACTAGATACTTATATTGGATACTTTATGGCTTGGGTTTTCTTCTTCTGTGATTTTTATATTTTCTTCGAATTGTGTTGTTTAGGTACGTATGACGTACGAGGATAATAGGAGATTTATTTTATCCGCGTATCCTGCATGTGTATAGTAGCACGTAGCTCTTATGATTCCATAGTAGTCTTTTAATATCCTCTACCATAATAGGTTCTAGGAAAGGATTTATTTATATCATCATTTCTTCATTTGTGTTGTATCTTAGGTATATGTTTGTTTGTCCAGCCCGCTCAGAAGGCATGTTTTCTTAGCCTTCCTCTACAATAGGGGTTCCCAAACTTATTTTGTCTACTGCCCACTTTGAGAATAAATTACTTTTTAGCGCCCCCATTTTTTCACCTGCTTAAGAATCACTATACCTTCAAATTCAATTAATCAATTATTGTGAGCTATATTAGCGGAGATAAAACAATAATTCTAAACGAGACTTGACCGACAGGAATAAAACAAATATTCATAAACTCGTTTATCTCATTCGACGCTCAATCGTACTCAACAAGTAAGAACAAGTACTATATGAACCAGCCGATTGATACAGGAATGCACAATTCGGGTTATTTAACAAAACTTGTTAAAACATGATTGCCCGTGGTCTACTATCTACGAAAATTACCTATCTAGGAGTACCAATAACTTTTAAAATGCGAAAGTATGTCTGTTGCCTTTTTATTTGTTTGTTTGTGTCTTCTTTCATTTCGAAACGTAGCGACCGATTGACATGATTTTTATTTTATATATTCAATAAAACAGGACAGATATATGAACTACGCGGAGAGAAATATCGAACCGAGTTTGAGCAATCTCTTAACTAATATTAGTTGATTTTCACAAATTGGCGTTGAGAGTCGAGAGTTCATGCAGTCGGTGTCTAAGAGACCTCCTAGCTAAATGAAATTACAAACCCATTACCCATTTTTTTTTCTGGGTCTCTTTCCGCCCCCTCTTTAGGCCTGCAGCGCCCACAAGGGGGCGTTATCACCCACTTTGGGAAAGGCTGCTTTACAGTCTCTAGGGAAAACAAATTACTATACCAAAGCAAAATAACAAAGTGGCTAAAAAGGATATCACTGTTAACCCCAAAACTGCAAGTCGCTTGGCAGCGTTTAAAGTTAAACTCATTAATAAATTACCAGTTTTATCAATTCATGCCGATCCAAATCATCTATACAATGATTTTTTTTAATATGTACTGTAAACAATTTAATTCTACCTTTATTCCCAAGACTATCTCGGTTAATGGTAATGCATCATTTAGTGATTGGGCTACCATTGGTATTCATAAAAGTAGGAAACGGCTTTATGAGTTGTACAATGAAAGGACTATTGTTAACACTGCTGAATTTAATTTATATGTTAGAAATTATTCAAAATTATTTAAAAACGTTTGTTGTTTGGCCAAGTCGCGTTATTTGAGTTCGAAGATTAAAAATAGTAGTATCGTTATTAAAACGACTTGGAATATTATTAATAGTGAAACGGAAAGATCTGGTAACCGAAATATTGACTACAGCCTGTCTATTAATGACAACATCATAAAATCAGACTCACAAGTCGCAGTGGCTTTTGAAAATTTCTTTTCAGATATTCCCATTTCAACTACTAAATCCCTAAACTCATCACCTTCTGTTGCTGAGTCTTTGCTAAAAGAAAATGTTAATGTTTGCGATTCGGAATTTCTTTTTGAACATATTACTTGTAGAGACATAATTAAAACCTTTCACACTTTAAATGTTAAAAAGACTGCAGATCTATGGGTTCATTCTGTAGAAGATGCTAAGTCTATTATTGATATTGTCGCACCTAGTTTAGCTATTATCTTTAATAATTGTATCGACTGTGGGGAGTTTCCTGACCTTATGAAAAATAGTAAAATAATACCATTGTTTAAATCAGGTAGTACATCAGACCCTACAAATTATAGACCTATTTCAGTACTACCTACGTTTAGTAAAATACTTGAGAAATTAATTTTAGAGCAATTGCAAAGATTTTTTAATAAACATAAATTATTACATAGCAAACAGTTCGGTTTTACAAGGGGTCGTTCAACTACTGATGCCGGTGTTGAGCTTTTAGGACATATTTATAATGCATGGGAAGATAAGTGCGTTGCCTTGGGAATCTTTTGTGATTTGTCCAAGGCATTTGATTGTGTTCTTCATGATACGCTAATCAGGAAACTCCGCCACTAAGGAATCCGGAATAGCGCTCTGGATCTTCTCACTTTATACTTGAGTAATAGGATTCAGAGCGTTGACGTTAATGGAAAAAGATCTCCCGGATCTATAGTAATGATGGGCGTCCCGCAGGGCTCGATTCTTGGTCCTTTCTTGTTTCTTATTTATATTAATGACTTGCCTTACCTCATAAAGGATAACCATGATATAGTGTTGTTTGCGGATGATACATCTCTTTTGTTTAAACTTAAACGTCAGCAGCTGGTTACTGACGATTTAAATAGCGCGATCTCAAAAGTAGTTCACTGGTTCAATGTTAATAATTTACTACTTAATGGAAAAAAAAACAAATGTATTAAGTTTATCCTACCTCACGTTAGGTAGGTGAAAACTGATGTGTTGGTAAAGGGCGAAGAATTGAATCCTGAAAATAGCACAGTATTCTTAGGCTTAACTTTGGATGCTAAGCTTCAGTGGGGCCCACATATAGATAAATTGTCGAAAAAGCTAAGCTCCGCAGCATATGCTGTTAGGAAAATTCATAATTTAACTGACATAGAGACAGCCCGTTTAGTATATTTTAGCTATTTTCATAGTGTAATGTCGTACGGTATTCTGTTGTGGGGAAATGCCGCCGACATCCAGACTATCTTTGTTTTGCAGAAAAGAGCTGTTCGATCGATTTATAAATTAAGCCCGAGACACTCTCTCAGAGAGAAATTTAAGGAGATTAATGTAATGATAGTGCCTTCTCAGTATATTTATGAAAATCTTTTATATGCCCATAAAAATATAAAATTGTTTAAAAAATACAGTGATATCCATAACATAAATACTAGAAACAAACACAAATTTGTAGTACCTGCAACAAGGCTCAAGAAAATAGGTGGCTCGTTTAGATGTCAATACACTTTTATAATAACCTTCCAAGCCACGTACAAGATCTAAGTGTTAATAAATTTAAAACATTCATTAAACGTAAGTTCTGCCAGAAAGCGTTTTATACAATAAAAGATTACGTTGAGGACAAACAGGCTTGGGATTGAGCTGCTCCAATTAATTAGATTTTTTTTTATACATTTTGCACCGTGAATTTTGTTTTTTTTTTGTTTTCTTGCAATGACAAGAATATTTACTTTTTAAAGTTTTATATTATTTTATTTTAAGTTTATTTTAATTGTTGTGAATGTGAAGACAATGTGGATTCAATTTTTGTTTGTTTTTAATTTTAATTTATCCAAATTAGTTTTAATTATGGTCTGGCAGTTTGAGTAGTTTATGCGGCCTACCCGAATGTCCTTTCTTTGGTATTGTTCGTCGAATCGTGAAGTTCCTTAAATTCTGAGTTGAGCTGCACGGTTATTGACAAATGCGTGCACTGACTGGACAGGTCCACTCAATCTGGCTGGTTCTTTCCTCAAAAGACCATTTCAGACTTCAGTCTACATGGTCTTCACATGATCTAACAAAGATTTTGTCTGGACCTTAAAAGAGACTGTGACCTCTGAGTTTGTTTCGGCCTTTCTTCTTAGAGTAGTCAGATAGGAAACGCCGACTTCATCTAGTTTTAAAAATATGATCGACATGTAAAAGTGTTTGTACAAACCTACTTACAGAAATAAAATCATTTATCATTTACCAAATATCATGTTTCTGTCTATTGTCTGTGTACTGTCTGGCTGCCAGTTATTTACAGAACTAGTTCTCGTCAGCCACGTTCAAATCATGTTCTAAGTTACCTACCTGTTAATGTTTTTATGATTCTTACAAACAGGCATCAACAACCAGTCTCACAATAGTGTACCTAATAACTAGATTTTAGTTATCCTTAATCATTAAGCAGAGTTTGACTGATTGATAAATTGTTTACACATTATGAAAAAAACAAGTTACTAAAACGTAAAATTAATTAACTCAGTCACTTAACTTTCGTAATGACTTTTATTAGCAAAGGAATAGTATTGTTTTTAATAATATCCAATTAATTTCTGACATTTTGTATTACTAGTACTCGGTTACTGAAGACCTCAGATTATCTTTCAAATAGCTGTTCATTCCAAAAGTTTATCTATGACTAAGCAAATTTCCTAATTCAAATTCTTCAAGCAATTTGATTTAACTAATCAGCCCCCCCTAGCCAAGTTACAAACGTTTCGTGTCGAATCTCTTTCTACAATCGTTAACACCTTGTATTTGTATGCTCTAACCACGTGACTTAACGTTCAGATATGTCATTCCCATACATTGGTACGTTTTCTACTAGCGTTACCGTTTGTAGATTGTCAACTTGGCTACCGGTGCAGTGTTTTTATACTATTCAAATGGTTAAAACGTTTGTTTTCTTTTATAAAAACAAAAGGCAATCTAGTCTATGTTTCGTTCGTAACTTATTTGTCCGGGAGAGGACAAAATAATATCGTATTTTTGACTGAATGCGGTCTACCCACAGACATAAATCGAACTAGATAACGCAATGCCCTCCATCTATATGAAAACTAAGCATGCCACTTTTTTCACAAACAATTTAAAAACAAATTTACTTACCAATTAAAGAAAACATTTCCTATGACTCGGCTAACTTTTTCTATACAGTCTTTACAGCTTAATATGGCATAAAAAAAAACATTTTTCTAGATTTCGGTGGTTTTCCGGTGCCGATAATGCTAAATGAAAAGCTCAGATTACGATCATTGATCGTAACTTTATTTACACCGTTTTTTGGCACGCGAAGTACATACAATCGCGTCATCTAGTTAGATTTATATCTGTGGGTCTATCATTTGTAGTTGAAATAGTTGGAACTTTGAAAGTTAAATTCAGAGCAGGCTTAGTAAGATGTCTACTGCAATTTTGAAGATAAGTTGTGGGACGAAAATTATTTGCAGCCGTAGAAATTGTTGTGCTTTAATATAATTTTATTTATTACATTCAGCGTTCAAAATATGGTTTTAGAAAGAAGTACAATAATAGTGTATTTTCTATTAACAGTAGTTTGATATAAAAAAATCTAAAACGATCTGAGTAGGATGGCCAAAATCCTGAATGCGTCATCAACTCAAGTCATGACGTGCATACTTTAATTCCAATTAAAAATCTAGTAATCACACCATGTTTTCTAAGCAGAATTTATTTTACGACAGACACGTCACGAGAAACCATTGTAAAACATTACATCACGATTCAAAGAAAACTGCGTCCTCCGTACTGTACTGCTTATTTATTACTTGATGGTCTTGTATAAAAACAAATGGCTAGTGTAAAATAATTACGCCACCATTATATTGTTGAAGAGCATGTTCTCATTTCACGTTACTGGTAATTGTTATCGAAGACAAGAATAACGGTTAGGTGTTGTGTTATCTCTCGTCGATATGGTATGGTCGATATGGTGTCAAGTTGGTATCTATTTGCGTGGGAGATATGCGGATTGATTTACAATAGGCTCTTAACTCTATTAATAAAACATTTTGAATCCTTCCTTACGCCTGGAAATGACGCAGTCAGCCGGGCGAGCATGGCCTCTGTGATAGGCTTGAGCCACGCATTTTATTACGGTTTTTGCTCCAAAATGACTGAAGCCTGTAATAGTAGGCCGTGCGTGCACGGCTGGAAGGAAACCTCCGTAAAAATAAATCTTGTTATTTGTCAGAAAATTCTGATGGAAAACTCCAATAAAACGATGTATTACAAGAATTTGTAATGAGGCATTTCTAGGTACCATGTTGGAGTATTGAATTGTTACTATGACAAAAGGCTCACCCCGATGACAGGGCTAAAATAAGCTGGTAACATGTAGCACCCTGCTTCTACATAAACACAAGGCGATACAGTTTAGGCTGTATAAAACCAGTTTAAGCTGACTTCGCATGTAAGCCTAGGCTTTTCATACAGTGAAAGGCCAGATTATAGCACATGTGTGAGTACTATGTTCCGACTGTAAATCTTAGCTTCTGTGTGCCCTGGCAGTTGAGGTTGTCATGCTGTCTCTAATTTCTCTTTGATGGTGGCACATGTGTTGGATCATTAGGTTGCCTTCATGATGGTTCAGCTGAGTGGTGACGATCCATGTGTCATATTCGTGAACGGGCGCCATCAGTTGGGATTGGTCATAACTTAGCTGCCTCGGCCTGTTATTGCATTATTATGTTAAAATTGTTTGTTACTCTAGACTCTTTTACGTGCACGTCTTTTTGCATCGTTCTCACATATATGTATTTTTTTCAACAATAATGATGTAACCAAAAACTTGTAATTGAAACTGATGGAAAAGAGTGTCCGTGGAGTTTCTTTCAAATTCTTCTCCATTGAGATCTACTGACGCTTGCGAATTTGCAACTAGATTCATATTTTAATTTTTTTTGTTTGACAATTCAAAAGTACCTCTAAGGTTTATTTGAAATAAACTATTTTGATTTGGATATATTAGGCAATGTACCTATGCTGTGGGGATTATAATAATAAAAGCATTAACCTCACCACAGTATCTCTAAATTGACGTCGTGGTTGAGCTTGTGCGCTTCAATGATCCCTAGGTTTGTGCTGCTAGATTCTGCTTGCCGCAACATGCCTAGGGTGAGAGGCTAGACTAAGAGAGATACAATCCGCAGGGCAGCTATGTGGCAAGCTGATGAGCAGTGCCAACCCTACAGACCTGATCTCCTTGGAGAAGCCTTGTTCCTCATCTCTGGATTGCCTTTATTGACCGGTTGGAGTAAAAAATTGACGGGGACCAGAGCTCTCACCTTTCTTTTGGCTTAATTGGCTGGCTTGAGTGGAGATTCGCAATAGAAAACGTGCGCGAAGGAAGGAAGTTAACCCAGTAAGATGCTGGTAGGGATCTTGACCGTACTGCCGGGATTGTCCTGATAGCCGTGGTATACCTTTCCACTCCTGAAGCACCTCCGTATATGTTGCCCCCTTGGCGTTACGTCACTAAAGTGCTAGCGACCCTTTATGGGGGCCCATTCATTGAATGTGCAAGTAAACCCCTGCCATTTTATAGCCGTTTAGTTCAACAGTGGTCGGGCAGGGGCCGGTAGTCCTTCTATAGTTTTGGGCAATCGATCCACTAAACCTTCAAAATCCATAGCCCAATACATTTTTCTCCATAATTTGCAATAGTCCTGCACCAACCGGGGATTATCCTTGGGTGCAGTTGCGTAGTGCATACAGGGATAATCGTCGGTTGGTATCACATTTCCTGATACATGCCTACTGGGCCTCTACGAGTTGCCTTCGGCTCCTTGCACGCCTTTCAAAAGACCGGGTTCCTAAGGTCCCGAGATACACAAAAAAATGTAATAATAACGACCAATCAAGAATTCTTTTACAAGTGTTCAGTCGCTTGATTTAAAAAGTTGCCTATTCTAGTAGTTTTTGTCGCAAGTATATTTTAAAGCTGTACGATTTGCTGATAACCAAGAAAATGCGCGGCTTAAGAGAAAATACTGAAATGCTCTTTACATAACTTACATTCTTGCCGATATTTCCTGAAGAGTTGGGCAAACATGGTTCTCTAATCAGAATGCGCAACAATACTGCGCAACATACATCAAGTAGTTTTCTTGGTTATGAGCAAATCATAAAATTTAAAAATAAAATATATTTGCGACAAAAACTACTAGAATAGGTAACTTTTTAAATAAATGAAAATTATCAAGCGACGGGGCACCTGAAAGAGAATTATTGATTGGTTGTTATTATTACTTTTATGTTTACAATCCCCACAGCTAATAGCGTCTAGACAACAATCATTTCGGATTCGATCACAGATGAGGAAGGTCAAAATAGTTTTTTTATTACCTAAAAATGTCCGCTTAGTAATAATATCAAATTAGTTGGCATTTAGTAATTGTTGAAGTGCTATGTGCAATATAGGGTATTCGTGAGCATAACATTTTTGTGGAATACATCGATCTTTTTAGAAGAAAATCGGATTCCTCAATAGAATAATGGATTCTGCAATGGGTGAGTGAAATCTATTGAGAATTGCCGATGTCTGACAGATCCCAATATGATAAAACAGACGAAAACATGGTACCTATAATTTATATTTAAAGAACTTTTTACTAACCGTCATGTGTTCATGATTGATTTATGCCTGTATGATGCATAGATGGGCACAATTACAGCATGCAAAACGTGTTATGAATTTTGATGAAGTGAAATAAACAGTGAGTTGGTTGAACGGCGAAAGTGTTTTATTAAGTATCCCGGTTTTTGATTGTGGACGTTCGCGTCTCGTTGCTGAGCGAGTAGAAATCTCCCCTCGCTCCGGTCCAGACAGTCAAGGACCTCTTGAAGGCTTCCTCGAGGAGAAACTTAAGATGGCGGCCTAGTAACCGATCACTCTAATACAAACCATATCTTTATCACAGCTTCTTCCTTACAAATTATACTTTTGTTAAAGTTGTAAAACTTACTCAGACGTGTCTAAAACTCGAAACATGGGACCAGTGCATGGGTGTTGGTACGTGAGCTCTGAGGCTCTAATGGAAATGCCAAAATGTAAAGAATTAATCACGTGACATTTCGATAGCATTTGATATTCCTATTATAGTTTTTGTATAAAAAACTAGTTTAAATTTTTGCGAATGCAACTGGATTTATCTATCGACTACGGCCAGTCGCCATCTCAAAATATTTCATCTATTTGCATTTATAACTACATACTTACTAATTTGGGATATAATATAACATATCACCTTACAGTTCCTATGTATAGGAATGAACACTGAATTGTATAATTGTGCGTGCATGGCCAAATCCCGAAATCCGTTTTCATAAATCTGTCCTTAAAATTCTTTAGCATTTTCACATAGTTTCAGAATTGGCCAACCATGCTATTTTGGCAAATGCACCCTGTAGCGGTGGCACTCACACTGTCAAATAAAACTCACCTAAGAATGTGTTTATTAATCATGTTATTATTTCCTTGTTGCAGGTAAGTGATGTGAGTTGGCGAAGCAGGTCGGATAGTCAGGACAGTATCCGTAGTGGGATCATGGCTACCACACCACACTTCCACGTCTGCCAGCTAGGTATGTACATGAACTAAGTAAAACAACTGTTGTGCTTTCCGAGGCACGAAGATGTCACAACGCCAAGTTCTCAGCAACTCCTGTCTGCCACTAAGAAATTCCTAATAAAAACCCCAATATTACTTTGCCCAACTTAGGAATCGAGCCCGGGACATTTAACAGGTTATAACCTAGAACTATGACGTTATCGAACTAGCTCCATTGCAACTTCTAAATCAACTAGAACAACATCTCAGCCGGAAAAAAAAATATCACCAAGTCGAGTTGTGAATGTGAAGGCCATTTTTTGTCTGTGGCCCGAGACGACAATAGCTTAGCTATGTATAGTAGAGCATTAGTTTACTATAATGCCTAAGCTATGATAATAGCGGAGGTAAGCAGAATGCACTTGACTTTCCTATACGCGTGGAAGCCCTTTCTAACAGCTAGCGCATTGATGACTCATTTTTTTTTTTTTCTATAGGCTCGCGTTTGACCACTATCTCACCTGATGGTAAGCGATATAAATATTCTTTAACATAAACCGTTACTTTTAGCTACGTAGAAAAGGCTCGGGTAATCTTTTCCGATACCAGTCAATACCCCATCAGTGTCAATAGTGTCATTGATCTTACGCAAGAGACTATAACATTACATCAAAATTATGACTTAAAGGTTGACGTAGGTATTCATCACTGAAAGACATAACAAAAAGTCTCCGTGATAATGAATTAATGAGCTTAAATATCAGGTAAATAAGAAACGTAATCAACGAGATACAAAATCAATACTTAGGAAAAACCAATCAGGCTATTGTTAGAAATAACTTAATTATGAACACGTCATTAGAAAGATGATACCATTTTTACTTTATTTGCGGTATCACCTTGTAATTCCTTCTATTTCTGTCTATAAATCAAATGTAAATGACTTTTGACGCAAGCAATTGAAAAAATTCAAGAAGCCACTTCTTGAATTTTTTCAATTGCTTGCGTATTGAAGACGTAGAATAAGTCTAATTGCAAAATAAATCGTTCCTGACTTACCTGTAACTGTTTATAGACTTCCCATTCGCTTGCTTCTGGCAATATCCTCTGAGGAAAGTTACCTAATTAGCAAAGGTTACTGAATTGGAATTTCAAAACTACACTGTGTTTATGTAGACAGTTGGCCTTTCATATCAGTTTTCTGGTCCAATATTTTCCAGGTAGGCCACTCAATTAACGGACCATTAAATATGATGTCATTTGGCTATAAGTGGTGATGTTTTAGAGTTGATTTATTAAGTACACGACAGATGGAGGAAGTAAATATAGCTCTTGTCGAAAAGTACTGGCGCTTAATTAATGTATGTTGTGATCGGATTTTCATCCTTCGTTTCTTGGATTTTCATTAAATCTATAAGATTCAAGAGAAGATAGAAGGAATTCAAGTTTACGAGAGCTATTGTTTATGCGTTTCATTTTGTATCTATGCCATCAATGATAAAATTGAAACTAACTTTGAAAAATTCATAGTTCCTTCCGCTACCAGTAAAGCTTGCTATTTACGATGTTTTATGCAAACCTGTATATTTAATAAATTTTATTTATCAATAACGTATAACAAAGATCAGAAGAAAATTATACAGTGTAAAAAGAACTGGCTCTCGGAAATACAAGGTAAAATCGCAGGTTAAAAACGTTCGGCTTCAAAAACAAAGATAATAAATATTTCATCAAAGTCCGCTTTAAATAAAAAAATATCGTGGTATTTTTTTTCGTTGCTATAAAATGTATATCCTGTTTACAGTGTTTTTGGTTTCACTGAAACTTCAAAAATATAAATCCAGATAATTTGAGAGAAATTTTTTGTTATGGTTGGATAACGCGAGTACAATCGATCTAAAATTTTGATGACATGGTTGGCGTAATGGTTGAGCGACCGGCTGCTGCGCTGCGTGTCTCGGGTTCGATTCCCGCACGCAACACATATTTGTATGGCCTGCAGATAGTTGTCCGGATCTGGGTGTCTTGTGTATGTGAGTCTAAATGTTTGTAAACTTACCAAGCAATTCCTAGTGTAGGGCAACGTATTAAAAAAAAAGAATGGCCAGTACCGAAGGCTTAAAAAACTGATTTAACTCGATTAACATCAGTCGTAACTCGTAAGTATTAGAAGAGCTTCTTGAATTAAAACTAGCCTATTGTAACTTGCTTTAAAAACTATTGCAAATGAAGATGGAAGGGAAGGGAAGACTTTAATAATCAGGATTCCACAGTCATTGGTCATAATCAAGGTGGCCATATCTCTTTGGGGGACCAAATTTGAGTCGAATCGAAACGTAAAGAAGAAGGGATTCACAATAATTAGAATGCCAAATAAAAATTCAAAAAAATAAAAATCGCTTCTTTTGTCGCTGATTGTACGTGTGTAACAGTAGTCAAACATGCTTACCATGCCTTGTTCATAGTACATTACTCGCTTATTGGAAACGAGGCGTTATAAAATTTTACTTCCTACAGTCTCACTGTTCCGGATTTGCAATGATCGATTTGATGTAAAATACTTCTTGAACTAATATAATATCTAGATCAATAGGAATTTGTAGAATTTCAGGCGTCCTTAATCCTAGAGTTATTAATGATATTATTTCAGACCGCATTTCATTATCTTTTTTAAATGCTTATTTAAAACTCAAAAATGTGAAAATTTGGGTAATCAAACGTGAGACTACACACTCGGCGGTTGCTCTCGCAGTCACTACTCGCATAGATAAAAATCCTACTATTAATATTATAAATGCGAAAGTTTGGATGGTATGTTTGTTACTCAATCACTCCAGAACGGCTGTACGGGTCTGGAGGAAATTGGCATATAGATAGATTATAGTCAGGAATATCATATAGGATACTTTTTATCCCGGGAATATGTTCCCTCAGAATAATTTTCGACATTCACGCGGGCGAAACCGCTGGCAGAAGCTAGTATCTCATAAAGTCAAGTCAACTATTATTGTCTCTTCCCACATTCCTGATACACGCGGCTTATCTCCGAAGCCGGGGTTGTCGCCGGCTTTCTAGATATCAGCACGATTGTAGTACACAACATTTAATATGACGACAATGAACCTTTGTATCGAAAGGTTATCGTCAGCCAGACCAAGGTGGTCGCTGAGCTCTGAAATGTCTTCGTTCACATACCTATTGCGATGACACATTAAGGTATCGTGCATTTTAATGTGACATGGGTAAAACGGGGAAAAATTCTTTATGGGTAAAAAGGTCTTAATTCGATAATAAACGTTTGTCAACCTTTTAACTACGGGTTCCGGCCAAGCCAGACTTTAGGACTTAAGAGTAAAGTATTTTATATAAAATGACCATAATTAACAGACCTTGGAAGGGCGAGCGATTTTTTTTTTCTTTTAGTTAAGAACGTTGTGTTTTTGTTAAAGATAAATGTGTAGGACTGTGTGTTATTCCAATTATAGACACATTTTTATACTGGTAACAGTCGTAACTGGTTTCATTCACGACATTCGAGCTACAATAAAATGTATGAATAAAATATTCGATCTACTCGCCGAAGATTCAACATTGTATCAATGCAAACAAGTATACTGGGTTGTTTTGTTGAATAGCTAATTCGATTAATTTAATAAAATTGTAATTAAGCATAAGTCTGCAAAGGGGTTTTTCTAGTTTTCCTTTATAGCAGCTACCGAATGGATGGATGGAAAATAGTTTTTTAAAAATAAAAATCATATCAATGTAAGACTTATCTTTAAGAGAGAATACTCTTATCCCTTATAGATTTGGAAGAGAAAGTTCTGCTCTGTAGATTTTACTAGAATTTGTATGATTTCGGTCACCAATTATTCTTTTACTAATGGACCAGGCAGGGTATAGGATTCGCCCAGAATTACTGTAACGTAAAGAATTAAAAATAAGTAGACAAGTATTAAAGATAAAGTAAGTATGTAGTAAAGTACTAATGATATGTACCTACGGATCAGGATGTATACTCATCCATTCATTAGCTATATTTACCAGCATTAACAGTCTTAAAGCCGTCTGTTGCGAGGTGCTCGTAAACCACTACGTCATCACAAATCACTTCCCGATTTCTATAAGAGACGGAGTGGCCTTCACGATCGATACACAACACATACGTAAGCTTACTGACTACGTTTTACAAATTATATACTTTGCTAAAATGATTTAGAACAAACATTAAATATCTGGTTAGTATATGTTAATTAAATCATGAAAATAAATGATGATTCCCCAGTGTCTTTGCAGCCCGTTGAGCCATCGGATTAACAGAATAAAAATGTTCAGCGATGACAAATGAGTATTTCACACGATTGCTATAGGACTGTATGTGTAAACATATATGTATTACTGACTGACCTCTATGGATTTTCATATGTATGTGTACCATGTATAGTGGTTATATTTTGTTGAATTTTTTTTGCAGTTAAGTATAATTTTTTGTTATGAAGAAGGTTTACAAGAAATATGAATCCCCTGGCTCCTAAACTAGTATTTACTGTATCAGTGTTTCCTTTTAGTTTATATGTATAGTTGAGAAAACACTGGTTGATAAAATTTCCAACTTCTTTGTAAAGTTTTGATCGGTACAATCAATACATCAATAAAATATCTTTCGTAAAGAAACGTGCATGTCGGTATCGCCTAAGTTAATTTAGAGGAAAATCGTTTAGCATAGTGAAGACGTTTAATCCCCGCGAAGCCTTGCAACTCACGACACGTGAATCTATAATACTTTATCATAATCTGTAGCCGTCTCACGAAAGAGTTTTAAGAAATACTCTATTTTATGAGCGAATTTGGTGAAAATGGAAAGGAAAATTAACGCTTCGTACATTTTTTATATCATTGATTGTCAAGTTTCATGAAGTGAATATGATTGTTCGATGTTATTTTGGGCATTGAAAAAAATATCAAGTGCGGTGTATGAGTGTGTTGCCCAGTGTTCTTCATGACATGTCTTGTTAGCAGACTTCAAGATATTCGGGTGTTTGGCTATCAATGAGAGACTATGTCTGCGCGCTTTAAATGAGAAAGAGACCGTAAAAAGCTGAAAGAGAAAACGTAGACTTCTGCCCCTCCATAATATAGGCTCATAATAATACTGAAGCAAATATCATATGTGATATAAGGTGTTAATCTTATATCACATATGATAACCTCAGTCAGTGGTCAAGCCTTAAATTAGTTATAATTTAAGGCTTGACCACTGACTGGGGTTAATTTCTAGTTTTAGCTTAGTTCAACTAAATGCATGTAATTACAACTTAATCATAGGTCATACAAAATTATCTACATTCAACACGACTAAATAACTAACATAGAGCGAACTGACTCATACTGTCGTGTAACACGTATTTATCTTTTTTTGGTAATTCACTCACGAAATATTAATACGCCTATTATTAAATATAAAAAATACGGAAGTCTTTTGATATAGGCTTAATGTGATACTATTAAATTCAAATTAGTGACATTGGTTCTTCCGTGATTTAGTTTGCGTGTAATACTTTGAGAGCAGTGGTGGCCCAGCGGTAACGGCCGCGTCTTACAAGTTGTAGGTCGTGGGTTCGAACCCAGGTAGGCACTTTACTTTGTGTAAATTATTTCATCACGACTGCTCTCAAAAACGGTGAAGGAAAACATCGTGAGGAAACCGGCATGTCTTAGAACTAAAAATTCGAAGAAATGTGACATCCACCATGCCGCACTGGGCCCGCGTGGTGGCTTACACGCACAACGGACCAAATGGGAGTCTAAGCCTCAGTTTTCCAGCTCAAAATTATCACAAAATGTGACAAATTGTCAAGCACGCGTTATCTACTGTGATTGGTTGAATAATTTTTCAAAAGCCAATCACAGCAGATAACGCGTGCTTGACAATTTGTCACATTAATTCTGCGATAATTTTGAGTTGGGAAACTGAGGGTTAGTGCGGAAAAGGGGTCCATCTATTCTATCCCATCCTACTTTGTATAAGGTGGAATATACATATCTTATTATCATCACGTTACGAAATATAACTTTATTTAACACTTTTTCTTATTAAACCTACATTAATAGTCTCATAGGTGCCTCTTGCATATCCCCCTAGAATGTTTGGTTTACAATCAAGGTATAGAGGTCCGTACATATTGAACACTCCCATTTTACAAACGACGCCCAACGATTACTTACTGGAGCAATAAAATAGTCATACATGAAAATTTACAGTACCATGACTCAATATAACTGAAAAAGATTCGCCACGAATTGTTGATTAGGAAAAATCAGTAGATGTGTATCATCTGTTTTCATACCACTCATAATACAATCACCCGCCCTGAATGGACCAACATATTGTTGGTAAACAATCACGAGCTGATGCCACCTGATTGGTAGTTGGTACATTCGTTTGTTGAAGACATGACGGACAAATGACGTAGTGGTTGTGTTAATAACTTCTACACTAAGGGTTTTGGGTTTTGTTACGCGTACTATGCTACGTGCTAGGGGTTTGCAACGTGCCATGGTATGTTTTCATGTTTTTTTATGTTTTTCTTTAAAATAACGTTGCCGGTGCGTTTAAAAACATTTAAACTCACATACACAAGACACCCAGATCCGCAACAATTATCTGTAGGCCATACAAACCCGTGACACGCAGCGCAGCGGCCGATCGCACAACCAATACGCCAACCGTGTCGTCAACGGTATCTATGTCGTAGGATGATTTGATAATTCGAATCTTCGCGAAAATCCTAGGGGTTTTGCGAAAACGCGGATAATTAGACATAGGCGAAAAATTATCCAAGTACGATTAGTACTTTGGCAACATAGTCGACGGAGCCCCGCTGCGTGGGGCTCCTATTTCCGTCCGCAGGGTCTAAAGTAACCTAACACGAACAAGATGACGGGAGCTGAGTTCGCTCGCTTTGCTCGCTCACTTCAGCTCCCGTCATCTCGTTCGAACCTAACCTGTCCGTGTCGGGGTGCCCTAAGCTTCGCCTATGTCTAATTATCCGCGTTTTCGCAAAACCCCTAGGATTTTCGCGAAGATTCGAAGTATCAAATTACCCTACGACATCTACATTCCGACTCGCTATCGCGGATTCGCTATGATCGGCTACGCATAGTACGCTACGGGTCCGCTACGCGATACACATTACAATCAGCTACGCGATACTTGCTCCTATCGGCTACGCGGTTCATGCTACGATCAGCTACGCGTAGTACGCTACGGGGCCTCTACGCGATACTCGTAACGATCAACTACGCGATACTCGTAACAATCAGCTACGCGATACATGTTCCACTCAGCTACGCGGTTCATGCTACGATCGGCTACGCGTAGTACGCTACGGGTCCGCTACGCGAGATTCGCTATGGTTGGCTTCACATAATACGCTACGGGTCTGCTAACGCGATACACGCTACAGTCTACGACGCGTTGTAAATCCGTAGCATAGCACGCTACGGGTTGTTTGCCATGCACCGCTGCGATATAACAAACTGAGAGATTGTTCTGCAAACCATGACAATAGGAAAGAATTCTGTGTATTTGAAAAACCCAATTGGCAAGCGACTCACCAAATTTTATGTTCTATGAAAATTGTGAATTTCTTGGCAATTGGGTTTTTCAAATACGCAGCTACTAAATTAAAGATGCGTATCATACATAGATGCATGTCATGGTATTATACCCATTGAATTTATGTGGTCGATCATTTTTATAGTCCGAGAGAAGTAAGTCTAATTTCTGTGTTTTCTTTTTTGAGATAGCATAAGAAAACATTTTGTTTTATGCAGTATGAAGTAGATTTTTTATTGTCTATAGGCTCGCTGATTCATTAAATCAGTCAATCAATCAATCAATTCAATAAATCTGTAATTGTATTGCGTATGAGATTACACATTTCTTCATGAATTGTACGCAAACGCTGTTCAGTACAGCCTATTTATGCAAACATAAGTATCCCCGCAGTTGATTTTTTTTCTGGGATTTCAGTCTTGGTCCCATCGTAAAAGTAATTCACAATGATGAGAAGAATAGAAGAATAACACCTTTTCAAGGTTTGCGTATACTCCGTTACACCTTGTTTATGATGATGAGTACAATAATCCCTTTTCAGGTGTCGCGTTTATTTTGTAACACGTTTTCTATGCACCTATTTTCCTTTAGAGAATAGAAAGTTTCTACTGATATAGAAGCAAAGAAAACAGCAGAAATAACACGTGTTCTCGTGAGAGAAAGGCACAATGGACACATGTTTTGAAACAATTAGAATAGTTTAATAATATTATGTTATATCCGAACAAATTACTCAGAACGGATGTAATAGGAATTAAAATCAGAATAAACTAGCTGTTTCCCGTGGCTACGTTCCCGTGACCTATGGACAATATCACAAGGGCCGTGTATTTTTTTATGAAAAAGTGTTTTTTTTTCTAATTTGTTCGGTATTACCAGAAATCAAGACATAAATAAACAATTTTGCCTCTTTTTACCAGACTGCCAAAGGAGGGTAATGTGTTTCTTCAATCTATGTATGTATGTTTGTTCCTTTGTGGCATTCCAGAGACCATACGCTTTGGCCGATTTTGATGATTCGTACGTCAATCGATTCGTTATAACCTTACGAGTGTCACTGGCTACATTAAAATTAGAAAATGGTGGTGCCTTTTGGGCGCGAAATTGTGGAGTCCCATTTTTTTTCTTTCAAACCCATCGTGTATATCTAATTAAAGGTTTTAAGAGGCGATTTCATAAATATGTAACACTTATATGTTCAAATGTACCTTTATCGAAAAAAAAATGTTAACTAAAAAGTTAGAAATTAAAAAAGTTAATTCAACATCTGGTTATGGTCAGCCAGCTCGCAAATATGTATCCTAAAGTTCATGTTTAAGTCTTTTTAGTTCGCTTTTAAAGCAGTTGGGCTTTTTGATTTTTTTAATTAGCTTTTTTATAATAATATTATTTTAGATAAATAAAAAAAAATTAAGTCAAAAATTGTACTTCGATAACTCCTATTTGTGGTATCAGCATTTCTTCTTTTTTTAAAGGAATTGAACGTTAAACTACTGTGGCTGAACTGCGCGGGAGTGCGTGATGCGATCAATTCTAGACTGAGGCACAAAAACCGGTACAGAACTCGATGTACGGATCCGTGAGTCGATGAAAAGTGGATCTAGGGGTTAGGAGAACCCGGTTATGTGATAGACATTATGTTCTTATGAAGTTAGGATATATTGTCTGTCCGGAACTGAGACGTTCGGTTCATCAAACGTCATTTAATAAATCTACCTAGCCTTTTTTCACGGCATTAAATAGACATTTAAATTATTAATAGTGATAAATTCACTTTTGCCTTTCCTGATTAAACTTGTCGAAGTTAAACGACGATTGTTCCGTAGCTTTTAAAGGTATATTTTATATTTCCAGTTCCTCATTTTTGTACAGCATTTCTGATAAGAACGTACATTATTAAATGTTGAAGGTAAATATGTGAAGAATGTTCAAATAAAAGCCTAATAAACAATAATGTACCGGTGTCTATATTAGGCATTGTGATCACGCTTCCGGACTCACGTACGGCCGTAGAATTCGTAGAGCGTTGAACTCTTTTGTACCAAAATATTCGGACAAGATTTTATTTGTCTCGTTATTTATATTATTACTTGTTTACAATTACTATTCACTATGTCTGATAAACGGACACCTAAAATAAATCGCGCAAAATATTTTATTTTCAACTCTTGACTTCTTACGATAAGCAAACGAAACTGTTGTGGAGCGTGGACAAATTGATAAAGAAACAATTTGTACGACAAATTAGTAGCTAACTAGCTTACACACGGAAATGACTTATGTAAATTGTATGTCATCTGTGGACGCAAGGTGTTCCGCGTTTTTCAGCGCCTTTGGTTTCGTCGAGTCGATTCCGTCAATCAGCGCTAATAATCACATCGTTGCTCGCGAAATCTGTGCATTTCCTCGGTTTTATTGTATCCGAGTGAGGTGGTTGGGGCTGCGGGCGCGTGTACTCGGCGCTCGCAGTCGGCAGTAGCACGAGGGCGCCCGCACCGGTCGCACGTCGCGCTCCTGCTCTCCACGATGTCCGCGGCGACCATGCGCGCTCGCTCTCTCCTCTCCAACGGTACACAGGCGCGCCGCCGCTACTGAGCCGCTAGCTGACATGTTTACACCGCTGCTGTTTACTATTTACATGAATAAAGTTTTTCTCAGCTGTCCACATTAACGCGATCGTGTGATTGCGCACCGGCTGAAGGATTGCGAAACTGTACAAGTGAAGTTTAAAAATACATTGGCAACTAGTGCGAAGTGACGTACATCGAGATGTGTGCGTGCAGCAAGTTTTGCGACTTCTGGAAGAACTCATGCGGAGCAGGTGAGATCCTCGGCCACTTTCTAAAGCCTGCCGCTCGTGTGCACGCGCCCTATTCCTTTCTAAACCGACACTGTTGGCAAAAACTTTACTAAACTTGTTTGACAATATAAAGTGAAATCGTTTCCACAAACGCTGATCAGATGCCGCCGTCGTAATTTCGAAAAGAGACGATCGAATCGATTGATCTCAAATATTGTCTGAATTAAAAGTCGCGTCCTTAGTGTATCAGAAACTAATTGGGTCCGTGCCCATACATAAATTGACTTTATTAGCTTCGGCCGTATGTTGTTCGGCAAGATTGTTCTCATAAGCCTTGAATTATAATATGTCAACCATGTACCTAATGAAATAATTAGCTGCTAATATGTGATAGTTTTTTATATATTCCAAGTCAGTTGTTTATTTTTAGTACCCGCATATTTACAGCAGCTAGCAAATGGAGCCTGATCAGCGAAACAGGCATTTAATATAATTAATTTGCATGTAAATCATTTCCAATAGGAATGTTATCGAAAAATGTAAACAAGCGAGCTGCCAAGGTAACAAGCGATGAGGGCATCAGTTTGACTAGCGCCTAGCTAAACAATAACAAAGACTACTGAGGCTGAATGGTAATTTAATCATGTCACCGGCATGAAGGCTTTAATGAAGAATGGTATTTAATATTACGTAGTACAACCTTGTAATTTATTTTTTTAATTATTAATGTCTAGACTAGACTAAAGCTCCCTAGGGTTTTATTTTGGGACAATCCCACCGCACTATTCCCAAACCACTGCTACTCCTGAAAGCCTGAATCCACTTCGGCGACCACCAGAATAGCGCCGAGGCAATGAAGCTCGATGAAGTCCCGGAGAATTAATTTATTTGTCTTGGATCCCACACCCAGTGTAATATTTCTTCTTCTATACTTTCTGTATCTTATATGGTGTACATAATAAAGAGTATTCTATTCTATTCAGAAAATAATAACGGAGGAGAAGGAAAAAAAATATTTCCACTTTCCTCCATATCAAGCAGGAGACAAACAAGGCCAATAGGCACTAAGGGTCGTTAGGCCGACCGACCGGTCGGCCCTAGGGATTAAAAAGATTACGATTGAATGTTAAGGCGCTATTCATTATATTCAAACCCTGCCGGAGTCTGTGTTTCCCGATAGCCACAGTCTACGAGTCTTAAAGTCAAGAATTAATAAATTATTTCTAGGCAAGCGTGTCTCACTGTCGATCACATCATCGCTTACCAACAGGTGAGATGGTGGTCAAGCGCGAGACTAAATTAAAAAAAAAATTGTTATGTTTACTGAAAACTTTAGTGAATTGGCCATAACACCCTCTGAGATTATTGAACTTAGGACCTTGCGTTTGGCTGCTGTGTTATCTACCACCCGGCTACATATACTAGCCATATACATATAATTATCCGATGAAAAGATAACAGCAAACCGTTCTAATGTCAAATCGTGAACCAAAAACTACATTCACATACATTTCACAACACGAACTAAAGTCACGTCACGATTGATCACTATCGCCATTATTATAATACAACAACTATATATTTGTACGTCCGGGTATGCCTGGCTTCGGAAGGATTTAGTTAAGTGAATGTACTCTCAAGGTCTGTGACGTCACACGAATCCGTCTGGTCACAGCTTCTGAGTTGACGTAGCAACAACCACCAACGACTAGTTTATCTAACCGGCAGGTTTATCAGACCTTACCCGATGCATCACGTTACACCTTGACACTCTTGTCTGCGGTAATCTAATATGAACACAATATTCTATTTCCCACATTGACAGTCTGTTTCGCAAACGAACAATAAGGTTGCATTGCAAGGCATTGAAGCACCTACATTACTGTCGGTAGACGACTCATTTGAAGTAGGTTTTATTTAAAATTTTGCTTAGACTTGCGACATTTATTTCATGTTGAACGATTTTTTAATTGGGTATTTGTCAAACTCTACTTAAGTCTGAAAACCTACTCTTAAGATTTCTTTTATGACACGTTTTTAACTCTAAGTTTTCAATTCAGAACCGGCTATTAAGTTCAGATAGAGATTAATATCACAAACCCAATATCCCTTTATTGAAAGATTTTCCTCTTAGAACAAGTCGGTAGATGCCTGTTGAACATATAATTTTTTCTATAAGTGCAAGTACTTATACAATAAAAACTACTTCTATATTCATTAAATCACTTTCCTTTCAAGTAGCGCCATTTTATTTAGTTTACGCCTAGTAGTTCTGTATCATGCGCTTTTTCAGCAAGAATCCAATACTCGAAAGTGTATGTGTGTATGTAGTGTATGTGTAGAGTGTGTGTGTGTGTGTGTAGTGTACTACGCAATTTACAAAAACAAAAACTATTTTATTTTTGCAGAACAACACGCTACTGGTCTTGTATTTTTTGGTATTTTTTGCGGTTATCCTTTAGCATTCTAGCTCACATTAACATTAAAGCAATAGACCAAAACTGTAAATCTACTTTTCTAATTTATTCAACACTGTTTTACGCGTGAGAATTATAAATGTATGCCGTATAAACATCGTTAGGCGAGCTAAAATAGGACTTTACACAATCAAATAAAACCTTTTTTGATTTCCTAATAAACTGTGAGTGTCGAACCATTACTTGTAATAGTGTTGGGTTCTTCGTTGCCATAGAAATGTATTTTAATTTTGTTTCTTTCATGTCACGTTAGTAAGGTCAAAATAAGTTTAACGGTCTGCTGTAGACTAGATTTGGCCGCGGTTTCGCTTGGCTGGTCAGCTGAAACGAGAGCATTTGGCTATCACGGTTAAGGAATGATGCATGGCCTTATAAAGTGAGGGTATGATTAAATTGCCATTTATGTCGCTAGGAGTATTTCGATAGCCAAAAGCATTACCATCTTTACTGAAAATCTAGGGATCATAGCCTCCCGAGGTGTGTTATATACAGTACTAACTTCGTCTACATAGTATTTGTACTTGGAATACCCTATTGTTTTATATCGCGCAATAATATTATAGGTATACTAGTTCACCATACAAATTTCCACCCTCTGTTTCACCCCCTTAAGGGTAATTGCCGGCATAAAAACCATTATATGTCCTTCGCAGGATTTCAAAGTATCTCCATACCAAAGTTCATTCAAATCGGTTCAGCGGTTTAACCGTGAAATGGTAACAGACAAACAGACAGGGTTACCTACTTTCGCATTTATAATATATGGATAGAGAGAAATATAGATATAATGATCAATTTGGCTTATAATTTGAATGAGATGACGTAGTTTTTCACTGATTTCCATTGACGCGAATCTACACTTTATAGACAACCTGTTAACAGATTTACTGCACAGTAGTTAGTAGATATAAACTCGCATGCTACTAACACATTTAGTTATAACGGTAAACGTTATAATAAGAACAAGTGACCTTCAACATATAACATTACAGTCGCGGTCAGTTCTCATAAACTCAATTATTTTTTAAAACAATAGCTCTTGACTTCTGCGGTTGACGTTATTGTTAGTATTACTGCTAAGAGACTCATCAGTTAAGGATGAATTATGCTAGAACGTAGCGGGTGCGAGCAGAGCCCCGTGCGAGGCACAGACGAGGCCCGGATTCAAAATTTCACGAACATTTTATGTGATGCGGTTCATGCTATACCACAGACATACATCTAACTAGATAACGCAAGTCCCTCCATCTGTATGAAAACCAAGCGTGCCACTTTTTCACAAACAATTTTAAAACAAATTTACTTACCAATGAAAGAAAACATTTCCAATGCCTCGGCCAACTTTCTCTATACATTCTTTACAGTTCAAAATGGCATAAAAAAGGCATTTTTCTAGTTTTCGGTGGATTTCCGGTGCCGATAATGCTAAATGAAAAGCTCAGATCGATCTTTACTCCGTTTTTTGGCACGCAAAGTACATACAATCGCTTCATCTAGTTAGATTTATATCTGTGTGCTATACCGTGCGGCGTCCGCGTCCCGGACGATGTTCGGATTCTCGATTCGTCGTGTAAACACGTAGCACGTACGGGACTCGGACACGGCTGGCGCCCGCCACGGTCTAGCATAAGTCATCCTCTTGGCCTTAATGATACTGATATCTATAAGTAATTCGCTTCGTAATGAGGGTAAAATTATGTTTATATTTGTAGAGAGTTCAATTAAGAAGCCTTAAAACCACTAGCTGGGTAAACAACAACAACAATAATCTTGAGCTTCAAAAAATATTGGGGAAAAACAAAAACATCTACCTAATTCGCTTTCGTATAACGCCCGAACCCAATAGCGTATTTGTCAGTAGATTTTTCTAATAAAGACAAAGAGAAAAGAGAAAGAGAGAGAGAGAGTCTTTTTCTTCGTTCGATATCAGCGATGGCGATTGTTGGTATTCCAAAATGTAAAGGATGGATCCCTAGTAGCCAATTCAGGCAACTCTGCTGACAGATAGATGAGATAGTGGTCAAGCGCAAGCATACCATAAAAAAAAAAGATACGTTATTGGTCTCAACCGTAAACCACACAGAGAACGGCAACCATTAGGACATATATGTCTGTGAAGCCATAGACAGCTGTGAATTAACCAGATTAAATCTTAATTAGTGCTAATCGACAGTTTGCTAATCTGTAACCTACAAACAATATAAAACAGTTGACTGTCACAGGTTGATAGATGTGTCTCGTGCCTCGTTCGGACTCGACACTCTACTTGCATGAAAATGGGAAACCGAGCACACAAATATTTTGTTAAAAATAAAAAACATTCAGAATTCACACCAAACGTCTTCTAAAGTGAACCTATTTTATTGAAAAAATAGCACAACTGTTTGATAAATTAATATCTTAAATAATGAAGCCGTGTTATTTTCTGATACTCACAAGATATTCTATCATACCCTTGTTCACGGATAGTATCTGTGTATATCATGACATGAATATAAATAATTTAATATTAATTAAATTATTGCTTCTTCTGTCGACACAAGAAACCTTTACGCCGACTCGTAGTAAGATTCCCTCACATTTAACCCTTGCGGACAAATATGATTAACGCAAATACTTTACTGCTGTCATTGCCACGCCTTGACAATGAGTGAGATAGTGACACTTATACTGACAGTTTCATTTTATATTATGTCGTATAAGTATAACTAAGCGCACATACTTACACACACACACACACGCGTCACATACTTAGGTATTTTAACTTTAGTTCTGTATCTCCTGGGGCCACCCGCAGAAACCATGTATTTTACCAGGATAAATATATTGTAGCTCAGTAAAAGAATTGACGTGACCGCATGGGAAGTTTCTGAGACTATCCATTACAGACATACTATAAAAAAAACCTACAATTTTAACTCTTTTATTTAGTATATTAAATTAGGTGTACAGATATAGATAGAAGATTGTAGTTTAAAGGTTGAAGTTACCGAGATTCTCACCAAAATCTTCGTAAACTACTCATTCCGACGAGCTTTCGTTTTATAAAAGATTCATTTATATAACGCGTGCAGTAACACAAGTCCTGTTGATGACTTTTCTCTGTCGGAAAGTGGGCCGTTGACGTAACGTGGGCAATTATTTCCCGAAGCTAATCTCCATGTGGAAGGAGCTTTGTTTGTGTGCGGTAACTTTGAGGCATGTTCTGCATATTATAGCACAATGCCATCGGTCAGGACGTGCTCAGAATCAATTGACTTTGCTAGTCTCTTAGATTCTTCAATGAGTTAAAAAAAGCTTGTCTCACGCACAAAGTTATGAGTCTCTATTTTAATTATTTGCAAAGGACTTTAGTACAGGGGCTTGTGGTTAAATAGCCCATCTTGCCAAGGGTATCGTGTTCCCCAGTAATTGATTTGTGAACTGTGGAGGTCAGAAAAACAATCGTTCCATGTTATATACTGATATTCAACAATTCTGGTAACCGACCTCTCCGTAGCAGCCCCAATTACATGATGCCTTGGTACAATAATAGATATGGATCTTATTTATAATGGTTTTTAACCGACTTTCCAAAAACGAGGCGGTTCTATGTTCGACTTTATTACAATAATAAATTACTTTTTTTAAACAAGCTTTTTAGCTACGGTAAGCTAAAAAGCTTGTTTGCATTTTTATCCAAACCAAACGTGTATGCAAATTTCACTTAATCGGTTGAGGATAACTGCTTTAAAATTAAGTTGCAAGATATGACTCGAACTACATACATACATACATTGCAAGTTAATAAAAAACTTGTCAAAAATTGTTAACCGTTCGTTTTTAAACACACTAGATTCTAAATTTAAATTCTCATAGAATTTTTGAATTAAGAATCAGTTAATCAGTGCTTAAACTTATTTATAATGAAAATGGCGACGCTTAGCAGATTCTTTATTCAAATCTTCTATAAAGATTTTGAATCTAGAATATGCTAAGCAATTTTATAAATAAGGCCCGATTTTTCAATAATCTGATAACTTTTAACTGAGGAATAAAAATGGCGGTTTAACAGCTTTTGTATAGAAAATATATCAAACGGCCATTTTTATTCCTCAGTTAAAAGTTATCAGACTATTAAAAAATTGGTACTTAGTGTGATGGTTAAAAAGTTCTTATAAATAAGGGACATTAAATTAATATAATAGTATCGTGTTATGGTGCAACAAAAACCTGCCGACATCATCGATATATTGCGGTTTGACGAAAAAACAGAAGGTTATTGAAATCAACAAGCAACATTCAAGGCGACGATAACCTACTAATCGTTAATTACTTCACAGCGACCTTTTTATTTTTACCTGGTGGAATAAGTAGTGGAAAAGTGTAATTTACCCACTGTTTCAACAGCTGGCTATGACATGTAATCATGATTCCTTTGCAAAAAAGGGATAGCGCTATTCATCCTGTATAGCTCTATCTCTCTCTTACAACGGAATCATGATGCCATTGGCACGTCATAGTAAGGGGATAGATAGGTCAGAGCTGTGTCTAGATCCCTGCGATTTCTCTTTGATAACGTGCCAATATTTCAAAATATTTGTGACATTTTGTAGCGTAAATAATTCTGCTCATATACATATTTCGTACCTTCTATACTAAGAAGATAGGTCTTCTAAACATCCTCGACCCAGTAACTATCTTTTTAGTTAGGCTACATTGTGCCCCACAGATGGGCAAAGCCTAGGCCCTTTCTCCTTGCAAATCTCTGTGCCTTGAGCGAGACCTGGCCAAATTTGCCCCAGTAACTCCTAATATTCCTTAAATGTATATTTAGGTATGTTGGCTGTACGATATTTCTAAGCAAAAAATCTAAATCAAGCACGCTTCTCAGCTGTAATTAGTAATCGACACACCGAAGCATTGTTCTTTCCAACTTGATTGTGTATCTGGAAATCTTAACCACCGTAAATCGTTTAATAAATATTAACACCTACTATTGTTATTTAACCTATTTTGCTCGTTGTGCACAAATACAAGATAATTTGTAATGACGGCTTTTCGCCATGTTGATCTTTATAATCGTTTTTCCATGTATATGTACAGATGTTTATTGTTTGATAGAGAACGTAGGTATCTCTAATTTGTTTTTGTTTTACATCTCGTTTTATTCAGATAATTCTCATTCAGATATGGACTTCTTCTTATACAGAGAAGGCACTAATCACGACAGCTTCTCAATATAGGTTGGGGATTTGAAACTTATCTATAGTAACACTATACAAATATTATTAAGAGGTAAAGTTTGTGAGATTGTTTGTGAGTTTGTTTGTTTGTAGGAAGTAATCTCTGGAAGTAATCACGGAAGCGAAGCCGTGGGAAAAAAGCTAGTATTAACTAATGCGTAAGTAAATTTGGCAAGGAAAAGAGTTTGACCCCGTGAAAGAGTATGACAAATTCTCTTTAAATAATTAGGTATTGCTAAAATTTATTGGACGATTTCATTGGTGAAGATACTCTTTTCGAAAGAGTGCAATATTTTTTGGTAGTACCTAATTATTAATTTATCAAGGGTTCAAACCCTTTGCCTTTTTGAATTCACTCACGCAATTAGGCTGTAGGTTTCCTCATGATTGTTTTTCTTCACCGTTGTATGCGATGTCCAAGATAAACTTAGAAAGTAAATATGAATAAAAACGTCACATTGTTACTTATCCAGATTTGAACTTTGAACATTGTCTTAGCCACTGGGCCACCACGACACATTTCTCATTCAATCAAACTGAATAAATTTTCATTTAAGCGTAGAATCCGGAACGATTACTTGTCCTCTCTTACATAGCTCGGTCTTCGTCATAGTTATTATATTTAAATTTCTATTTCATTAAAAATAATAATATAGTATATATTATAATATTTAATAGTCTATTTTGGTAGAAAATATTTATGTATTTTATTAGTTAGATAGTTTATTAATATCCGATTTTAATAATTGTTCATTTTTTTTTATACTCCTTACGCTATTGTATCCTTTTTAACCCAAAGGTTGACTGGTAGAGAATGCCTTGCTGCATTAAGTCCGCCTATGTATCACCATTGTACATGAAGTTTAAATAAATAAAAACAGAATATTATTGACGGTTGCGTAAATTAAAAATACAAAATACTTAAGTGAAGTCGTCATTGTTATCGCAAACAACTAAGCTATTCAGGTTTTAGATATTGTAATGTACCGAGATGGCTATTAAAATGCGCATACTAATTGCATTCAATAATCTCATCAACATTTTGTTTACCTATCTCTAAGGTAAATCGTTGAAAAATAAAATAAACCTGTAATGCATCGTGTAGTACCTTTATATAAAGTAAACAGGTTTATTTTTTATCTTTGTTTTATGATGCCAATGGTATGTATAAAAAAAAATGCGGTTGTATT
This sequence comes from Orthosia gracilis, assembly GCA_947562075.1. NCBI lineage: Eukaryota > Metazoa > Arthropoda > Insecta > Lepidoptera > Noctuidae > Orthosia > Orthosia gracilis. Next base: position 33,867,028 of record OX387275.1, on the reverse strand, counting down.
TATTCCAAAACACGTAAGACTGAAATGAGAAATTCAAGAGTAAATTCTTGAAAGTTTTTCCAACAGCTGAAACACTTATTAGTATGAGATCCCGCTGCAAAAATCTGCAGATATTTTTATTTATTCTTTTATATTTGAGGTTAACTATCAAACATAAATTTCAATTTATTTAATTACGGTAGTTGTGGCTATATTTTTCTAGGCAACCATACATCAATCTATTTTAAATATCAAGTATCATTCATGTAAATTAAGTTTAATCAAAAACTGTGAGTCCTGCAGAATTCTGCAATAGGATCTTAGTCTATAGACACAACTGTGTAGATATCAATAGTTGAGATGGAACAACATAACAAAGGGATTATTAATATCTTGACCTAGCGTAAAGCCAAGGCTTCATTGCACTCTAGTACGTGGTGAACTGGCAACTCTGTGCTTAGTGTTAACTTATTACATTACTTGACATTGAGCACCTTATCCGATACAGTTAACAAAGACATTGGCTGTAGGGATGCCCCTATGGATAATATAATGTCCAATACCTAGTTGCTAGTAGTTAATAAGATCTTTAATTAATGAGATTAATTTTAACTAATCTTATTAATGTACTTACCTAAGTATCAGACATTTTCACCTGAAAACACGTTTGCACAAAAAATATTCTTTATTTTTGGTCTGTGTGTAGTAATCCTTTTCCATAATGGAGTCTTCTTCAGTCGTTCCCTCATTACTGAGGATGTTGATTACTGGACTGGACCCTTCAAGCGGAAAATCTGCCTCCATCGATGCCGGTCTTGCTTGAGGACGTAGGTTCACTTGGTCAGACCATCGTGTTGGCGACCGGCCTCGTGCTCTCTTTCCTTCGGTATTGCTAAAAACGACCAGCTTTTCAAGGCTGCTATCTCCCCTTCGCATTGTGTGGCCAAAATAGGTTAAAATACGCTGCAAGCAAACTGTAAACAATCGAGTCTTGATATTGAGTTAAGAAAGGACAGACACATTTGTGCGTTTGGCTGTCCATGGGATTCAGAGCATCCGCCTCCAGCACCACGTTTCGAATATGTCTATCCTCTGTATTTCTCTTGCTCGGATTGTCCACGTCTCAACTCCATTGAGGAAAATTGGACAAGCCAGTGCTCTGACTAACCGGGCCTTGTTTTAAAACTTATACGCGTCATAGCATCTTTAGCCATGGCTATCCGTCGCTTTATTTTCGGGACGCAGCTGCCTTCAGTATTAATACTAGAGCCCAGATAAATAGAAATATGCACTGTATCGATGCCCTGGATGCCATTGGCGCCCGCTAGCTTGCCCGCACGATCTATCACCACAAGCTTGATTTTCTGTATATTTATTGCAAGCCCTAATTTGCGTGTTTGCCGTACCTATTATTGGAATCAAATATAACAGCTCACAATGTTAGGATCCATTAAAATTAATGCTAATTTTTATCCGTGGTGCTAGGCAACAGGGCTTATCCCAGTTGTAAATGACCATTTGTGCCTAGTGGCCTTGTTTGTTCTGTCTCCTGCTTGTTAAGGAGGGAAGTGAAAATTTGTATTTTTTCCTACTCCTCCGATATTCTTTTCTGGTTGATTTCGTTGCGGGATCCAAGACAGTTAAATTCAATCTCCGGAACTTCGTCAAGCTTCATTGCCTCGGAGCTTTTCTGGTGGTTGCCACTGTTGATTCTGGCTTTCAGGAGTTGCAGTCGTTTGGGAATAGTGCGGTGGGATTGTCCCAAAAAAGGCCTAATTTGCCACTCTCCACCTCCAGTCTATGCAGTATCTCCTTCAAGACGTCAAAAGTTGTAGCAAGGAGAAGGGTGTCGTTTGCATAGCTCAGATTGGAGATGAGCTTTCCACCAACAGCAAACCCATTTTTCTAGCCCTCAAGAGTTTTCTTGATAATATATAGATAATAATGGAGTATGTTTATAATAAAAGCATTTATTTCATTCGGATAAATAAGAAAATGCATTTCTATAGAATGTAAAAAGAGTTCACACGGACATGCCAATCGCACAAACAAGGAAGTCTTTCAATAAGATCCTGTAGGAATAATATCCGCGCTATGCAATATTCATTTCATTTCTCTCAAGAATAGACTTTTTATGAAACCGAGTGTAGTACTCATTACACAATAGTAAAGATAAAAAGCCATGACGTTAGGAAAGCCCGCAATTACCGTAATTGCAGCTGTAATCTGGATAAGAAACCCCTGTGCACCATAAAATGATATCATTGATATTATAAGACCTTGGGTTTTCACTTGTTAATCACATTTTCTTATTGTGTACTTTGTAATCAGTGTGATACCCATTCAGTTCTTAGTAATTTATAACAGTTTCTAGCATCAGCTTCATATAGGTAATAAGAAAGACAAAAGTCCATTGAAAAACAGCTATGACTTAAGAGTCAACCTCTGATAGGTTTTTGTTAAAATATAAATAGATACCTACTTATTCGATATACGGAGCTCCTTGCAGCCGGCAGTCCTCACAAAACTGTATAAGGAATCTTCTTTTGTTTTATTAATAACACGCTTTGCTATTAATTACACACCACCATAAATTAGGATTAAAGATGTATGGTGGGGTCCACGACCTATCATGGGACTTGGCACCCCCATACAATGTAAAGTAACCTTTCGTGTCGCTCGTAATTAATGGCTTTTACGAGAGTTGCGCTTCAAGCGCTGATTAAACATCGCTTTTAGCGCTTCAAACAATGTCGTCATCAGAGTTATTATTTCTGATCAGGTGCAATCGGTCACAGCCGATCGGTTCGTTCGAAATCGTCACCACGACAGATTCATTGGTCACACCGAGAGCTCGTGACTGCGCCTGCGTCAAACCGTCTCGAACTTAGCTATGCGTTTCGATACTAACGTAGGTTGAAAACCAAGAGCTAACCTTAGCTCGACATTTTAAATATTGATGTGTTAGCTATTGGTCGACATATCAATAACGTAAAATGTCAGAGCTATGTGTAGTTAAGCTTAGCTCTTAGATAAACCGCTTTAGGGTTACCAGAAGATGGCTGAATAAAATAAAACGTAATCTTAAATATTTTCACAAAAACTTGTTGAACTGGTTCTGCAGTGATGTCAGAATGGGGGTCGAGACAATGTCTTACAATACATTTTTAGGATGACCATAAAATGAATGACGAGTCGACCACGTCTCAGGAAGCAAATTTCAAGGTTTAGATCGATGTATTAAATGCAAATCTTGAATAATGTATTGATTGTCACAGTTTGATTACATTCGTTTTGTTTAACGAACAAGAATATTTTGACTTCGATATTTTTTATTTAATATAGATAATCAAAATTTTGAACAGGATTCCATAATGTTGATACACAATTTTTTTGGCATTCAATGAAAGCTACGCCAAAGCTTTTGTTTTTAAGCCAAGTACACAATTAAATGCCTCACGACTGAGATGCTGAATAAGTACTGAGCAACATACAGGAAAATGTCGAATGACCGATCATACTAATATATAAATGTGGGATGAAGCAGCGACCACTCAAATGGTTGATATTGATTGTAACAAAATGGATTATCATTCATAAGACAAAACAATACCTTGTTTGTACTTGTGGAGTCTCGGAGAATGTCTAAGCTTGTTGGAGCTGTGTGTAATCATAGTTAATGGAGCATTTTGATTGTTATATAACTACCTATCTGATTTATGTCAATGTCACGTGGTTCAGACGGGTAATTGAGAGCTCGGTACTGGCGGTATGTGTGTGGGTGCAATATTAGTGCAAAACATTTAGTGGTTCCTCTTCACACCGCTCGCGTTGGCAATTAACATTTCTACCGCTCTCCGTTCCTGAAAATCGACACTAAAAGTTTTTTATTTACAAAATGTACAGCTTGCCAACGATTGGCGCGCTGGGCCAATCTCAGGAGGCGCTGTTGTTGGCCAATTTTGATGAGCTGTATGAAATCAAGTTTGTAAATGACACGATGTGTGAAGGTGAGCGACGCGACGCGGACAACGCGACGAAGCTTGTTCCGCGATTGGTTGAGACAAAGACATGAAACGACGCGTTTAATTAAAATTGTAACCTATAAAAGCATAAATGTGAATACAATAAATTATCTAGCATTTTAGAAAAATACAGATTATATATTCCTTACCTTCTAAATGACATGTAGGTATAATAATATTATTAACAGCCTTCTTTCGATATTTTCTTTACATTGGCTATCTCCGTTACCTATTCAATTCATTTAAAATTAAACCTACGTAAATTTAACTTAAAATCTAAACCGACGCTGCATTGATTCATATTCATACAATAGGTGACTTGTCCCACATATGTCGGCCCCATGATCCGTTGCATCTGCCTGGCCTATGACCCATTCTGCTAAAATGCAGTAAATTGCTTTAATAGGCTCGTGTCCCAGACCACCAACGACTCAATTAAGTCAAGGAGAGCAACTTTCATTTGATTGTAAAGTAGAACAATGGTTTGCAAAATCTTCACTTTATGAAAACCATTTAAATGAACAAATTGATGGATAATTAAACTGTTAATAGAATTTAATTGCTGGGACATTATTCGTCTTTTGTTGGTTCATTTGTTGGTTCATTTAAAATATTTATGCGTCGAAGCGTTTCTTCTTGTTATAACCGTTAACCTACTCACTAAATATATGGGTCAGGGCCAAACTTTGATTGATTGAGACTAAATTAAAATATAAATCTCTCGTTAAAATATTATTATTGTAACACAGTTTGGAAACCAGATTCATCTACACTTTGTATTTTATTTACCTATACGGTACAGGCTATACCGTAGGTAAATATCGCATGAAAGCATTTTAACGGTGGAAAATATTTAACGGTTCTGAGGTTCTGGTTTGTTTAATCTGTTTACTAAAACTTAATCTTCAATAAGCTGTGATATTCAAAATTTTATGCGAATAGAAATCACAATTAAAATAGATTATGATTTGATACGATAAATTCCGTAAGACACACGGAAAATAAATAATTGGATCTTGCGAACTTTTGTATTATTTAATTAAAATTTAGCTAGTACGAAACTAGCTAAATTTTAATTAAATAATACAAAATTAGTTCAGTCCCGTAATACATTATTTTCTTGACCACGGAACAACAAAGGTACCTAATATCAAGAAAAGGCTTAAGTAAACATTTTTTGTAATCCAAGTATAGGTCAGAAACAAGCAAGAAGCAGTTTTATTCGAACTAGAAATAACAAACCGATTTAAGTAACTGTGGCATCCAAGAAATGTTGGTACGTGCTTAGATACAAAAGGAATTAGAAAGGTCACTTTGTGTGGTAAATAATTAATTCAAAGACACGGCCTATTATTAAGGAAATGTTAAGTTTACCTGTGTGTAAATGTGCTCCTGATTTCTAATGACCTGACATGATGGCACGCGAAGCGATGGACGAGTTCTTTCGATCGATCTTCCATAATGACCATTCATGGTCCACGTCATACCACGCTGGCACACGTCGTCGACCACTAAATCAACAGTGCACACTGTTTACGAACGACAAATCTATTTTCATCTTTACTGGTTAGCATTAGTTATATTAAGCAAGCATACTTTACTTACTTTATTTACACAACATATTTCAAAATCTAAAATTACACACAACAATTTGATTTTCGACATCTGTTCATTAGTACCAGCTAAAAATATTTCTTTTCGCTAAGTACTGCTAATTGTAACGTATAATTTTATCTTTCTATAATCTGCTTTACATTCTGAAGCCAGTATCTTTCCAACAACTTTGCTCTCAGTTGATCATAATTGATAATAAGTATCGTCATGAAAGTGTCTCCCTTATTTTGTTGCTAACTGCCGCATCTGCTGGATCGCCTTGGCAATTCTTCGCAAAAAGTTTGTTTAAAATTAATGTCATTGATGGCTGCATTATCAAAGGCTTAATTTTCATAAATTAATCCGGGGTAATATTTCAGTTAAAAATATACAGGAACCATTGTATGGCATAAAACGGTAGTGTTCGTTATATTTTCTGTTACCAAGGATTATATGCCAAGAAGAATGGTCGCCAAATTTCTAATAAGCAAGGTAACAGTGTGCTTATTCCGAGTTTTTAACGTACTCAAACATGATAACGTAAACGATCTCTTATGTCAAAATGTATACAAAAAAAGAAGTTTCTCCTTACTGTCACCAGATGGCGCTTATACAGTTTCAATACAAATTGACGTTAAAGTTAACGCGATTGAGCGCGAGTAAAAACTCGCAATAAGGCCTCAGTTAGCTTATTAAAGGAACTCTCGTGCACTTGATGACTTGTTAACATTAAACACTTTGGGTTTCTCTTTTCGGGAATGAAAGTCAAACATGGCAATTTAGTGTTTTATTATAAGTTAGATTGATTCGTGTTTTTTTATAATCTATGTCGGTACGAGTACATGTGCTCTCCTATACTGTTGTAGAGTGACGATGGACATTCGTAGAGACCTAAGAAATTATATGTGGAAGTCTCCCAAATGTAGTCAGTGATATGTGATATTTATTTACTTGGCATTAATCTGTGGATATGCCAAACATTATACACCTAAGTACAATAATGTGTTAGTCTTCCAATCGTAAGCTACTTGAGATACTTGCAAGTTAATACCAAACGGTCTGTGTACACACAACATGGACTCTCTCGCTCGATGATGCTTGCACTTCTTAGACAAAGGACAATCTCTCCGTAGCCAAACGCTTTTGATTTATTAAAATAAACGAATAAACTTTATTGTTGGTACTCCAAAATTGTAACATATTTAAGATTTACTCTATAGGGTTGCGAACAGATCCATTTATTTCTGAACCAGGGTGATTGCTAGTTTTTTTTTCTCTATGTACCTATTTCTTCCTGTATCGTGGGTGCGTACAAACATATACACAAGACACCCAGATCCATATCAGTTGTTATATGAAAGATCAATATTATCCTTACAATCTATTCTTGTCGTGCAAATAAAAAAAATGCCAATAAAACATGCTTAGTAAAGTAGCAAGCATTTTGATTGTCCATTGTACAGCAACCGTGCCATCGTCGGGTTTGGTACGAGTACAATCAGCAATTATACACTACTAGCTGTTGCCCGCGACTACGTCTGCGTAACATTAGTACTTCGAATAGCCTATTTTTTTATATCGTGCGCTAATGTTTTAGGTGTGTGGGCCACCTTTCTTTAGAAATTGCTTACCTACCAAACAAACTTGATTATCGCAATAAAAAATATCCTACGTCGTTTCCAGATACCAAATTTCATCTAAATCGGTTTAGCGGTTTAAGCGTGAAAAGGTATCAGACAGACAGACTTTCGCATTCATAATATTATAATATAAAGTATAGTATATATTATGGATACAGATTGAGATCACTCGTCAAAATAAGGCTAATGTGATTCTAAAGTAATTATAAATAGAAACAAAATTCCAACACGAAGCGTTTTGGTAAGATGCTTGCCGAAATTATGTTTAGTTGTTCACAGACCACATATTATGGAAGCAAATAATTACCTATATTTACATTACTTAATACCGAATTGGTTATGATCAGCAACTGCACATGAAGCATGAAGCCATCGGAAGACTCCACATTACGTGACCACGCTTCGTCAAGGCCGTGTTTCATCCCAGAATAAAATTAAGTTGAAGGATTTACCCATGCCGTAGAAGCGTTCACTTACCGTCACATGATAAGTAAAATCAGTTCCACGTTCAAGTTATTCACTACGAAATACTTACTGTCTGAGTACATACGCCTACTTTCATTTATTTGTTGAAACACATTTCTGTCTGTTCGTAGATGGTGTGCTGAAACAAGACAATCGAGGGTACGGGACTAACGGCACCCACTGTTCCGGGTTATAAGGAGGTTGTAATAGCCAGTGCTATGAACAGCTATTTATACAGGGTTACAGGAAAAGTCGACCTAGATCCGTTAAGGGCGTGTAGTACACATTATTTCTGAATGATTTCACTATGGAACCCCCCATCTAAACTTAACCGTTTTCGAGATTTTCGAGTTTTTTTTTTTTTTTATGAAAATGCCCAATTTTTTGGCTATTGAATTGAATATTTTGAAAAAAACCAAAAAACCAAAAAAAAACAAAAATATTTTTCATGTAAAAAACCAAAAAAATAATCATAAGAGTCAAAAAAATTCAAAAAATTCAATTCAATAGCCGAAAAATTGGGGCATTTTCAAGTCATATGGGGGGTTCCATAGTGAAATCATTCAGAAACGATGTGTACTACACGCCCTTAACGGATCTAGGTCGACTTTTCCTGTAACCCTGTATACTACTCTTGTTTCAGTTCTGCCTGAAAACCTGGTATTTTTTTTTTGCTTTTTACCGTACCTTCCTTAGGTATTGGTATTCTGTTTAAAATTTTACTCGTTAAAAATCTACAGAGCCGTAATAACAGTCTCAGAAGTCTGTGTAAAATAATGTATTTACACATAAATAATGAACTAGTCCCACGGGAACTTTTAAAAACGTACGGTTCGCGTGATGGGCATCGGGGTCATCCCTTGTTATAGCCTTATACCATAATAATATCCTAGGTATGTATACTGTCAACCAGTTGATCGTACCCTTTTACAAAAATGTCACGAATGTACTCCTACCTAAATGCAAACCATTTCCATACAATTAAGCACTGGTCCTATTTCTATAGAAAACCTATTAGAAGTATGGCCATGAATTATTTTCCATTTTATCTGATAATATCATCCAAAAAAGTGAAAACATATTTCATAGAGTATGTTTTTTAGACCCGTTTGAAACCAATTTTATTTTTTAAATCAATACCAAATTAGAATAGTATATAATGTACGCGTCTTTATTCACATAAGAAAAATATTTTGACCAAGTACCAGAAAAAAAAAATCTTATACATAAGCTCGTATGACTTTCTTTTTCCTGTCAAAATTCATAGTTTAAACACTTACATGCAATAATTAAAATTAAATGATTTTAATAAATAAATAATACAAACAGAATTAAACTTGACTAACGTGCGCATGTGACGAAATTTTTACTTCGTCCATTCTTGAAAACCTTCACTATTGCAAAAAGATTCGAACAAGGTATGATGCTCAGCTGAAAAGAAAGAAAGCAATCATGTCAAAAACAAATTTTCTGACACTTCCACAAGCCGTTTGAATGGAACGCACTTACCATTAAACCTTTCTCTGTCCGAACATGAGTCCCTCCAGAAATTGCAAATAGTTCCCTTGTACTTCTCATACGAGCATAATACGTCAGCTCTACAAGAATAAAGAAATCCAGATTATATAATCTCGTTATCGTAATTATTGTCTATTGCAGGGGTCACCAAATGGCGGACCGCGGTTCGGATCCGGCCCGCCGACCTATTTTTTTTTGTGAACCTTAAATTAACAATACAATATAATTTACTCGTGTTACTGAAGCAGGTACGTAATTTAAAAAAAAAAGAACAAAAACATTATGCTCATTAATATTTGAAAAATCTTAAAAGTATATTCAGGTTTTCTTGATGGGGGTAGGTGGCTTTAAACCTTTTACCAATAAGATTTTTGTATATAACAACATTGATTGCGACAGACATATAATATTTAAAATGATCTATTGTAATAAGTATGTGTGTATGTCTGTTGTCTGTCTGTCTGTGTGTGTGTGTGTGTTGTTTTTGTTCTTTTTCAATAAAATTACATAACATACTAACATCACGCGAGTATTCCCCAAAGGATTGGGCAGATATCCACCTATATTATAGCCACATTTCGCTATTTATGTTTTGTCTTCCATGGCGAACCTATTGCCACCATCTGGACGCAAATACAGACACCAGGCTGCAGAAATTCCAGATAGAAATACCCAGTAACACTTTACCCGACCCAGGAATCGAATCCAGAATTTCATGGTCAGCAGTAGCGCCTGCGATTACTAGACCAACGAAGCCGTTAATAATAGTCAAATAAAACTATAAATATACTAGCTTGGGATAAAGCCTATTTGCTATTAAAGATCTATCTATGTGCCAAATTTCATCCAGATCCGTTCAGCCGTTCTGGCGTGATTCACACACACTTCCATCCAAACTTTCGCATTTATAATATTATAGTAAGAAGTAAGATAATAAACAAACTTGGTAAGTTCCCAGCAATTGAGCAAGTCATCTAAGCAATGTGAGGCGTTCCATGTACCATGGTTGATGTGATCGAACGTTATCTTTGTAAAATATCTGCTCGAATTAGCAAAATACTGGCCATCGGTCACATGGTATTCTGAAACTGAAATGGTCATTGTCTTTTAATGAAATATTTACTAACCTAACTTATTAGGGTTCCGTACCCAAAGGGTAAAAACGGGGCCCTAGTACTAAGACTCCACGGTCCGTCTGTCCGTCTGTCACCAGGCTGTATCTCATGAACCGTGATAGCCAGACAGTTGAAATTTCACAGATGATGTATTTCTGTTGCCGCTATAACAACAAATACCAAAATAGAATAAAATAAATATTTAAGTTGGGTTCCCATACAAAAAACGTGATTTTATGCCGTTTTTTGCGATAATGGAACCTTCGTGCGCGAGTCCGACTCGCACTTGGTCGGTTTTTTTTAAACTACGCGCTCTTATAATGCCGGCTGTACACTCACGTGCGAGAACGATGTACAATTGCTCTCAGTACTGAGTTTAAACATGAAGAATTTTGATAAAAAACTCAATGTACAGCGTTTCCTCGGGCTTTCGCGCGAGAGTACAGCCGGCATAAAATAATTTAGGATGATAGATGTTTACGTCCAGAGACATCAGAAAGTGACATTAGAAAGCGGCTCGATAACGATTGGTAAAATGTCAATTTATGGGTTGGCTATTGCCAAGCGCTAACGAAATTCCACGTGATTAATCCCTTGCATATTCTCATTTTGGCATCTACCATCACTGATAGTTGTCTAGAGCCTCTGGTGACAGCCTTAAGGTTGTCCCAGTCGACGGCACGGGTATTTGTGCGCGGGGTATGTTTGTATGTATGCATGCTATCTCATCCAACAACACGTGCGAAAGAGATAGATGCTGTGATGAGCAGTAAGAATCTAGTTCTCGTACGAATACACAGTTTTGCAAATTTGTAACGAAATTAATGATGATTTGTGACGAAAACGAGCGCGCGAAATTTTATAAACAGGGGAATATCTGTTCAAAATAAAATTATTTGTATTGTTGAACTACTAATCTATCCCAGTATGGTGACTGTTTTGCTATTTTTTTTTCTTCTGATGGTATTTATTTCCATTTTGGCCAAAGATGCGTTAAAATTTGTGTTTAAATATGGAACTTTCGACACTCATAACTTTTAAATATATATTTTTTTACTTTTTTGTTTTCATAAAGGGCTAGATGATGATGAGACAAATGAACATCATTTTTATTTTGAACGTACACCGTCAAACAGTGGAGTAATCGCTAGACTACTTTTGTATGGAAGAATTATCGAATAGGGCAACCTTAAGGCCCTTACTTCACTTTAATGCCGTAGAACGATTACTTTCTAAAGCATACTCCTTACAGCTAGGTTAAAAGGTTTTAAAAATTATATATACTTAAGTATTATTGAGTGTTTGTTTTAGTAACAAATACCAAGCACTGCACTAATTGACCTGGGTTCGCAACGGGTCCAAATCCAAGTTCTCGTGGCACCCCCAAGGGTGCCTTGGGTCCGGAATGGATTCTACATTCTTTGAGAAACATGGTTTTTTTCGTATGACTAATACTTTTGCTTTAAAAAAATAATTAACAACACAATATTTTTTCGCTTCTTTTGCATACTCCTCCAAAACGACTTGGATGTCTAAACATATTTAAACACAGAAAAAAATATGGTCAGAATTTCTCCTTAACCTACACACTGCAAAGAGTAATTTTAATAATAAATAAATATGTAAATCAAAAAACATTTTGCAAACAAAATTGTCCAATATTGATATTCTGGCACCGAGCCGGCTCACGGCCGGTACCGCGTTAACATTTTGGTATATAACACCTTCAGTGCGAGTTAGCACAAGTATAGTTTGAAAAACGTGCGCCAGCATGGAGATGCCTACTTGGAAGCACGAATTAGGAGGCGCACGCTCAACGCATGTCACCTGAAGGTAGCCTAAAGATAGTTTTTTTTATACGACGCCCGTTGTTTGAATGCGGTAAATATGAAGGATACGTACTGTTTGTAAAGATAAGTATAGCACCAGCAACAAAACCTACTAAAAAGATTTTCATAATTCACTCTGTATCGACAACGACTACTCCAAATACCTGTGCGTTACAAAATGCATGCTGATGAAGTTGTTCAGAACTGATTACCTATTGCACACGCTCGTTAACCAGATACAATGCACAATTATCTGTCAGTTGCCGATCCGAGATCATATCGCAAGGGATCCTTAGGAAAAACTGACATACGAAAATCGATTTATTATGATGACCATACTTACCTTTTTAATTTGTCAAAATGTTGGCATAATTACTCACAATACGCCTTGAACACAGAAGGTTTATCCCCGATTGCTGAATTAAGATTTAGATTTTGAGAAGATTTCAAGCACTACCGCCTGAAACCTCTAAAACTTTGGTATTCCAAATACTCAATTCTGAGACCGGCCCTTAGTAAACCATGATTTGACATTTTACGAAGTCTTTCATTGTATCATACATAATGCCACTACAGTTTGTCAATTAAGTACATAAAAATCTGATTATGAATAATAAAAAAGTTTGCGTGTGTGTGTAAATAACGCACGCTAGCTTTTATCGCAAATCGAACTAACGTACATAGTTTGAAAAAAATATATTTATCTATATATCAGTCAGTAGGAATAGTGTTTATTTATACTTCATTATTTTAAAATCAAATTGTACCAATGGACGGTTTTTTTACATCAAATTTTTATCAAGTGCAATGAGTTTTATGCGCAACGTGACCAATATGTACTGCTAAAGTCTAATGTCGCCTTTGGCCTCATACAGGCAGGGCCGGATCTAGGGGTAGGCGAGTCGGGCAAATGCCCAGAGCGGCATAAATAAAGGGGCGGCCAAACTGCACTAACAGCCCTTTTCATTTCATCAGAAAACCTAACTTTTTAGTGGTGTGGTGCTAAAATTTTCAAGCTCGCTTCGCTGTCGAATGTTATTGGCTCTTATTGTAAACCCGCCGTTATATAACTTAACATTCATAATAATGCAAATATTCTTAGACGAAATTTTCGAGATCACTTCGTTTTCACGTCGCTCGATGTTGTCAAAAAAGCAGCTTTTTCCGATCGGATTGTTAAAAACCGCATATTTTTTCAATAGATAATATCCTGAAACATTTACCTCCATATAAGGCGTTATTTTAAAGAGCGCCAAGGGCGGCAAATATTATCTATGCCCGGGGCGAGAAATTGCTAGCTCGGGCTCTGCATACAGGTGATCGATGGATTGCCTACTCCACTCCATAGCGTACATATTTAATGAGACACGCTATCGATTGACCTGCCGTCATTAAACCATTGACTCAAACGTTGGGGCATTAATAAAATAATAATCTTCAGTAACAGCGAATGAAGAAACGATAATAATTTGACAGCTCTATATTTAGTTGTTAGTATTAACTAGTGTTTAGGCCTTATTATTAAAGTATACGTAAGTCTATTCCAATAGGCATTTGTTTTTTCTTGGATGTAAAAGGACATTGGTATATACGGAATCCACATTGCCTCCTTTGTAGCGTACTGGGTGAATTATATTTATTTCTAATAGGCACCTAGTCATTAAGTTTATGTGCTAATGTCGAGATAACCTAAGAGGTTGTTAATTCTTAATCATCTGCTGTAATTACGAGAGGCAAGAATTATTAGATAGATACCATATACGCGTTTAAGAGGATATCCATTTCTTTTTTTGTTTATAGGAGGCCAGCTGCCAATGAGCTACTGTGCTACAATGTCTTGTTTTTCTTTAATTTTCACACAAACAATTGTTTTTATTAGTCGAATCTTTTAATTCCAACAATTTCTTTGCATGATCATGTAATGATCCTATACACACTGTATGTGTAGGGACACCTTCATAAACTATAACAAAAGAACATAAGCCCTTTTCTAAGGTATTCTAAATGCTTGAAGAGTGGGTACCCAACTGACGACACTGTCTGACTGTAACTATGGCCCACTCGTTAATTTAAGAGAAAGAATCACCCAGAGCGAAACCTAACGTCGGTGATGTTGACCTGGGTAGTTAAGGTCAATGTTGCTAATAATTTAATGAGTGTTACTCGCTGTCTCGATGGAGCCATTCACACACTTTATATTTACCGAGGTTATGTGCTCAATCTTCTTAATGAAATGAGGTATAACTACATTGCCGGTATTCTGTTACCTGCCTACATTGCCAGTGCAAAATGTGTACCGTTGAGGCATTTGATGAGATCTTGTGTTGCTGCTTGCTGGGCTATACTTCTTATTCATTTAGATATTCTAGACCAGCCTGACTAGGCGAAAGGGAACGTGAAGTTGATGTCCTGATCCAGGGGCAATACGCTCACTTTGAATCTAAGATTTTTATGTTGATGTTCTTATAAAAATATTTTAAATATCTTTTTCTATTTGCTAATTTAGTTCCTATACCACAGATTCGTGTGTGCTATTTGTATCATTATTGCTCTACACTATGTTTTTGACGTGCTTTTTAACATCTAAATAAGGCCTGAATAAGAAGACAAACTTTTGGCAACTCCAGTTCTGTTAGGGCCGATTTATCAATCGTCTGATAACTTTTAACTGAGGAATAAAAATGGCGATTTGACAGGTTTTTTATAGAAAATATGTCAAATGGCCGTTTTTATTCCTCAGTTGAAATTTACCAGACTATTGAAAATCATTCAAACGGGCAACAATAATTGCTTCATGTATCAACAATAACTAGTTATATTTTAATTTATTAACGATAGGGTCGCGATTTACCACTTTCTCACCTGATGGTAAGCGATGATGTGGTAAACAGTGAAGCACGCTTGCCTAGATACTAGTAGAGTTTTCAAAAGCTTAATTGTGTAGTGAGAACGACAACGGTTTTATTTAATGAAAAACTAGGTCACCGGAACAGGTAGGTACCTAAGTTTAAACTAACAATGCGCTGTATTCATTCACATGATCGTTAGCGAAATGCCCACCTGTCTCTTTTCTATACGTATTTCCATTAATACCAATTCGAAGCAAAATGATACTGCACTGAACTCAAACGAAACGCAATTAGGACAGTCGAGGTGAAACTAACATTTAAGCTTTGTTTACATTGACTTTGACAACGACGCAGACGCTAATTTGTGTGGGGCTTTAAACTCTTTATCTCCTATACGTGAAAATACAGAAAATGTAATAAAAACTATTATAGAATAACCTAAATGTCAACTGGCGAGTGTATCTGTATGGAGTCATTAACACCGGGCAGAAATAGAGCTGAGCCCGAGTTGTGAGCAATGCACCACGTCTACGTCCACGCACGGCCCCATAGCCCGTAGGTGTGTCTCACGTATGAGTGCAGGCGTCCACCGCACGCCACCCATTCCCGTCGCCCGTCTCCATCAGCCAACTAATTACTTATTAAGCATTCTAAATATACATTTCTGTTGTCGCCAATCGTGCCGACGGACAAGAGTGCTCGATCAACGAAAGAATTCATTGTACCTAATGCGAAATCGCTTTCATACATTTATTTTATCTGTGTATTATTTAATGGGTTGTTTACTTTGGGACAGTAAATGCCATTCTATTTCTTAGGACGTATTTTGCGGGCGAATCTAGCAAGAGCATGCGATTGGTCCAAGCCAATTATTACAAGTAAAAAATACGTGTTCCAATATCTTATTTTTGAAACGAATATGGTCTTTTAAAAGATATAAAAATTAGCAAGTCTATTTTTAAACTTATTAATTCTACTTATAAAACTTATTAGGATTATTAGCGTATTTATACCAGGTAAAAATTGCGATTTGGACGCCGGAAAATTAGCACGTTCCATCCCCATATAATTACCGTCGCAAAATTTCCATTGTGACTTATGAGGGCAATAAATTATATGTGGATAACAAATATACATACCTCAGTAACAAAACAAATATTAAATACTATCTTGTCATAATAACAACTTGTTTTGACTTTATTATTAACTAGCGACCCGCCCCGGTTTCGCCTGTGACAAATTATACACAAAAACCTTCCTCGTTTCTCATTCTTTCTATTGGTGAAAACAGCATGAAAATCCTTCCAGTAGTTTTTGAGTTTATCGCGAACAAACGTGGCGGGGGACTTTATTTTATAATATATACTGATTCCTTTATCTGGAATGGTTTCTATTGCTACGTTAAAACAAGCATTGTTAGGTCAATATTGTATTAGAGATTGAGATTTGTTCTCGCTGAAAACCAGCACAGAGGCTCTGTCTTGCACGCGAGTCCCAGCATTATGCTGAGCGATGACCATTTTGCGTGGTTGTGACGCATACCGTGTATTTGTTTTTAAGTTTTCCTTGTTTTTTTATGGTATGTTAAATAAACGTTTTTTCTTTCTTTCTTTCTTTCTTTCTAGTAAAATAATGTTCCCCGTCTTACTGTGCCTGATAAAACTTGCTAGGTTAATACTTGTGGTCAAGCACATAGTTTGATGACAACACCGACTCTCGTAAAATGACGTCACATTCACGGAAATTGTTGTTGAATTCGTTTGAAATCTGCTTTAAGATGCTGAGAGGAAAACAGCGGGAATAATTTTCAATTAACGCTAAAGACCTCTCTTATTCGAAGAGAGGTCTTTAGCGCTAATTGAAAGTTATTCCCGCTGTTTGCACGGTGCAAAACTGATTTATAATAAATCCTTTGTTAATACGTTATCTTTACGGAAAATTGCTAAGATAATAAAGAGGTAATAAAAGCCGTTAAAACCCGCAGGTAATATGCACAGGAAAACAACACATTACAACTTGTGTATCTTGAATAAAAGTCAATTAGATCAGATAAAGCTTCAAAGAACAGATCTAAACCTGATAAAGATCTAGGTGGTTCGATGCAACTATTTCTGAAATACTAGATCTCAGGGAATCTAATAATAGCAGAGCCTTCTTTTACCTGTTAGGAATATATAATATGTCAAAGTTAAAACCCGTTTTCCGTTAGAACTCGTTTTCCCCAGTTAAAACTAGTTTTTACTAAATGTCTTTGTTAAAACTAGAAATACCTAGTCAATACTAGAATTTACCACTGATATATTTGATTTTCAGATAAAACTAGTTTTCACTCCGAGCTTTAGCTAAAACTATCACTAGAGAAACTTATCATGGACCAAATGATTAATCAGGGCACTATGTATAATGCACGGGCATTATGAATCTAGTCAAGTCAAATCGGGCAAACTAATGAATACTGATTTAAACTTCTATATTTATAATATTGTCTGGTCATTATGAATACGTAACGGTTGGGCAATGTGATAATTATGGTCAATGAATTAGTCCAAGAGCGAGCGAAGCGAGCTCGGGAGCTTAGGGCACCCCGACACGGATAGGTTAGGTTCGTACTTACTTTTTCTATATTAAAACCAATATCAACATTAAAATATAACATTATAATAGTTTTTATCACATTCATGTCTACTCATTTTGGGCATTTAACTGATATTAAATTTTAAGCATTAGTTAATTCTAATTTTATCAAAGGCATTTAGTAAAAACTAGTTCTAACTAGGGAAAACGCGTTCTATCTAAAAACTGGTTTTGACTATAACATATATACGTACTAACATATGTATAGTTACGGCCGTACTATACATATGTAGTGTAGTACGTGACTCAGTGCATGAAGACAATACTGCTACAAGGGAATTACGGTTAATCATAATTCCTCTTAAATAGATACAAAGATAATAATACTGTTGTGTCATACACTTATGTAACCACATTTTTAATTATAAACAACTGATTGTATTGTCAACGTTAATCAAGAAGTCATAGTAGTTACGGTAGGTTCACAAAACATCTAAACTTTCAGGCTTATTCTATAAAACCCTGATATTTTTTACGCCTGAAATTTCTGTATTAAGCGTGAAAATACATTCCTACAATAGGTAACTATGTATATTAAAGCCGGACTTAGTATACTATATGCGAATAATACGTTTACGACTGGAACTAACGTTGTTATTACCAGTCTGTGGCCTCTCGCAAGAAAAATAACGACTAAATATCTATAAATAAAAGCCGGTTTTAGTATAATTAAATATCAAATATATTCGTCTAGGAAAATATTCATAAATCAAACGTAAAGGTCAGTTGACCCAGAAGTGTATAAGAGACCGGTGACTTGACATGTGTGTGACGTAATTTGGTGAAACTGGGGGTGCTTGGTGGCGGCGTCACGTGTGACGTCACATCATGGCGCCGGTGGCGGCTGTCAGCTGGCGAGCCTCACCGCACGCCATACAAATGTGGTGGAGCCCGCCACACGCCTCCATACGTATCTCGCAACTCGTCACAACCGGTCGCTGAGTAGCTGTCAGTGTCTAGTGATCCTTATCATCACAATTAACTGATAACCGACAATACATAAGTGTTTTTTGACGTCACAATACTATTAATTAATTGTTTCGTTAATTTAGAGAAGTGTTACTGCTGTGTTTAGTGCAACTTGGATTGAATATTTAAAAATTTACCGGTATTTGGTAACCGCCTTCAGAAACACAACAGGTACAATACCCTATTATTTTGATCATTCTAATATGTTTCAATAAAAAAGGTTTTTGTAAATAAGTATTTTATAAAAGATACATGAATATAAATATATTTCCACATAATAACCGAACAAATTTTCCCCATGCACTTAATTTCATTTTATTTTATTTTTGTATTACTTGGAAATTGCTTCTAGAAACTTCACAGACGTCAATTTTAAACATCATGCAAAATAAATAATAATAATTATTATGTTAAGTATACCCATGATATTAGTTTTCCGTCTACTCTCATCTTAATTCCCCGAATTTAAATGTGAATCATCAACCCAGACATTATAAAAAATGACGGTTACGAACGGATGGTTTTTCATACTTGCTGTTCAAATAACGGTCACTTATTAGAACATTACCTGTGGATTAAGGTTACGACAGACATTTTACGAGTTGCGCAATGTCTCCATCATTATGGCTTTAACCCCATGAGTGATTTGACGCATTTTCTCTTTGATTACCTACTGTGCTTGATAATGATATATTAAAATCATGTTGGTACATCAACGGATTCCCCGTAAGCATTTTTATTTTTCCTGAACTGTTTTCGTTTTTTTCACTAGGTATATCTTTTCATCTTTTTCAACAAACAATAGTAATAAACAACGCTCCGTTTGGTGTCATGAGAAAATCTTGCGGACTGTGCTGTGTATGACTAAGACGAGGCACTTTCTACTCTGCATTAACTTTCGCATATCGTAGCTGTAATTTCCTTTATAAACCTACTGAAATATGCAAATATGATGGACTTCGATATATACACCTTAGATACTAATATAAGCTTTATAATTAACATCCATACGACAAAAATGCAAATTACTTTGATATTGCCATTGTCACCTGTCGATACCAGGACACGATACCTTTATTGTCTTTGTTAACACCGAAAAAACAGAAGGCTGTACAAATTTTCACACAACCTTTGTTAATAACCTTCCAGTTCAAAATATGGTTACAATCAATTTGATACTTTGCACACGCGCGTCCATGCTTACCGGTAAACTATAGACGCTCATTCCGATCGTCGCAAAAAAACAAAACAAAATCAATTCTTACGCAATGCAATCGTAAGCAAACGATTTAATGTTAACGTGGTCATGTAACAAATCGAACCTTTATTGTGTACACATGTGCAACGATAAAGCACGGTACAGCTCGAGAAGTTAGCTACTCAAACAATAGAGCCTGTAATACTAAATAATTACAATTCGGTGCCGATAATTGCAGAGTTTTTATCAGCTTTTTGTGTTGTAGATTTTAATAAATGTGTAACATATTGTCCTATTGCAGAAGAGTATAGAATCACAAGACGTTAACCCGCAACTCAAAATATCTGCCAATAAGAGATTTTCAGGTGCATAAAATGTAAAACTGTCTTCAACCCGTTCTACATATAGAGGAACTTAGCGATCGGATAAAATGATTATTAAGATTTATACAAACAGATGACTAGGCTAGGGTTTTCTAGAATGAAAACATATTTAAAAACAACATACAACAAGCACTATTCATTTTGGCAAACATCCAAACATGCGTAATCTTTGAAGAGTTCGATTTGTTTTGCACGTAATCAGTTCCATTCATTTATTTGAAGGATGCTACCATTATTTTAATGGATTACGAGTATATAATGTCGACATATGGTGGATGGAAATTTCTCCTTGGGCAGCCGGATATATGGCGGGCGTGTGTTGCGCTTTTCCATCCTAATGCAACCAGCTGTTGAAGCCAAACAACCCCATTTATGTATGCACTTAAATATTCATTACGAGCTAACGTCCGCTGCATACATTTTGATCAACCTATGACGTATACCGCTTAGTTGTCGGTCAATAATCGATCATGTTCATACCGGAACGATTTGTATTATATAGATAGAAAAAATCAAGTTTTTACCTATTCGTTAGTCACCAAAAGTTGCCAGCAAAGTTACGCAATATTTCGTGAACAAGAGTAACTTAGAAACAAAAAAATAAACGAAGTCCATAGGTTTAGTTTTAATGTACAGTTTATATATTTCTATGAGCGATATTTGTTATTTATTATTTCGGTTGTTGGTGTAACCAAAGTTAATTTTTCACCGCCGCCTCTCTTTCCGTCAAGGTGATTTTGTTTACCTTCAATTTAATCGAATCAACGGCAAAAACTGCCACACGGCAGATTTAATCTATTTTTACAGCATCGCGTACTGAAAAGCAGAGTTTTTTTATGTTATAATCGCTAAGATCATAGTTTTTGTGCGGACACCGAAATCATTAAATGAAATACTCGTGTTAAGTATAGTTTACTTACCTATTGGGTACAAAAAACGAAATTCAACGTTTAGGAAAGAGTTCAGTTTTCAAGGTTCAATGCGAATTTACCTGTATAGGCTGTCGTAAAAGAGATTTCTACTGCAACTAAAATATAGAGTCACTCAACGAAAAATTACAGTTTTGACAACCATATATAAGTACGTGTTTCTTGAATAGCCCACTAACCCACATACACGTGAACTTTACGCACTTTGTCTATAAAATTTAACTTATTTGTAACTTACCGTGACAACGCATCCTTAAAAGGGGAACATCATAATTCAAGTGAAAGTGGCGGACCCCATTTATGGCGGCGAGACGCGTGCAGAAGACTAAATCCATTATGCTTATGATGCCATTGGTATTCTCAGCGGCCACTGAAAGCGGAGTGCCCCTGGCCATTATAAGACAAATGGTCGCGTTACCGCACTTGAGTGCAAAATTTCCCGACTCCTCAGATGTTGTAGTACTCGCCACGCCAACGACGCTCGACTCGCTCCCGGTGTAGAAAGTAACTCGCCAACAACTACACACCTGTTTTACAGAGTAAACTTGCTCTAAAGTTAGCGAATAGCCCATTGACTGAATCCAGTCAAAATAATATGTTATTTACTTACTTAGTACGTGTAAGAATGTTTACGTATCATTCTGTGGTCGGAAGCACGTTCTGTTTGGCTTTACGTTGAAATATTGCGCGTTAAGCACAGCTGCGCGTGCGCAGCTTGTTCGCTGCACGCTGCAGTAAAAGGTTTACAAGCAACTTGTGACCACGGCGAAGGTTAAGGCATCGAATCGTTTCCGGGTCGAAAGGTCAACGGCTCGGCACACGCCTTCAAACCGTTGGAGTGGTTAAAACCGCGTCATAAGTCAGCGATATAAGATATAAGTTAACACGTAATTTCTGTCCCTTGAGCGAAGTAACGCATTCATCAATTATAATTATAGAAAATAATACAGTACTCATTTGAGGATCACTTCGCTGTACTTTTGCCTGCTTCGCAAATCATAAGATAATAATTTTACGTTAGTTAGTATTTACCGGTAATGATTCCAGCCCCGCAAATACTAAGACTTCTTCATTATTCTGTCCAACACTAGTACCTACTGATCCGTAGATGTCAAATATAGAATAATATTATAATTAATAAATTATTCCACTTTTGGGCAACTGCGAAAAATCTCGGTAGGTGCCGTATGTTATACTATGAATACCTCAGGTGCGGAAAACATCTTTTTTACTTGTGCTTAAAATATTGTCGAATGTCTAAATTTTGTAAATGAATTCAGCAACATACCACATAATGGCGAGTTTCGGTATAAAAGCATTTCATTACGAAATCAGCACAAAAGTGGAAGGTCACAACTGAACAAACACCAAGTTATAGAAATTTAACAAGAAACACTTTAATTTATCATCCTTTGTTTACTTTCAAGGTACATCTCTATTGTCATGAAAACGAACAACACCTTTAACATAATATTTGTTTTCTCCAAAGAATTGGCAATTTAACTTTATTTATCTGTTATCATAACAAATATAGGTATAGTCTTAGTTTATCTGATATGATGAAACTACTCGAATTATAATGAAACTTCATATTAAGTGACATAGTACTTAACACGTTATTCAATCAATAATCGATTTCTTGTTTCTGTATATTTCCATAAAGACAAGTTGGTATAATACCTTACAAAAATTCCGGATTTGGTATTATTGTGGGTACCAATTTAATCACGAAACTCATTGTACTAATAGGTACTTAGATAACACAAACAAATCACTTAAGAACTAGTATCATTAAGGTACCATTTTACTTATTGGTTTTTCGATCAAACAAATACAATTTGGATGTATCCTGTGTAAACACAATTCAATCACCTTTAATACAGGGTTACAGGAAAAGTCGACCTAGATCCGTTAAGGGCGTGTAGTACACATCATTTCTGAATGATTTCACTATGGAACCCCCCATCCTAAACTTAACCGTTTTCGAGATTTTCGAGTTTTAATTTTTTTTATGGAAATGCCCAAAAATTCATATTTCAATAGCCGAAAAATTGGGCATTTTCATAAAAAAATTTTTTGTTCTATCTTGAACCTACTTTATGTACAACAAGTCACAAATCAACATAAAATTTTATTCGGGAGAAAATTTCGAGACCAACCAGCCCTTTTACAATTTTGTACCTTAACCTTAATAGCGATAAAAACCTTACCTACTTACTGTAATAATACCTTTAGCACCAATTATATTCGAAGAATCACTCAAGTCTAAGTGGAAGGTAATTACGCTTCTACAAGACCGCAACAAAGCGCGTAGCTTTTATTAAAAAGACGTAATTTAATCATCAAAATATTTTATGTAAAATCTAACAATACAATTTAGTCAACAATCTTCCGAAGCACATCTTAAAAGGGGAAATGTACAGTGCTTCTCAATCATCTTGACCGCTCTGAAGTTCGCTTTCCGATGCGCATAACATGGCGTGCTGAGGTTTTAGTATAAGATTTACTAATGCGCAGGTATTGTAGCAAACTTCAAAGCATCCAAGAATATGAGGGAGTACTGTACCTACATATTATTGTACAGATAGGCATCAGAAGCTTTTATAATCACAATAATAGAGTCACGGAGGATGCTCAAGCGCAGAGAACCGCTACAGTTTCACGGCGCATGCCGACCAGCCGCGAACAATCCCTAGCGACCCCACACAAATTGCCCTGCCGCCATTGTACGGACCAAGATGGCGTAACCACCGTTTTAATAGTAACATCACCTCTTTGTTACAAAACCTCATAATGTGCAACCTGACGAAATATTAATGTGTGTGTTCTTTTGTTCCAGGTAAGATATGCCTGAACTGTGCAATGAAGTGTGGTGGACCGGACGTGGATGTACAAAGGTCTTTCGATATCTCTCATCTCATAACATTACTCGTTAAAATACATGTAGGTATAGCTAAATGTAGGCTTTTGGAGAGAGGTTGAGATGGTTTATAGCCCACAGCCCAGTCACTGATGGATATTGAAAATATTTCACATTATCAATCTACCAAAAGCTTTCTGGTGGCAAAAATGTAAGTTTGTTATCAAAGCTTACTGGTTGAATGCTACGTGTATTAAGTAGGTATGGACGACACCTTTTATGCATAGCAGAGGCTCTAAACAAGTGGTATTCGATGTCAGCGAAGGCGATGGTCGAAATGTCAATATGTAAGGGATTGATCACGTGATTTTTTAATATCGCTTGTCAAACCCATACAATTTTGCCTTTTTGACAATCGCTATTGCCACGCTTTCGATGATAGAATGTCTCTTGTCGATGACCTTAAGTATTAGAAATAATTTTCCCGTCCCAATCTAAATAAATATAACCAAGTCAGAATTTTCGTAATTCTGGATAGGTAACAAAAATATGTCGGTACATGTGGCGAATTATTTTAAAGCAGGTATTTTTATGCATAGCATATTTTAGAAACTATTTTCCTGTCCCAATTCAAATGCAAAATAACCAAACCAGACGGTTTATATTTATTCATAGTAACAAAAATAAGTGGCATTCCAAATAAAATTCTGCATCGGATTTTTTAGATCAACAACCTTTAAAAACTGGTTCATAGTTATACGAGACTCCTGAGTAACACTTAATACGCAAATTCACTGTACACATTTACACGTATTTAGGATAAAATAAACCAGAATATTCACATACTTTGTTGTATGTAGGCAGATACTATGTCGTCTCAAAAAGGATATATTATAAATCATTTTGGACTATCTCAACTAGTATTATTAAGCCAAATCTCGAAATAGAATAACTTCCGCGTTCGAGCTACGCACATAATAATTATGTTGATTTGACATTTGCGCAAACGCAGCCATACGCAAATGATCTCGGTTCCTTATCCAGTAGACGTCCACCCACAATCCTACATTATTTATTTATTTATTTATTTATATATTCTTTATTGTAGGTACACCAAGTTAAGACATAGAAAAGGAAACTTAAAAATAAAATACATACAATGGGCGGCCTTATCGCTTACCGCGATCTCTTCCAGGCAACCTGGAATGGATAGTGATAGCCTGGACATGAAATGGGGTTGCCATTGGTGTAACACACAAAATTACGAATATTTACTTTAATAATTATACAATAATATTATTACAGATACACAAATACATACATATGTTGTATAATATATACATAAATACATACATATTCAATATATATAGGCAATGTAAGTAAATGTTGACCAACGACAATCACAGTGACAGGTAATGGTCTTTTACGAGTCTTTTAAATACAGGCAATGACTGGGCGCGTTTTATTGGGTCGGGCAATGCATTCCACAGACGAGCAGCTTGGACAGTAAAAGATTTATCCAAGAAAGAGGTGGAATGCATTGGCATTTTAAGTCGCAAGTTATCCGATGACCTAAGTGATTTCGTGTGGGAATCGCAGATAAACTGAAAACGATCCTTGAGGTAACGAGGGGTGGAAGGAGTAAAGAGCACATTATATAGAAGAGAAAGAATATGAGCATTCCGGCGAAGGCGAATTGGCAACCACTTGAGCTTCACACGGAAATCGGAAACATGGTCATATTTGCGCAAACCGAATATGAACCTTATACAAACATTTTGAAGCCGCTCAAGTTTATCGAGTTGTTCTTGAGTAAGGTCAAGATAGCTGGCATCAGCATAATCAAGGATGGGAAGAAGAAGAGATTGTGCAAGCGCAATCTTGGTGGCAGTCGGAAGAAAATTCCGCAGTCTCCTCAAAGTTGCAGCAGATGCAAATAACTTGCGGCTTACCTCCTGCAGTAATCCTGCATTAATCGATGATCATATAAACTGTGAGACAAAACATCTCTGTCAAGTTCCTTTGATAAGTGAATTCAAGTTGTATCAAACGCAGACATTATCGCGTAAATAACAATTACCTACATGATAATATACCTACACTGTAAGTGTTATTAATATTAATAAAACAATAAACGATATCCACAGTAATCCCTTAGCTCCCAAATTAGGTCAATACTCATATCTATCCGCTTAGCAAACCTTATCGGATCTCGTAGACCGCCTACGGGAATGATAAGCGTCCTATTTTTCGTAGACCAGACGACGCTACGCTGCCCTATTTCGTAGACCCTGCTACGAGAATATACTTTTGAGTGATTACGTAGAACTTAGCAAGGTTTTAAGGATACGTCCATTATACTCAGTCCACAAAAATTTTCTACAAAAAAATGACAAATTATAATTAATCGACAACATTAGCGGTTCTTGCATGAAAAATAACGGAGCGGACGAACAACAAAGATTTAGAAAGTAAGAAAGCAACAAATTATTAAATACTTCGTGAATAGAATAGGAATAGGCTTGGCAAATGTACGGCAATGATTATTATCTAACCCCCTCATTCATAAAACTGACATCCGTCAACGAACTATAAATCACAGCTGCCATTCTTAATTTCTTTATAAATAACTAGCTTTTACCCGCGGCTTCGCTCGCAGTGAAACCATGTTTTTTTTTTAAAAAAAAGTATCCTATGTTACTTCTACTACCTCCAAGAATATATGTACAAAGTTTCATGATGATCGGTTCAGTAGTTTTTGCGTGAAAGCGTAACAAACAAACTTACATTCACATTTATAATATTAGTATGATGTTATAGAACATTTTAGTTCTAAAAGTGAATGTAGAATCCACGAATAAGGACTGCTTACAATTCCTCGCTAGACCCATAACCCAAACAAAACAAGGGTTGTTATATTCGGCGTCAACCCGTGCAAAGTTAAAATGTTAAGAGGCATTCGTGAACCGAATCCCTTTCCCTAATTCCGGCACAGGAGCGGTCAAAGCCCCGGTTAGGGGAGGCCCCAATTCCATACCTACCAATGTCAATGAAAGCGTGAAGAAAAGGTTATCGATACAAAACAATGTAATGGTGTCAAGTGCCAAGCTTTCTGTTATCAGCTCGTTTCTCAAGTTAGATATTGGTCGGTAGGTACTGCCTGCAAATAACGTAGGGACCTATATCTAAGCCCGATATTATATTATATTTATTAATGAATTGAGTTTATTTATTGTATTAACTAATAAATCAATACACTAACTAATCCTAGTGCGTTAGCGAAACGGAGGTGGTTTTATTCAAAAAAAAAACTAAAGATATTATATTTCTAAAAAAGTATGCTAATTAATTGCGTATTTAGAAAAAGATTTACCGAGTTATGTTAATATTTTTATTGGATGCCAAATTCTTAATGATGTTGTTATGTTAATACAAAAGATTAACTTTACAGCCAGATTCCAGATAATGTTGGTCTCATATTAGCATTTATCTTTATTGTAGGTGATGTAGGGATACATAGATAAGTGATATCTACAAGTGGGTATATGTTTAGTTCTTATTGACACGTACGTAGAGGTGTTTTATTAACTATTATACGTACAATAACAAAAACCCGTTGTAAACAAATTATGTAAGATACGCGAAACCATAACACCGTGTAACATATACAATTTATGCGTAAATTGCGAAAATTGTATATGATTATCATAATTTAAACAAAAATTTTAACGAAGGAAGGACGTGTATACTATTTATTAGAAATATTTCTGGAAAGATCGATTTCAATGAAAATTTCATTTACTCATACTGTCTCTAGCTACAAAATAGTAAATATTTACTTATTCATGAATAATAAATTACTGATAACAAACAATAATTTTACGTGCTGAGGTTCTTATCGTTAACTGCAAATGTCTCAAAAAATTTGTTTGTAGTTAGTTAGTATTACCATTATTTTCAATTTACTTTTGACTAACATATCATTGAACTATCAAATTCCAATCAAATCCCTACTACCTACGGTACCTAGATACTGCACCATAAAACAAAATAAGGGAAACAAATTACAAAAACAATAACAACAACATTAGCTACTGCATTACTCGCTCGCTCATGTCCTCATTTACCTAAGTACTGGTACATTGTGGATACACAGCCTACAGGGGATATTGTCCTGCTGTGGTTACGCAAAACCGCGGTAAACAATATACATAATGAGTTGTAGACCACACGTCGCCGGTAATACGATAGGCTGTCACATGCCGGGGGTTGCGGAAACCTTGTCCACTAGACGTGTGTTGTATACCTACCGTCCAATACAATATGTCTAGGCTGTATCCTTCTACTAGTAGTTTGGCGAAGAATTTTATTTGTGGATGTAAGTTCGCTCTTTTTTTGTGATAGATCAAAGTTTTCAAATTTAGAGTGAACAGGCTTCTTCTGATCTTTTAGAGTGAACAGACTCTGTCTCTGTCACCTCTGACTTATATTAGAGTCAAGAGCAAACACACCACAAACAAAAAAAAAAGCTCAATGCCAAGGAGCATAGTCTGTGTCTATGTCTAGCTAGTATATTGAAAACCATCATAGAGAAAATAGAGCAAGTTTTTCAGTCAGTCTCTAACTCTAATTTAAATATCTACAGAGAAAAGAAAGTGACAATTTTTACCGTCAATATCATAGACTTGACTCAAAATTAACTTCTATACCAACGAACCTTAGTTCAGCGACTTTTGAACTAAACATACCCAGCTCAGACGTAAATGTAAGTGATTGACGATAAATGTAAAGAATTATGAATATACTTATGAGACAAAATACTGATAAACATACTTATTATGTAAATAAAGATATCTCAGACACTCGGACAGATTTAGTCACTACTATTAATATCGTTCTACCTAAATGTCGGCTTCATAAATACCAACGTCGGATACTAAAATAAATAAGATAAAATTTTTGCATATCAAGATAAACCCGAAATGATGGCAATATGCAATAAAATTTCCACTGATGTTAGGTACAGTAACGGTTTATTGTTTATCCAGACTTCTTTAATTAGTCTGTTATTTCTGGACATGCCCGCATTCCCGACTTCTTAATTGAAACTAGCGAAAACAGAATAAATAGGAAAACCCTGCTCGTCAAATAGATACCAAACCTTACATACATACCAAAACCTTTAACTCGTTGCTTTCCTGAATTTCCAACGCTGAAGGTTATCAAAACAAATGCAAACGTAGATATTTCAAGAATTGTTTTTTGAACGCTGAGCCAAAAGTGAAGTAAATAACTGGGTAGGTAGGTATCTTGGTTGGTTTTAAAATAGTACACTTTTTACGTGTTGGTTCACTGAACTTTTCGGTCACTGCCGACCACCGACATGGTTTGCAGATAATTGTCACAATGCACGAGAATCTTGTTTAAAATATTTTTTTAATCAATCAAATGATTATGGCTCTTCTCAATGGCCAATGTCGTTGCGTGATCGTATTGAATATAAACATTTTGCCTCGGAATTCGATTGAATGCCACTAAATATCGAAACGGAAACTTACTAGTCGAATAGATATCTACACGAGAAATCGTTACTTGTTTTAATGTAAATAATATAAACGTTCTTGGCAATGGAAAGTTATCTCAAATCCTAGCGTCGGCTTTTTGACCGTGAGGTGTCAGTGTGTCATGTCTTTTGGTTTATTTTAACACTAATCATGCGTACGTAATTAAAGTTGTATTAGACAGAAATATACAGCTGTAGAATACAGTTATAACGTAACAAGTCTATTATTGAACATATATTTATCACCTCTCAATATGTGAGGACATGAGTACTTGTAATGTACCTACCTAATGTAAACAACTTGTAGATATATAGTTAAGATGGTCTAACATCCTGCTGCCTAACTGAGTAAGTGAATTTGGCAAGTTTTGATGGGTTTGACCCTAGGAAAGAGTATGACAAATACCAATGCCAACATACCAATTAATATTACAAATTTTAAAACAAAATTTTCCACTTGTTTTTAAAAGATTCTTAGTATAAAACTGAAGGACGCATGGTTAGAAAATTCTAAGTTTTATTTAAATGAAGAAACTCGATTGTCAAGATACTAACTCAGATAAAAATAGCATTAACCTGAATCTAGAAATAACTGCTTCAACAGGTTTTATTCGACCCAACGTAAATAGCCGATCCTCATGAAAGCGGCTTCTATTTATAAATAAGCTATAGATATATTTTAAATGAAATGGAAGTTACATGTAGACAGACGGACGCACAACCATGGTGAACAGAAATTATTGCTGACATAATGGTAAAACGCCAGCGTATCAATAGTATAAAAAATCTGGTCCTTTTTAGATTTTCGAAACCAAACAACACTTCACAAATCTCAACTAAATTCTAAAACAGATTTGAGCCAGTTTAGAAGCAAATAAAACAAAAGTTTATATTTAATTTCGTGGACCAATCAAACATGTTAACATAATAATTTTTAACTTCACTCACTATGTAATGATCCAAATATGAATGAAAAATATTGTATAATCACGTATTTTTTCGAGAAAAGGTTTTTTTTAAAAAAAAAAATCCGTTACAGTGCTTCATTTTCCTTTCATTTTCAAACAACTGCATCATAAAATAACTTTTTAATTTTTCACACTTTTACTCTTTAATTTTTTGGCGCATATGAGCTCCTTGTCAAAATATTGTCATTGTCAATGGATGCGCAGTGAGAATCTAAATTGCCCGCCATACCACAATTTTTTTTCGTTTCCACATTTGTTATATTTCAACTGTATGAGTGAAGATGAAAATTAGTGTATGCAACGGCATATAATTAGGTATCAAAAAAAACACTCGTGTGATACCATTATAACAATCGGCATCGCCTCGTGTGATAAACCCACACTCGTGTTTTAATAACACCTGTTATATGAACGTTGCTTATACTACTATACCTACGACAACATTATGGGTTAGCTAGAAACCGTTCATATCTATTGCACGTAGACAATTTCGCAGTATAGATCTAACTGATGACGAAGCATTTCGCGAAACGCAGCGGTCGATAACTATGTCATGTCATGTCATTGGATAGACGGCCGTGGGAATAAAAAAATCACAATCAGCTCGATAGCCTTACTTTGCATAATTAATACCTATACTTAGCTTTTTGCTGACCGTTTTATGCTACTTATGTACTTGATGAGTGGTCTAACGACTTTTATGAACAGGTTTATAGGCTGATCAATATTAAAATTAACGAATACGATGTCTTCATTTTAACGTTAAAAAAAGTTGTGATTTGTTGACCGAAATACCAATCAAATCGGTTTGAATTTGACAAACGATTTAATGATGATTGATTTTTTGATTTCTGTTTTCAGGAACTGAGTTTAGTGGTTCAGTTTTGTTAATTTTCGGCAACGAAAAGAAAACTGGTGTGTTTGTTATCAATAAAATCTGTTTTTCCAACTTCAAATACAATCTTGAGTTTGATGGGTTCGTGGGATAAGTAGAAAAAAAGAAAAATATTTAAACTGTCATTACATTCCAGTGAGTGATAATATTAGTTAGAAACAATGATATTCTAGTAAACAGTTACGTTACTCACTCCAAAACAACAGAAAAAAGTGTTTCCACAGCAGCGGCAACACACATACGTACTTTTCTTTCATTTTCATTTTCTAAAGGAATGGCTTGATAAAACCAACAAGAAAAAAAGAGACGGCTAGTGTTTGTCACTTGCGTGTGAATGTAAACAAACATTATTCTGGCCATAAATGTTTTTTTCTTTTTCTAACCTCCAAATATCAGAATATTAGGAAAAAAAAATAAAAAAATAGTAAATTGAGGTATATTGCGTACTTACATATGGTATGAGATCCCTCCTGTTTTATTTACTTTGGTATCATAATTGGTACACTTTATAAATACACACGATGGCATTTTTTAAATTTTGTTTTTGTTTCAACAAAGCGTATCGCTCTTCCCCATGCGTGTCATAGACTAAAGACTAAAGACCCAATTGGGACGTATTCGAGTCTTCACAATGCACGCGCTCATAACATATCTGTTTACTAGAATATCATTGGTTAGAAACGAATCTTGTAGTCTGCATACAGAAACCAAATATAATCTTATGAGATAATTCTATTATTGAAATGTATAAAAAAAACAAACAAAGAAAGATAGGGATGTCCCAAAGATAACTTTAAACTATTTGTTTAAGATAATGAACAATATAATATTGTTTATTTAAGATAAAAACATAATAATGTACCTAGTAGGTAATAATTATGGTTAACTACTACGGTAATGCGTGTTTAATCAGTAGATAGATATGCCATTACGAGTCGGTAAAACAAATATCAGCACGAGGCCGAATAAAATGGATTACCGCAGCGAAGTTATACCGTTTTCAAACAAAAAATCTGTCAAGATTTATTTTGATTTTAATCTGATATAATTTGAATGCTCACTGTGAAGGCTAGTCTCTTAGTAGTAAGAAACTTTTTGTCTGAAAATGTGCAAGTGAGCAGAGTTTTGCATAATTATTAATACAATAGAGCATCAACCGTCCTTGAAAATGTAGTTTATTTAATTGCATTTGCAACCATGTGCTCTTGAAAAAAATACGCTCAAAGGAAACCAGAAACGAACAGTGGATATCATTAATTGCGTGTGCTATTAAAAAAAATCTGAGACCTTGCTAAGCCATGTATGAATACGTAAAATTAGACGCTACGCATATATTATAATTTTTTGCCTCTATTTATATTACCTTCGGCTAGTCTGACATTTAGTTAGTGCATTCTAGAGACACATAACATTTTTATTGATAAGATAACAAGGATTGACGATGATTTATGTAGGCACCACGCCACTGTCTATCAAACAAAAATTTCACTAATGCGCTCTGGAACTTTGTTTTTCAATACAAGTACTATCTTTTGTAAAAATATGTAGATAACAGCAACAATAGAATGCTGAGTCAAATGGTGCCATTCCTGTAATTAAAAAATGACAATAGTAGGAACACCGTTATTCAACTACTGTGTAGGCTTAATCCATTTAAAGAATATTATCGCTTTAACGAAACGGCGCGACTGGGACGCCGAAGCCCTACAGCTCTACGCGAGTGAGCGAATAGACCGCTTACAAGTGTTGCCGAGCTGCCTGTTGGACTGGCCCGATACTTTAAATCTGATAATAATTATCATAATCGGAAACCTATAACCTTGTAACAGGGTTATCCTCA
This sequence comes from Orthosia gracilis, assembly GCA_947562075.1. Lineage (NCBI taxonomy): Eukaryota > Metazoa > Arthropoda > Insecta > Lepidoptera > Noctuidae > Orthosia > Orthosia gracilis. Next base: position 33,833,776 of record OX387275.1, on the reverse strand, counting down.
CTTTGACATTGGCAAAGGTATTAAACTGGTTTGCTCCTCAGTAAATGGGCTGACTTTCAGTCCATAATAATGATTACACTCATTAGTACCCCTACCCACTGCTGTTAAAAGGCCACTGGCCAAAATATTTCATTGTCATGATGTGACCTATAATCATATCGACGTGATCATGCGATGAATAACCGATAAGATTACACCTTGCTCTTAGTGATTTTTGTTCAGTAACATCTGATAATCGAGATGAAGTGTACATTTGCATATCTAAGGAAACAAAAAGTGTCTTTTTAAATTTACAATTGCTACGTCACTTTGATGATACACAAAAACATTTTGCATTATATTGTGTAATTCGTTGACTCGGAGAATAGATATTAAGTACCGAGACAGTAACTTAAAACTAAATAAATATGGCTTTAGGCACAATCTATCCGTACGGCCCCTACGAAACAGACATACGAAGGAGAGGACAATCTTTAACTTGTGAGTAATTACTACATCTTAAACCACTTTTATCTCCTATGGAAATAGGCACTCGCCTATTCCTAAGTAATTTAATCATAACAAGAAAACGTAAATATAAATACTAAAAACTATTACGCGATAGAATCTAGTGAACTTCGATCCGTCGTTATTCCAGTTTATAGATACGTTCTCGTTCATCCCTTTCAACAGAATCAATCGTAAAAAAACCCGTCTCCAAAACTGCTGGATTAGGTAACCCTAATGCAAAAGCACTTACAAAACTTGTTATCACTTATCAAACGCACGTTTAAAGACATGATTCAGGTGCATTCGACCATTTTTAAACCGTACAAAAGTATATATGTACGGTTTTGATAATTGAGAACGCAATAACATAAAGCAATCAGTGTTATCGGCTGCAGTTTGCACGACTGCAACACTCACTACATACAGTTGCACGATTAGGAGATGATTACTGCTCGCGTATTGCTACAATATTATCATTTTGTCATAAACCATAAAACATTCCACGGTGACAATGATATCGCTGATTGACTGACAGAATACTTAGTGTCCAATGGTGGGATTTCATACCGTCATTATTGCCATATGTTCGCATGCCTGAGTTTTATATTTATTTTTATTTGTTTCTTCTATCTCTCTCTCTTCTTGTCATTAGAAACTTGCTTCCGCATCGTGAACAACACTAATGAAAAGAACAAAGTCGTGTTTCTGCAGAAATTGTTATTAGTAAAACACGAGCGAATGAAGGAGAGAAAGCATTGCCTGATGCGGGTTAGGTATAAGATTCCAGACTAAATCTAGGTCTGAAATGTTGTGATTAAACCACTATATTTTAGTTCGTCATCTCCACTTTTATTTAACGGTTTTTATGCCTGTTTCATGTTCGTATAATAAAGACCCCAATAACGATTTATAGGCGTATAAATTAATTGATTTGTTTGTACGCGTGTCACCTCGCGGACGGCCTGCCCCGCATGACCGCTGGTGGCCGGCGCCACTCCAGCGCGTCGCGAACTTGGCCCACTTCTCCAAGAGACCATTGTCTCCACGCTAACCTCGATCATCGACGCTTGAGTACATCGAAATTATCTCTCATAAAGTATGCCTCAACGCCACCTCAACAATTGTTTCCATCCATGACCTTTCCATAATCACGGATCTTTGCACAACCCACATTTACTCTATAGAACAATCCACGTTTCGTGTCATCTAATTGTGAACTTTCCCAACTTTCGTTTCGATCACCGGTTCGTAAATATAAAATCCCGTTATTACGCCGTGTCATTGCCCCAGTAAACTACATGGCATACACTTTCCACGATTTGATGAGTTAACAGTTTCGAGTTTCCGGATCTACCGACTTCCTGTGGCTAACAGCAAAATGTCGCTAAATGAAACAAAAGCGAAAGTAATTCCACTGGCGACTGCCTCAGAAACACAACAATGTAAAGATGGCACAGCTTCTGTCAGTCCTTTTGAGTCGATAGAAGCCTCTTTGTTTGCACGCTATCTGAAACTTCCAGTATTACACCACAAAGTACTAAATTCCATTTCTGTATTTTTCCAGGCATGTCCCTAGACGAAGGAAGACAATCACAGAGGCCGTACAGGTACGGCATGGTGTTGCTATGCGCCGGCGCACTGATCAACTGGCTAGGCCTGGCGGAAGATTACGCGGAGCCCGTGCGCTACGTGGGCGTGGCCTGTATCGTGGCAGGAGCGCTGCTCATCTGCGCGGCCATGTGCTGCTGGCTGCAGTCGCCCGCGAGGCAGCCGCAGGCAGACCGCGCGTCGCCTGATACACATCAAGTGAGTCTTGATACTTAGATACTTACAACTTAAGAACAACGTGAACATTTGTATGTTCAGACATGCTCACATGGGCGCATGGTTGGTGCAGTGGTTGAGCGATTGACTGCTGCGCTGCGTGTCGCGGGTTCGATTCCCGCACGGAACAAATATTTGTATGATCTACAGATAGTTGTTCCGGCTCTGAGAATTGTGTATGTGAGTTTATATGTTTGTAAACGCACCCACGATACAGGAAGAAATTCCTAGTGTCCAAAAGGAAAACGGACAAGAAATCTATTTATTAAATAAACGTGCATAGGACATCGCGTAGCCAAGCGTAGCAACGTGTAGCGCCGCGTAGCAACCCGTAGCATTTTGCGTAGCGATGCGTAACATAATGTAACATCGCGCGTAGCGTTGCGTTAATTAATTTCGAAGATACCTAATATACTTTTGGTAAATTAGATAATTAGAAGTAACCTAGCAAGTTTTCACATTTGAAATAGCGTTTAACCATTATTTTTGTCAATTTCAGATAGACGATCCCATCCACGTAATATCGATGCCGGATGAGGAAACAATGCAGCAGAAGCCTCCAGACTACGATACAGTGGCGGGTGCGCCGCCGACCTACGACGATGCCATCAAGCTGAACCCCGCACGCCTGCTGCCCGCCGGCTCGTCGGCGCGCGTGGACCTGCCGCCGCTGGCCGACGTGGCCGTCATCCCCGGCCAGCCCGACAACTCGCTGCCCACCAGCCCGCACGCGCCCGTGCCTGTGCACCGCGCGCAGATCCCCAAGACGCCGCCGCCGCCCTACAACCCCACGCACGCCATCAGATGAAAGCCCGGCCAAACAAACTTGTACTTTAAATCGACTGCTGTTTCATGTGATGAGACTCGTATATAGCAATTAGTCCACATTGTTGACGTTCCAACAATGTCATGGTATTATATTTATACTGTACGTACATATCCTAACATGAAACTATTGATTTTATTTAATGTAGGTTGTCGAGTAAGAGCGTTGTTTACTTATGTGATAATAGGGAAGTTATTATTAGTTACTTATTTCCTGCTCTGTACATAAATATGAAATTTTGTAAAATAGTGTTTTGTTATGTACCTATAGTTAGGCAATTAAGTAAAAACTCTTCCAATAATTATTTTATAAATTGTGTTCCAAACAGAGCACCTCTGTGGTTCCAAATAATTGTAAAGTAGGATAAGTCACCGGAACGTGCGCCCGCGCCGTGCAGCGGGTCGGCCAGTCGACGAGAAGCGCTGAACATATCTGTTATTGATCAATTACTAGTATACAAGCAGTAGTAGTGTCCTACGTCACTGTGCCATTTATTCAAATTCCTCTGAATGTTCTCACTGGTGTGTGTGCACATCAGCGTTTTCGAATACAGCAGTTTTCTTAGCTTATAGTTTGCTCACGAGCCTATATAGATATAAGACACAATACTATCACTTTGCTAGATGCAAAAGAATGTACCTACACTATCACAATCATCAGATCAGGCGCGGATACGGGGAAGAGGGCCATTTTTGGAAAAATGTGTTAAATTTTTTAAGCTCGCTCTTTTATTCTAAGTTACCCGTCAGTACTCAAAAAAATTTCAATCTACCAGAAAATCTTACCTAAAAAGATCCGAGGCAGTGTGTTTTAATTTTGGTGCTCACTCTCGCTTCCTTATTTCTCATTGAACAAATTTGGAAATGAAGAGTCCTGCTTTCTATAATTCTGGGAAATTTCTAGATCTTCTGAGCTGTAATTTTCTAGCTTTGTTGTTCAAACAAAAAAGAAACCGCATTTTTTTCAATAACACCAAAAAGAGAAACATTTGCCCCCTGAGCGAAAACCTGGATTCGCGCCTGGGATAGATGAACCCTACAACAAGTGACGAATTAGAAATGTTGTTCGAACGATGTTGTTAAAAGAATAAATTGGTAGATTTGATATTTCCATTGTTAGCTTGTCTTTGTGATATGACCGTTAGTATCATCGTTTAAGTTGACTATCGCGTTTATAATCTTAGAGGAGGTATTATAGTTTCCTGTTCCGATTTGTCTATTCTAGTCTTCAAATTAAAGCATATTTACTTAAATATTCAGTTAGATCATCCAGTCAAGCATAATAATTTGTAATTTGTACATATTCTGATTGCACAACTTGGAGATTTCGAACAAAGTGACGCTCATTATAAGTGCTTATCGAATTGAAATAGGGAGCCACATCCATAGGTCATCAAATCTTTACATTGGGCATCTGCTAGTCAATATGCTCAATGCGAACTTCTCAAAATGAAACTGTGTAATTATATTGACGATTAGCATGGTAATTGCAGTTGATTTGAAGTTAATAATGCAGTCAAATACGAAATCGAAACCAATTTCATCCGATACTAACGAGTTGATATAGTCGATTAGGAATATTGAATTTAAAAGACTCGAGAATCTTCTCCATACCGGATCTCGTGGCCTAACAACTTTAGGAATAGCATTGCATATTAAGCAAGATAGATAATATCATCATTGACGTTATAAATAGCCGTGAGCTTTCGAATGATTAAAAAATGGGACCAATACTGTTAATATGTAATACTTAAATCGTGTGCTTATACTAATTGATTCAAATAGCGCGTGCCTGCAAGTCTTTACGAGGATTTTACAATGCTGAAGTTGTGCATTTATTATTTGTACATTGTACAAAGTTCGAAAGATAAGAGTGTATATAAACAAAAAAATAAATGTTGTTGAGAGAAAAAAATGTTTTATTTTTGATTCAACGTAACCCGTATAATCATATTATAATGAATACTTGCTACTTTCTGCACGCAACTCAATCTGATAATGTATATTAGAGTCGACCGAGGACTGAACTAGTATTTTAACAGGAGCGACTCCCTGTCTGACCTCCACAACCCAGTAACTTGGAAACACGATACCCCTTGGCAAGGTCAGCCCCCTCATAGTTCGACTGTAAAAAGGGACTGATGTTTTCAGCTCACATACATCTGTCCCTTAAGCACACACAAAATAAACTTACTCTAAGAGCTTATGTTCACTCCCCAGATTTCATGGCTTCTGAATACTGGAACGACTGTCAAATATCGTCCTGCGTCCTAATATTACCTAATCTGGATCGAGAGTGCGAAAATGTTATAGAACAAGGCTGCAGCCTTTAAGATTGAAGAGGTATCAATAGTAAGAGAAAGATAAAAACCTTTTCACAAAAAAACCGACTTCTAAACCAAAACGCAAAAAAGTTAATTAAAAAAAAATAACCCGACTGCTTTAGAAGCGAACTAAAAACACCTAAAAAAGAAGAAATTCATGCTGTACAGTCGGAGGATACATAATCGCGAGCTAGCTGACCAAAACCAGATGTATCCTCCGACTGCACATCATGATTTTCTTCTTGTTTATGTCTTTTCGCTGTCGGCCGTCGGGTTTTTTGATTTTTTGAATTAACTTTTTTTAATTTATTATTTTGATTTATTTAACTAACATATTTTTTTCGAATTAGGGAAGATTTAAACATATAAGTGTTTTATCTTTTTGAAATCAAATCTTAAAACCCTATATTTTGATACACGATGGGTATGAAGAATAAAAAATTGGGCCCCCACACATTTTGTGCGCAAACACAAAAATCGACCAACCACATAGACGGAAATCTACATCGCGTCTTTCATCTCGCATGTGATTGGTCGATTTTTCATACTCTTTGTCTTTTGCCTTGCCAAATTCATTACGCAATAAGGCTGCGAACGGATGGCCGATGGGGCCGAAAAGTTCTGGAATGGCGACCGCGAACCGGAAGACAATGCGTTCGAAGGCCTCCCACTAGGTGGACCGATGACCTCGTTAAGGTTACACGTTCCTTACTATTACAGGTTATGGATATTACAGAGATGGATCTGTAGTTGGCTGGACAGCTCGACTGCCCTTCTTGGGCACGGGCTTTACGTAAGCTTGCTTCTAAGCACTCTGCGCTTTTCCAGTCTCATACGAAAGGCGAAATAGGCGTGTCATGATCGGAGCCAATTCAACGCACAGGTTCTCAGAATATTTGATGGTATAACGTCGGGGCCGGTAGCCTTAATCACGTCGAGTTAGCACAGCACCCTATGAAGGTCCTTTTGATGGATGTGGATGACATACTCGTCTCGCATCCATCAGGAGAAATCCGCGCATCACTAGGATTTCGAAGACTTTTTTTTATTTAGAATAGGCTCGCGCTTGACCACTATCTCACCTGATGGATGAAGGATTTCGAAGATTACGCAAACTGAGATACAAGTTTGCCTTGTCCTCAGTGAAGTGGGCCAGCGACCCGTCCGGTTCAGCAGCTGAGGTAGTGAGCGACAGCAGAAGCTCGATTCAACTGATTTAGCCAGGGAACAAAACGCTTAACTACTTGGGGTAGAAGCAAGTTTGATCCCTATTCGGCAAATGTGGTCGCATCGAACCCTTCGCAACACCTTCTTGTAGGACTTGGCAGCCCTGTTGAAGGCTTTCTTCCTCTGACCCACGTCACTCGCTTTGTGCGTTCTGGCGTCGACCCACGTTTTGTATGCCTCATACCCTATGCGCCTCGGCGCGATTACACTCGGCACCAAACCATCATGGTCGGTCTTCGCTAGACATTGTTACGTCAGAGAACGGAATATAGTGCTCCATTCCCTGCCCCGACACATCCGACACGGCGTCCGCGAACGACGAAGGATCAGCCGAAGAAAAGCAAGTAGGCTGCCAAGGATAGCATGCGAAGAAAGGTCGCATCCCATTCCAATCTGTTGATCTGTACAGCCAAACATTTAGGTTACGGAGACGCTGATAGTGTAACGCGAACGCTGAAAGGAACAAAAGCTCTGATTTCTCAGTCTCAAGGTGGTGGTGTACTGTGACAAGGTTCAGGTGCAGACCTCTGATATGGCTGATGTGCACCTTATGTGAGTGTGAGTGTTGCCGCTGATCAGCTTTCTTCTTTTTGTTCCCTGGCATTTTTGCTGTGAGTGAAGGAACTGAGATGAGGATGCGCACCGTGCCTCGGATCTCAATACCCTCCAAGACCAGTCTCCCGATACACCCGTGTCAACGCGAGTCAGGCCGGTCCACCTGCAGTGGAACAGCTATCTTAACCCAACTCCTCTAGTGGCTGCACTGGACATCATACCAGAACACGGCTAGTCCGCTTGGCGGTATGTGTTTGCCCGGTAGATTCACTATCCATCGGCCGAAACCTACCACCAGTATGTCACCTGATAAGCACAAGCCGAAGAACTCGAGTAGCGATTCCGGACGGGTATTTTCCCACGGACGCGGGTGACTCGGCCCCCAAAAAGATGGATTCCAACAATCACAGGCAATATTACTGATATTCTAATTATATAGTATTATCGATTCCGTTTTTTATCAACCGATTCAAAACGGAATCGATAATACTATAATTATAATTGCGCTATCTGTAGTCGTGCTCTATGCATGACAGTTGACCGTCGATGACACTGACACTTGACACTGACAGACGATAACAATAAAACAATGAACGCCTCATGATAAAAACTGGATATTTATCAAAAACGTGAAATATATGAGTAAAACCAATTAAATTAACAATCTTGGCTGTACCACGTTCAAAATAATCACCATCTATGAAAAACATGCCTGTAGAAATAAACAGCCTGATAGAGGGATGGCTTGAATTAGAAAGCGACCCAGGATTGTTTACCCTATTGTTAGAGGACTTTGGTGTAAAAGGGGTTCAGGTAGAAGAGATTTATGACTTACATAAACCCTTGGAAAGTCCAGTCTACGGGTTCATCTTCTTATTTCGATGGATAGAAGAGCGCCGCTCGCGCCGGAAGTTTGTGGAACAGATCGAAAGTTTCGTTCGTGATGAGGAGACGATTAACAGTATATTTTTCGCGCAACAAATGGTTCCAAACAGTTGTGCCACTCATGCCTTGTTATCCATATTATTGAACTATCCTAATCTTCATTTAGGAGAAACACTGAGCAGATTAAAGGTAAAAATTCGTTGATTTTTTGTTAAACAATATTTCTGTCATGGCTCATTATGGTTGTTAACTAGCATGAAATTAACTATATCTCTATTGTTGTATATTCAATAAACAGCACCACACTCTTGGAATGAACCCTGAAAACAAAGGCTGGGCCATTGGGAACACTCCAGAGCTGGCCTGTGCTCACAACTCCCATGCCATACCACAGGCTAGAAAAAAGGCTGATAAGAATGCAGGGGTCTCTACTGGACGCTTCACAGGTGTGTGTAAATTGTAGTCACATAATACTTTTATTGGACTTCAATAAACACCTAGTTAACAGCTTATTATGAAGCAGGCAATAAATATGCTTGCCCTCTACTGATGTTACTCAGTCCATTCACACTACACAACCTATAAAGGCTGAGTTAATAGATCCATATTCTGATTTTCTAGGTGAAGCATACCACTTTGTCTGTTTTGTGCCCATCAATGGGCATTTGTTTGAGCTGGATGGCCTTAAACCATATCCCACCGATCATGGACCATGGGCTTCTGATGAAGACTGGACTGATAAGTTTAGGAGAGTCATGGCTGAGCGGCTCGGGAGAGATGCTGGAGAACAAGTTCATGATATCAGGTATAACATAATTGGGAAATTGTAAACATATTATGCGATCTTAACCATTTAACAAATAATCTTCAGAAAACCATCAGTTTTCAATTCCATATTAATTATAGTCCAAAAATTTTATTCAATAATAAACTATAGTCCAAAAATGTTATTCAATTGAAGTAAGAAAGAGTTAAAGACCACAAAATTCATTGATGGTCTTGAGACCTTTCCTTACCTTATCAGCCATCTCTTGTATTATGCATAACAGGCTGGCATCTGTAAAAGCTCATATTTTGCTTATGGGTGGGATAAATAGATCTAGCTCCTCAAGAATTCACAGCATTCTAGTGTTACTGACCTTCTCTTTTACAGGTTCAACTTAATGGCAGTTGTACCCGACAGAAGGTTAGCTCTGACTCAAAGGCTGAATGCACTAGAACTTAATCAGAAGAGGGTAAAGGAAGCAATCTCAAAGATCGGCAAACATATGCGACATATAATATCAAAACGCAGGGCAATTAATGGTATAATTAATGATTATTTTATTTATTTAGCAATTTATGAACACACATTTAATAAATTAAATAGACGAGATGAAGGAGCAGAAAAGTAAGTTCAAAGGTTATGCTTATTTCTAAAGCAATCATATCCAGCCAGCCAACCAAATTTTTGTTTTTATTTTAAATTACACAATATTGATTGAACTGTGTCCCAATATTATTTATACCATTTCCCCTCTAAAAAGCTTATTTTATTCACTGAAAACAGTGAATAAAAAGCTCTTTTAATCACTGTTTTGGTGTTTGAATTTAGAACACACCAATATATATTTGACCTCCATCTCAATGCAATACAACCTACTTGCGCATAAAATACTCAATACAAACTTCTTGTGCAAACAAAGAATATTCGAATTTCAAACTCCTTCGTCGATTTAATTTTGAGTTTGTTTATATTTAGGATTTTGATAATGATTTTATATTTTGATCTAGGATGTTTAGTGAATACTTATTTGCATTGTAATTCTAATATTAATTGCATTGGTGTTTAATTAATTATAATTATATAACTTAACGGAGATGGTCACTGGCCCCTGAAACACAGGTGCTGTTTAGGTAACTCAAACTCAAAGGCTCAGCTTCAATTTACAAATATGTGAAGCCCTAAGGTCCTCATTTTCTGTAAATTTTGAAGGTAATAAATTTATTTATGATTATTCCTTGTGCTTTTGGCTTAAATCCTTCTTTTTCTCAAAGTCATGGTATAAAATATAGTATGCAACTCTTGAATAAAACGGATTTATAGCGAGGGCCATGAATCACTCGCGTCGTTCAGGATTCTAACACTTGAATCACTCGCTATGCTCGTGATTCAATCATCATGAATCACTCCCTGCGGTCGTGATTTAGTTGTTAGAATCCTTCACTTGTTCGTGATTCATCTATGGCCCTCGCTATAAAACCGTCCTTTATTCACTAGTTGCATAATAAACTATTTTATTCCGTTCCCCCCTCTAAGAAGCTTATTTTATTCACTTCAATTCACCTCACTGAAAACAGTGAATAAAAAGCATTTTAATCACTGTTTTGGTGTTTGAATTTAGAACACACCAATATATTCGACCTCCATCTCAATGTTATATAACCTCCTTATGCAAAAAATACTCGATACAAACTTCTTGTGCAAAGAATACTCGACTTTCAAACTCCTTCTTCCATTTTAATTTTGAGTTTGTTTATATTTAGGATTTCAATAATAATTTTAATTTTAGTCTAGGATATTTATTGAATACTTATTTGGATTGTAGTTCTAATATCAATTGCATTGGTGTTTCATTAATTATAATTATGTAACATAACGGAGGTGGTCACTGGCCCCTGAAACACTGGTGCTGTTACCTAGCTCAAGGGTTAGGGTTTCACAATTTTGAAGGTGGATAAACCATTAGTTATTTATTTATTAATATTCCTTGAGCTTTTCGCTTTAATCAAACTCTTGAATAAAACGGATTTTTTATCGAGGACCATGAATCACTCGCGTCGCTCAGGATTCTAACACTTGAATCACTCGCTATGCTCGTGATTCAATCATCTGAATCACTCCCTACGGTTGTGATTCAGTCGTTAGAACCTCACTTGCTCATGATTTATCAATGGCCCTCGCTTTAAATCAGTCCTTTATTCACAAGTTGCATAATATACTATTAAATCTATTACAGTTCAATTTTAACAACATTTTTTTTGGTTATTTTGCTTTTCTTAAGATGCATATATAAGACCTGTAGTATCGCACAAGAGAAGTGTGTCACTACCCCGCTTTAGGGTATATATGTTCTGTCATGTGGTCACTACAATGAACAAAATTATTCATGTACCTGCAAGTAAACAAGACACTAGAACTAAACAAAATAATCTGAATTTCAGATTTTTGTTCAATATATAAAATGTTATCTAATTCTTTGCAGAACATGGTGAATTATTATCAGAAGGCAGCAACGAAAACTCCCTCAATGAAAACATAGGACAGATCAGTGAGGAGACAATACTGACTGCCTTAGAAGTGTCACAATTGCAGCTGTATGATGTGGACTACACTCGTCCTATGACCATAGAGATTGGAGCTAATGATCGCCCCCAGCAAGACAGCAGTATTATTTTAGGTAACTCAGAATACAGTTAATTAAAGTCAGAAAACGCCAACCCGACTTGAGCAAAGTGATTAATACTTGTTCCCTGTGTAAGAAGAGCAGCTGATATTATTTTTAATTCAATAATTTATAGGAATAAAATCAATTTTGATACAGGACTTGTATTCATTACTAACCGTAGTCTTAGTTAATTATGCTATAATGCTAAAGTATGATGTGATAGAGTCACAACGTTAATAAAGACTTCTTCAGGTAGGCTCATCTCATCTGAAGGATTTAATACCTTAAAATTAAAATTAAACTGCGACAAAATCTATCTTTTTCAGTTGATCCTGTAGAGCAGGGTGCAGTTGTAAAGTTCATAACAATCAATAGAGACAATCAAATAGTAGGAGACGTAAGTATGCATTTCAGTTATTTTTACGACAGACTGAATGGTTGAGGTCCTCTTCACTTCGTTCGCCGCACTTGAGTTAATATTTAATAGTAAATTATTTATCTAGGGAGCAAACAAATACTTTAAAGGCGAGAGTGTTTTTTTTTAATCCAGTTCGCAGTGAGAGATTCAATGTACGTCACTCGAGCTTAAAATAGTGTTGCTCCCGAATTGGACACTATTTTTTATCACCCTCTATGAGACAATAAGTAAGAGCAACTTATTAACAAGAACTTTACGTTTATTTATTTACATACAATTAAGAACCATAAGACATAACATTGAAATTGTTAGAGGCTAATGTTTATATTTGAACAATTTTAAAAGTGCATCGTAACAATTTTATTAGTACCATCCCTTACAGTTATTTATTTTTTTATTTGGCTTGCGCGCGGTTTTCCAGCCAGTCACTTGTTCAATACAATGTTCCCGTGCTGACCGAAATAGAATTACAATCGGTCATTAGCTTATACATTCGTCGTAATCGATTTTAGCGATGTAATCCTGTTTTGGACCGCATGGTTTGTGATTAATTTTTTTGCTTATTGGAACATTTACTAACAATATCCACATTCCAAATTCAAATCACTTGTAGTCATTAGGGAGTAATGAGCTATTTTAGTTCCTTACGACTAGCTTTTTTTGAATAGATGTGATACAAAGTATTTTTTATCCCATCTATTCGAAAAGAACGACTTGGTTCGCCTTTAAGTGCACCCAAATGTGGTGTTTTCTATAAGAAACTTTTAGCGGGCAGTAATGAGTTTTTAACCCTCTTTATAAGTGCGCTGCAATTATCATTGCGCGCACTTTTTGAATTTGGAACATCTTAGTGTTCAGCGCCAAAGAAATCGAACGCAAATATTGTTTGAATAAAGACTGGCTGGTACGGCGGCCCATAATCGCGCCGCCAGCTGAATAAATTAAAAAGAAATCAAATTAAAAACGCGCGAACTACAGCCCGCGTTTTCGTCAATTTTCACGGATTGTTAGAAATACATGGTTTTATTTTGAAAAATGAGTTCTTCAGGTGACAGTGAAAGTATAGAATTAACTCCTGAAAGTATTAGAACTGACGCAAGAAATATGTGATGGATAATCCCGGCAAATCCCGGCAAAATCCCGGGAGAAATGTATGAAAGCCTATGGTAATTTTATTGAATGGAGAAATGCAAGAGGCGCCAAGAATTTTTCAGAATCTGTATTTTTGACCTACTTCCAGTACTTAGCCAAAACTAAACAACCTTCCACTCTTTGGTGTACCTACTCAATGCTAAAATCAACAGTCAGTTCTAATAACGACGCAAAACTGGACACATATTCGAAATTAATAGCGTAACTGAAAAAGATGTCTGATGGATTTAAACCTAAAAAATCCAAAGTGTTCTCAGAAAAAAGCGTGGAGACTTTCCTTAGTGAGGCACCCGACAAAAACTTTCTTGCCTTAAAAGGAAGTACCTATGTATATGGTGGATTAGTAAAATATAACCATAGTGTTTTAAAATGCGCATTTTATTGTAACCTTTAGTTCGATAGATACTTGTCTTATTCACATTCGGTTTTGTTACAGGTGGCTTTTATTTTCGTTGTCGTGGCAATTTAATTTTAAAAATAACTGTTGATGATGTCGAAAATTACTCGGATGATTTACTGTGAGTAAAGCTGCCAGACACAAAAAAAAATTAACCGATCCTTTGTAATCCGAGGAGAATACAAAACTATTGTACAGATATACCTGGACCTGCATCCTGCTGATATGAAGACCAATCGGTTTTTCATCCGTTATCAAAATGGCAAGTGCTTCAAACAAGTTATGGGAAAAAATTAAATTTCTAACATGTCACAAGAAATCGCTACTTATTTGAAGTATCCAGATATCAAGCTGTATTGACATTGTTTTCGTCGTACTTCTGCTACCCTTTTGGCAATTTCTGGAGCCGATTTAACTGTACTCAAGCGACATGGAGGATGGAAGTCGAGTGCTGTAGCAGAGGAGTATATAGAAGATTCCATTGAGAACAAGGCGAAAACGTGATCGCATCGTGGCAAACATTAAATTGCAACCTTCAGTTAATCCATCCATGCCACTGTCGCCGCGCCCATCTACATCCAAACAACGAGATTCACCGTCACATTTTCCTCAAAATGAGCCAGATTCGAACATTATTTCAAACACGCAGAATATATAATCTAAAACAATGTCTAATCCTAATAAAACTAACAATAAATTTTCATAATTGCGAAAATGTCTCAAATGTTAATACATATAAGTTTTTAGTTGTTTTATTATTAGATACTATTTAATTTCAATTTAGTTGTTTTATTAAATAATAATATTACAATAAAATATGAGGCGCCTTTTATTTTCTTATAGTGGGTGATGAAAAGTAGTGTATCACTCGGGCGCAAAATACATTTTTGGCTCGGGCGACGTACTTTGAATCCCTTGCTACGCTCAGAATTATACTAAAGATTCCCTCGCTACGCTCTGGATTCAAAAAGCGCTCTCGCCGTAAAAATAAAATTTTGCTCCCTTATGATACAATCTACTATTTTATGTTTCAGTTGTACCCCACCTCAATCACCGCCCTGGTAAAAAGCAATGATTCGCCCATCCTAGTATGTTGTGAAACCGAACCTGATCAGCCAATCAAACTGAAGAAGCTTTTACTGACGCATTCGGAAATGAACGCATTGATGAGCAGCATTGTGAACGAGGTGCAGCAGTGCCAGCAGGCACTCAATGACGAGAATGATAAGAGAGATATGTATAAGGTAAGAAGGAGGAGGATTATTTGCATTCCGTTCTTCTGTGTTTTCTCAAACCAATAAGGATGTTTCTTGGTAGAAAAATGATAATTATATTTAGACCGTTAATGAGATCAAATAATATTAGACACAATTTTTTTGTTTACCCAATCAATAAATAAATAACCATTTATAAAGCGCATCAGAGTTCAAGTGCAGGGGCTTGCGACGTCACTATGTCAGTATAAAGTGTACTAACGGCTTGACGTCCCTAGATATTTCAACGCATTCATCGTCGTCACTTTATGTTTACGTGTAAAAAAGGGTTTAATATTTTTTATTAATCTACTGGATAGACAAACAAATTTCAGTTAATATCCCTATTGGATACTTTCGCAATAACTCCCTGTAAGTACAATATAACTATAATTTTTCTTATTAGACGCGGCCCGAAAATATACACTCATTACTATAACTTAATTTTAATTCCTGCTAATGGTAAAGGCAAAAAATGTGTATGGCTTATTGATCTCTATCTCGACAACGCAATGCACGCACTTCTATCGAGATAGACAGCTTCAAAAGTAGTGCACACAGGTGCACGAACACAAGCGGCAAGCGAATCTATGTGAATCGAAGCAAGAAAAAGTCAACTGGCAAGTCTCTCACTATTTACTGATATTACTAAAAGGATAGTATTTAAACGAGCGAACATAAATTCAAATTTAAGGTGTTATTAATACTGAATATGGCTTACCTACTGAAATACTAAGTGAGCGCCAAACGTTGGGCGAATACAAATGTTTAAAAAAGCGACTTGAAAATAAAAGTTTGTCGACGAAGCACCGGTGCGCGGGGCTCCTATTTCTGTCTGCAGGGTCTACAGTAACCTAACTTGAAGGAGTTGATGCTCTTTGCTCGCTCACTTCAGCTGCCGTCATCCCCTTCGAACTTAACCTATCCGTGTCGGGTTTTTCTAAGCTACCGAGTTCGCTTCGCTCGCTCTTGGACGAATTCGTTGAGAACACGATTACCCCCCAACTCTCGCGCTGCACAGCGAAATTGTCTCGCCGGTTGTACTGCTATTTTCAAAAAATTAATATGCTAAAATAGAACCCCAAATACAATTACAGTTAGCAACAATATTATTACCTCAGCTCACAAAAACTTCCTAAAAGGTATTTATTACTCAAACCGGAGAAATAGTTACTTACTTGGTACCTATAATAGTCGCCCATTCAGTATATCTTTCGCCCGGTTAATTTCCCTTACTAAAATACGCGAGAATTTGATACTTCGCTTCGACTACACTCTTGTGGCAACGTCCAATCCCTAAAACAAAATTCGCAATTAGCACAGGCGTTCTATACGACGTCAGCGCCAGGCCTTCACGATCCTTTAAAATAATTAGGCACTTTTTTCAGGTGGACGACTGTCGTCGCACGCACAACTACGACGAGTTCATCTGCACGTTCTTATCCATGCTGGCAGAGCGTGGAGCGCTTGGTGAACTAGTGGCGGCGCAGCTGGAGCGAGGCCGGTCCTCGCGCGCTCGCCGCCGCAGGCCTCGGCCCCGCCCGCGCGCCAGGCCTAGGCCTAGGCCACGCGCGCGCAAGTAATGTCCTCTGGCGTCACGAAAATGCCCGAAACTTGATATTGGAAACGCAGTAGTGCAGCTAAAAACCATGAGTAGGATAGGCAGAATGGCAAGCCCCACTCGTTGCGTGTTAATATTCCACTAGCAGCATATAGCTTAGGGAGGACGCTTGTAAGCAACCAACTTTATTAGAAGACACAAGCCCATTTATTTCTGGTCGTCGACTCCCAGTAGTTTTATTTACGTTTTGAGTTACGCAATCTTTTGGTCTAGCTTTAACTGCAGACTTTGCACCGAGATTCATTAAGTATAGTGCTCGCCAAACTTCTGGGCCGCCCTGAAGTTGGCTTTCCGATACGCAAGGCACGAAACGGTGCTGTTTTTGTATGAGATTTACTACTGCGCAGCCATTGTAGCCAACTTCAGGGCGGCCAAGAAGTTTGGCGAGAACTATACTCTTGTAAGTACAACAATTAATCAAAAAATATAGTGGTATTCTTTTACAGCTTACCATTGCAAACATGTTTAATTAACTTACAAGTTTTTTTTTTTATAAAATGGCGTCTCATAGTTCAATCAAAGTGATTGGTTACTGCTTAACCGGACTATCCTATGGAGACTAATCTAACCCCGATTGGCTGTTGAAAATTCATTCAACCAATCACAGAAGATAACGCGTGCTTGACAATTTGTCACATTAATTCTGCGATAATTTTGAGCTGGGAAACTCGGCGTAAGCCAGCCAGGACTACTTTATCATCGAATTTGATATTATCTTGCAGAATTTCGTTTATTATGCATGTTGTGTAAAGATAAAAATAAAATAAAGTATTTTAAAAACGATTTTTTATTTATCATACTACGAACAGCGCCGTATTTACATGGTCATCATATTGGTAAAGAAATGTAACAACAACGATTGATTATTGTTTGCTTAGGCACGTACTTCATCGAACAACAATCTTATATATTTAGCTAACGAGCACAGTACGATGTGCGTATCGATGGGAATCATATATCCATGTTCTAAATAACACATCATTATCTCGACACGTCAATTCCACGATCATATTCCACACTTATTGATAAATATAGGTATGTGCAACGACTGAATGTCACTACCTAAAACAGGCATGAATTTGACGATGGTTTGTCTTGCTTGGGAAACGACTCTATCGATACGCATTAACGTGCAATCTATTACTATAAAAGTGAGTGGTAACAATATAAGTTTCGCATACACAAGTATGGCTTGAAATATTTAAAATATAGATGTAACCTATATGACAGAATTGACTCAAAGCACAATCTATGAAAACCCATAAGTTAGATAGTATTAGATTAGTTTATTACAATATGAACAGCTAAAAATTAACCACGATTATTGCCAACAGTTATTGACATATTTTATTATAATTGTTGACTATAATTAAGATATATCTTCATGCTTAAGGGCCCATTTTTCAATAAAAAAAAAACTATTGAAAAATCGGTCTTAATACAAATGTCTATGATTACTGAAAGCTTGTGTTTCGATGCTTAAGTGAAGTTGACGATTTCTAAGTCACACAACAAAGCTAATTCGGATATGTAGCGGACACTGTTGACAACGATTGACGACAAACTGTTGATTTCGAAAGTACTCATAAAATACATATTTTCCCAAAACACTCATTCATAAACATTAATTTGTTCATTTGGCGTCACTGACAAGATATCAATACCATTATAAGAATAGTTGATTTACATGATAGAAGTATAACATGAATACACCGTTCGTACGAGTTTTTTCACAAGGCTAGTATATTACATTATATCGACGACAGTAAATTTATTAAAAGTATCATATCATTATATTACATTCATTAATTTATGCCTTGTTGATTAGATCTTACTTTTCGTATCAAACAGACATGGAAACCGAAACTATATCGCCAGTTATAATTTCATTATTGCATAAAAAGGCAAGTCACTCGATGATAAACATGCTATATCACAGACTAACGAAAATCATTACACAAACTTACATGCACTACATTCATATTATGGCACTAACAACTAAACCTGAAACTAAAAAAATGTAAACATTAAGGCAGTGTTTGTAAGAATCGAGCGAAACCCATTCGAGTTGTTCTTTATAAACTATACCAATTTGCATGCAGTTTTTTCATGGACTAATTGACCCCGTAGCTCCGAGTCAGAGACTCGGGCCATTCAAATTCTGTTACATTTCAATCACAATATAACTGAATGTCTACTGCTACAGGTGTTTCAACAAGTTAAAAAATAATAATAATACTCGACAATAACAATTCATAAAACCATTAAAATATATATGAAGGACAAATCGGCAGTAGCACCAGTTACCATAAACATAGCGACGCACACGGTCTCAGGTTCACAACCAAAACTTATTGCTATTATCACTACTTGAAATTGCACTACTTTGGGGTGTAGATAAAATTGTGAATCCCAAACGGAAGCGTAAAATTAAAACTAGATCTGCGTGATTTGAGCGAAAGGTACGCACATGCATCGACTACCGCACTCCGCGAGAATTCATTCCAAATAACTCTTAATTATTTGATCAAAATAATATCCTCAAAATTTACTAACAAAAAAATCTACATCAAACCTTAGCACACTATTCACTACCGCATACATTCATAGATAAGGAACAATATCATCAATCAATAATTATATTAAAGTAACAATGTATATAGTTAAATGTCCAATATGAGTGGAACATGCGCGGGCGGGGACAGCCGAGCTTGTTGTGTCTTCAACTCTCCGCGTCGCGCACGGACGGCGCCTTGTCGTCTGCCTGCGCCTGCGCCTGCGCCAGCTCTCCCAGCACGCCGGGGATCATCGGGGGCAGCTCCTTCAGCTGTCTTTTCTCAATTTCTGCCTTGAATTGCTCGATGTCTTGCGGACTGGAAAATATTTCATTTTAAGAATTGCTATTGATATCAAGGTACAAAGTTTTTAGCTGTTTTGGAGAATTTATTGTTATATTAATGCATCATCATCATTTCAGCCGAAAGACGTCCGCTGCTGGCCATAGGCCTCCCCCAGGCGTCGCCAAATTGACCGACCGCAACCTTAAGTAGGTCATCGGACCACCTGGTGAAAGGCCTCATCGTCTTCCGGTTCGCGGACGCCATTCCAGAACTAGAAAGGAAGGAGAATACGGCACGGCTTTTTCCAGCAGTGGAACAATCTCTCTGCCTAACCTCTTCCCAACTATGTTGGGCTCGGCTTCCAATCTAAACGGATGCAGCTGAGTACTAGTTTTTAACACGGACCAACTGTTTATCTGACCTCCACAACTACAACCGAGGAACTCGGTAGTCGTACCCCGTTGCTAACCTTTTACCTATCCACGGATGTAAAGTACGTGTTTATAGAATATTTTTTGAATTCATAATTGGAACATTACGTTGTGAGTGTAGATAAATGCATTTAAAATTTTACGTTTTCAAATTTCGCGAGTTGTTTCGACGAAATCCTGGACTGGTGGATGCCATATAGCTCTGTGGTCATGACATCTGTTGGATTTGTAAACAAATGCACCACAGCCATATAATGTATTAACATGGCGGCTACTATTTCATATTTCATGGTGTTATAAAACAGATTAAAAAAACTGAAAACTTTGAATTGATTTTAAAATTTATTTTGTTATCTTATGAACTAAAACTAAGCTTTTCCAACTGCTTTTTGTCTAAACTATCTCAATAATATATTCGTAGATCTTTCTCATATAGAGTAAAATACCCTACTGTAGATAAGCCAATAAATAAAAGACTAACAAAAATCTAAAATAAGGTACCTGATCTGCACAAAGAGTATGCCGTTGATGAGGTTGAGCATGTCGATGACGGAGGCCATGCCGGGCGGCTGGATGTGCAGCGGCGGCGGCGCGGGCTGCGCGTGCGGCGCGCGCGCATACGCCTCGGCTAGGCGCTTCTGCAGCACCACCGCCTGCTGCGTCAGGTGGCGCAGGCACTCCGACGACTCGCGGGTCTTCTCGTGCTTCTCGCCCAGCTAGGATAGCAGAAAGATTGATTGTGTTTCGAGGTTTCAAATTTATAGATCGTTTTGATATCTTAATTTAGTTTTCAAAAATTTTAATAAATATAAACTTTAAATAATAATATAATAATATCTTTTTATTGAAAATTTAATTATTAACCAGCAATACGACGAAGAAGAAATAACACTAAGTTCAATCCGTGAACTTCCTTACGCCAGTATCGGGTAATCCCTGTACTGGTGTACTGTAACCAGTCCTAGGAGCAAGCCCTACTACACTTGTTTTTGTGACTATTTCAATAGAACCAGTCATTAAGATATCAACCTACAGCTTGGCAAGTTTGTACGTGACACAATACGCTAAAAATAAATGGCAATCCACAAATTTTTGGAAACAAAGATTTGAATGTGGCGCCCCGTGGTTACGCGCTACTGCTGACCATAAGGCCCTGGGTTCAATTCCCAGGACAGGCAAAGTTTTTATTGGGTTTTCCAGTAGGCTTTCATCTGGAATTTTACGGTCACAACCTGGAGACTGGACTGTGTCCAGTTAATGACAATAGACTCGTCCCCTATTACCAGGGACTTTGTCGAAATGTGGATGAATTATAGGTGCACCTCTGGCTAAACCTTCGAGATATGCAGGCGTGATGTTGTGTGTTATCGGTATGGAGACTGACCAGTTGCTTGTAAATAGAGTAGGTCTCCTTCTCGTGCTGCAGCGCGGCGCGGAAGTCCCCGAGGCAGGACAGCGTGCGCGCCAGCAGATGGCGCGCCACAGCCGCCTTCAGCGAGCGCGCGCCGTGCGTGGCGCACGTCACCGTCAGCGCGCGCTCCGCGAAGCGCAGCGACAGCTCGTACTCGCCCACCGCGTGCAGGATCAGCGCGATGTTACTCTGAGGATTAAACGAACATGTTAGTCTTCTTCTTCTTCGTGACGCTAGCATGACAGTTAATGACCCAATACTTTGCCACATCCACGGCATCGTCGATACTCCTTTGACTATATTTTAAGAGGCATAGAGGCCAGGAAGTGGATGTGGAGCCGAGTCGTAAACCATGCTCCACCTCCTATCCCTCTATGCCCCAAAACATGCAGCAAAAGTGCGACAGCGTTTATCCGGCAGGAGAAACCAAGCTCAAACTGAAAACATTTGAGTACAGCCAATTCAATTCGAGAGAAGATTTGTGAGTTCATAAGGGAAAGAAGAAGTGCGTAAAGTGAAGTGTTTTACGTGTAAGATTATTGATAATCGTAGATTTAAAGCATGTAAGTAGATTCTAAAAATTTGTTGTGAGTCGCAGTACCGTAGTACATAGTATTATGACTCAGCATTTTTTTATCGGTGCATTGAATGAATGAGCCTCGAGTTAGATTAAGTTAAATTGTAATGAATGAATTATGATATTAAGGTGCAACAACATTATTATTCTCGCAATTATTCATATAATGTTTGGTTGGTGGTTATTATGGTTTATGAAGAATGAAGTATGGAGACTATTACCCCTATTAGTCTCCATACTTCATTCTGTTGATTTAATTTTAAGATCTTTAAAAGCTTTTAAAATAGCCTGGGTGTTTTTTGTGTACTTAAACTCCGAAGGGCACCTATTTACATTCTTTCTAAGTAAGGAAACAGAGAGCGCGGGTGAGGAGTTTAAAGCTGCTGTAGTTTTAAGAAGAATATTAACAAAAATGTTTTCAAATTCCTGAGCAAACTCTACATTTGAGTATATGAGCCATGTGCAGTCGCTAAATTAAAGTCAAAACGTTTTGCAAACATTTACATTGTTTATTGTTTGCATTGAAAAGTTTAATTTGATTTAATCTAGTATATACCAAAAATTTTAGTAGTAAACTTACATCAAGTAACGCCATTTCCGGATGATTCTCGCCGCAGACGAGTAGCGCTAGGTAACGCGCGCGGTACAGCAGCTTCAGCGCTGTGCTCACTTGGCCGTTAGCGAAGCAATACAACGCCAAATGTGACTGAAAACAAAACAATAGTTATAGCAAAGTCTACTATGTTAACTCGCAGTAGGACAACACTAGAGATAGGATAGCTAATATCCCGAATAGAGCCGTTGACTTCTTCAAAATTAAATAAGAATAACCTGCAGTACACAGTTCCCTCTCACAGAGGAGGCCTGTGTCCCAGCAGTGGGAACGTTAAAAGGCTGATAGGTTCATCCTACAGTACAACCATATTCATGTCCTTCGGAAAAATTCGTGTTTCATCAGTCGTCGGCTTTCTACCAGTTGCCCTTATCACTTGGTGCTGAACTGCAGACCGGACGCTCTCAATCAACTTGGAAGTATATAGAGTTGTTAATACTCTTTTAACATAATACAATTTATTTAAAAAATGGGGGGAAAGCTGCCAAAGCTGCTATTTTTACAGCTCTATATATATTTCACACGGAAATCAAAAGAAAACGACAATAAAGTACATAGTTCTGAATTCAAATTATTATACACGATAAATCTAATAATTGATGGACATGGAAATTAGCGTTCGCTTGTATTCGGAAATGCGATGATTGCCGAGGGACATTAAGAAAATAGTTGTACTGTGCTTTGTTTGTTGATAAATGATAAATGATTTTATTTCTGTAAGTAGGTTTGTACAAACACTTTTACATGTCGATCATATTTTTTAAAACTAGATGAAGTCGGCGTTTCCTATCTGACTACTCTGAGAAGAAAGGCCGAAACAAACTCAGAGGTCACAGTCTCTTTTAAAGTCCGGATAAAATCTTGGTTAGATCATGTGAAGACCATGTAGACTGAAGTCTGAAATGGTCTTTTGAGGAAAGAACCAGCCAGATTGAGTGGACCTGTCCAGTCAGTGCACGCATTTGTCAATAACCGTGCAGCTCAACTCAGAAATTAAGGAGCTCAACGATTCGACGAACAATACTAAAGAAAGGACATTCGGGTAGGCCACACAAACTACTCAAACTGCCAGACCATGATTAAAACTAACTTAGAAAAAAAATTAAAAACAAACAAAAAGTATGATCCACATAGTCTTCACATTCACAACAATTAAAAAAGAAATTAAAATAAAATAATATAATACTTTAAAAAGTAAATATTCTTGTCATTGCAAGAAAACAAAAAAAAAACAAAATTCACGGTGCAAAATATATAAAAAAAAAACAAAATTAATTGGAGCAGCTCAATCCCAAGCCTGTTTGTCCTCAACATAATCTTTAATTGCAAAACAAAGATAGTCTGGATGTCGGCGGCATTTCCCCACAACAGAATATCGTACGACATTACACTATGAAAATAGCTAAAATATACTAAACGGGCTGTCTCTATGTCAGTTAAATTACGAATTTTCCTAACAGCATAATATGCTGCTGAGCTTAGCTTTTTTGACAATTTATCTATATGTGGGCCCCACTGAAGCTTGGCATCCAAAGTTAAGCCTAAGAATACTGTGCTATTTTCAATATTGTTCTGTTGAAGTTACACGCTTTCGAAGTTATTCTTCTATCCTCGACACGCGTTTGTACTGAATGGCATTTCTGTATTATTATGGCAGTGCTGACTCTTTTTGCACACATTTTAAGATGTTGGGTATGATTGCAATTACTTCAGAAGTAGGCTCCTAGAGTGAAAAATTAGTATGACAATAAATACTTACATATTCAGTAATCGTATATGGATGATCAATTCCGTTCACCCTCTCGGACATGAGAACAGCTTTCTGCTGGTAAGCCATAGCGTCCCTATGTTCCCCGGTGACGTAGCACAGTCGCGCCACCATGCGGAGACACTGCGCGATCTCGCCGTGCATCGCGCCGTACACGTTGTTGAGGAGGTTCAGTGCTTCGGCGATTAATTCGTGACCCTCGGATACTGCGCCCGCTTGAATCTTGTTCTGACCGGTCGTGTAGAAGTTGTATGCGTCGGAGGCCTGTGAAGGAGTTTGGGCAAAACATTAATTACCTAGCAAAAGGACTATATGTTTTTTTAATACAAGATGCAAAGGGACATCGCCGTCCCGTCTGTCCACACTTGACGAATGTGCTTTCTTATACATTTTTTATGAAACGATATTTTCAAAACTTATCGTCCTGTTCCGTCCGGGTTAAAACACGTTACGTATGCAACGGCCTTTAATCATCATGCATCACACAAATAACTTACTCGTGGATTGATATGTTTGACGACTGGGAAAATATTCATGATATCGTTGGCGGTGAACGGCGCCTTGTTCTTGCTGTCAAAGTCATATTCGCGTAACATCAACTGTAGGCCTATTTTGAGCGCAAAAGATCTGTAAATTGAAAAAATATGTATTATTATACAAATTTAAACCATGTAGGAAAAATTATGAGTCGAAACAAAAGGCAAACTAAAAAGTTACCTGAGAAGAGAAATTTTCTGTAAACCATGTTTCTCTATGACGGAATCCATGCTGTCTGCGTTAAGTTCATAGCCCCAGTATGCCTGTAAAAAAACGTTTATATGAACTCTTAAAGTATCAAAATGGTATACGTAGTATACCGAGAAGAATATGGTGGGACGGCTTAGACCACTTCTTCGAAAATTGACGCAGCAAATTTCGAGAGAACGAGTTTAAATATTAAAAGGTTTATTTTAAATCAACCTTTTATATTCAATATTGCATTGTCATGTGAACCAAACATGTGTGCTAAATTTTAGCTTAATTGGACACTGGGAACTGAGTTAAATTTAACTCACAAGATTTGATTACAAAGACCAGGACAGGCGAAAGTAAATAACAGCTCGTAAAAAGAAGATTCTTTGCCGAGGAGTGAGACATAAAGCAAGTCTACCATGCTGTTGCTGGTTAGACAACCGTCACAAAGGTTACAATCGAGGTGTCTTTAACCTAGTAAGTCGACTAATAACCTCGGATCGAGCTAAAATTTTGGTATAATTGTCAAAAGAAGAATGCACAAGTGGTAACCTTAAGCTCCTGCTTGATCTGCGAGAACAGCGACTTGGGCGTGAGGTTGTGCCAGTCGGGGTGCGGGTCGGGCGGCGGCGCGGAGTGCGCGTGTCTCCTAGCGCGCCGGCCCCGCCCCCCGCGAGCTCCCCCTCTGGCGCCTGGTCCCTCCGTTGCACTCAGCGCCGGCGCTGCGCACGCGCCCACCAAGCAGTTCAGGAAGTGCGCCACGGCAGCGCCGATACACATCGCTTCGCAGCCCTGCAAGAACACTTAAAATTAAGTGACTCGTTCAGGTTTTAAATCTAAAAAAAATACCTCAGCTACCCCTTTATGCATAAATGATGATCAAACGTAATTACAGGCCTAGTAAGGTATACTGCGCGGTGCATGATCTCGCAACACAACACGTCACCATAGTCAACACGCACCGCGCAATACCGTCTCATTAAACGATAAGCTTTTAGTATGTAGCGTAAAATATTAGTAAATCTACGTTATTTTCCAAATACTACATTTTTATTCAAGAAAAGTTTCATAATAGTACCAAAAAGGCGTCACTCAATCTGGACTAAGAACTTAAAATTCTCAAGAAAAAATCCATTTTAAATGAAGCGCCCAATTTTCTATATATAACCTGCAGGTAGGCAGTATAGACGTGCTTGGCGGCACGCAGCAGCAGCTCTCCGACGGCGATGGCGTGCAGGTAGGAGAGGTGCGCGTGCGGCTTGAGCGCGGCGGCCACGCGGCCCAGGTAACGCACGTTGATGCCGCGCGCGTGCAGAGCCTCAGTTAGCCCGGCGCCGTCCATCGGCGCTGACGTGTGCTCCAGGCATTCGCGGACCTAGGAAAATTAGTTCTTTAGTAATATCGTTCAGATATTCATACAATCTGAGCGAAAATATAATAGCTTCAGCTTTTTAGACAGAAACTGTCACAGATGACGAATTAGAATGCCGTTTTGAAGTCTGGGTATTGTTACAATTGTCTACTTTTAGGATTCTTTAATTTATTTGGTTTTCTATCAATCATCTTCAAAGTAGGTATTGATTAATAAGGTCAGAATACTTAGAATATGAGCATCTTATTTATTTATTTTACAAGCTTTTTTTTAACTTGCAATCTATATATGTATGTTCAGGTCAAATCTAGCAACTGAATTTTAAAGCAGTTATACACAACCGATTAAGATGAAATTTTGCATACACGTTGATTTGTATAATAATGCACGGTTAGCGAAAAAGCTAGTTTAAATAGTCTTTTTTTTTTAAATTGGCATACATTATTACAGTTTAAGCACACAAACGTACAGAGGTGGACAGAAAGTTTTTGCACAGTCTTTATTAGCTGCCCTATGAAGCAGTAAAAATTGAGTTAATTGAAAGATTACAATAAAATTATAGACAGTAATGTTGCATGTTCTAATAGTATTCTCTCTAGGCCTCTTTTGAAATATTAGAATATTGATTCAGCAGACAATAATAAAAAAAACAAGCTCACAAAAGCCGGTATCTGCGTGGTAAGCAAGAAGGCCGCAGCCTCCTTCACGAGGTGTCTCTGCTTGGCCAGCTGTTCAGGTTCAGCCGCGTGCTTGATGCCGGCGGAGTACACGTCGGGGTTGAAGCGCACGTCGAATTCCGACTCCTTGAGAGACGCCACCGCGCGCGCCGCCGCCGCCACCACCGCGCGGGAACGTTCCCCGGCTGCGGATAACACGATACAGCTGTTATTTGTATTATGTTAGTTTGCCGGTTTCAAACCAGGCTTTCCCCGGGGGTAAAGCATCAGGCCAGTTGTAGTATGAAAAAGGTGTCAAAAAGCACTGGATATTTATAGCAGAACTAGCTCATTCACATCACGTCATACGACAGCCCCTGATAGTGTGAGTAATCCTGTTTCTAATCCCCATTGTTGATAGTTGTTTGAATGCTGTTCACTTCACTAATAAAATCCATCCTATTGCTGTGGTGGATATGGAGAACTTCTTCAAAAAACATCTAGAATACGAGTTTAAAGACTCCAAAAAATGCGTCTTATTTCTTTCTGGAGTCGATTTTCAAACTCTTCAGATAGTTTGAGCCTAGTAAGTGGTCACGTTAATTGCAGCGTCGGTGGCAAAATAAAGCGTCACCCAGGATTTCATCGCCTTGTTGTAATTGAAGCTAATAATTAAATTTTTATAAGAGTGAGAGGATAAATACTTACAATCACTTTCTTGTTTATCTCCCCCACTGCAGATAGAATCTGTTATGCTCTCTACAATCTTCTTAGCGACATCAGTATCAATTTCAGAATAATTCTCATTCAGAAGCAACTCATCATCTTTCTTCTCTCCCTTCGCTGCTGCCTTATCTTCTTCAACCTCCTTCGTTTCTTTTGCTGCTTCTTTTTTGGCACTTTCTTTCTCTTTTTTCTCTTCCTTCTTTTGTTTTTTGTCTTTAACCTCTTTTTCTTGGCTCTTGGTGTCTCGCTTCACTTCTTTAGTTTCAGTCTCATTGGCAGCCTCCTTAGTATCGTTCTCCTTGGCTTCTATAGATTTTTGTGCGGCATTGTCGCGCTGACGCTTGGCACTCAACTGTTGTAGGTGGAAGGCGGCGTAACGGATGAACATGAAATAACGTGCCCTGAAACACACGTATTGTTAGAACAGCTAGTTCAGCGAACAATAATATTTTAAGCTTTCCTGTAGTTAAATAATGCTACTTACTCAACAAAACTGTCAACTAATTCCTGTCGAAGGCAACATAGTTTGTGCTTGTGAATGATCGGGAAGCCCATTGTTTTGATGTCCTCCCTCAGTTCGTCATCTTCCACTGAAATCAAACATAATACGTTACGAAGATATTTCCTATATATTACAACGGGAAAAAAATACTTGTCATGAAACTCATTCATTCGCACTTGACACATCTACGGAAGAATACGTGACGGAAATTTCGGCGTGCTTACGTGTTCAATTACTTTTAAATTACCTGTACATATCAGGCCAAAACATCTCTCATAACTCGCATTGTAAAGTAACTTCCGCCGCGTATTATTTTGTCGCTAGACTTACGTCATTGTCGACGTCACCATTTGCATCAGATAAATATGAACGAAGTCCTGCTAACGAAGTTATGCTCAAGATTTTTCTATTCGTAGGGAGACTGTAAATGATACTCACACTGTAGGAAGTTGACATCTGGCGGGAAGGTGCGCAGCAAATCTAGAATGTAGTGTCGGCCATCATTGCCGATGATGCCCTTGCACTCGACGCTGGAGCAAAGTTCAACGGTATCCCCGTTAGCGCTGATAACTGAGTGCGGCATTATCTTCAACTGCTGACCCGCTTTGCTTAGCTGCGCAAAAAGGAGATAAAATTTAACCTACATATAGACACGGAAGGTCATTCTTATGGGTTCTGCTTCTTCTAAGCGTGTCGAAGGCAATTTAAATATATGGGGCAGAAAACGGTAGAGAGATTGGCGCCATTGTTAAAGTCCATCAGTTCCCATATGAGGTTGGACATGAATTCATCTATGAGCCTTCTTCTGAGCAGGTTTTTCTTGTTAAGGCCAACCTGGGCCCTGAGTCTGTTAAGAGACATCCAGGGTAATTAACACATCTCATGTGAGATTTTCAGCAGATGCAATGATGGAATAATCGTGGTAAGACTTTATTTAACAAGAATTCTCGATTTGATTGTGTAACTATTATGGTGTACAATAAAGTTTATTCTATTCTATTTGCTAGTATGCCTTTTTTAGGAGGCTTTCATTCAGAAGTGGATTATTCTGGAAGACATTTGCAGAAAACCACTGTACAAGATTTTAATTTCAGTTGTCAGTGCACCGCTGCAAGTAGCAACCTACCATTGTTGTACTTGGTTGCTAAAAGGCTGCCATATTTATTTAATAGCCACTCACCAGCTCCATATATTTGGGGTGCGAGAGGACGGTGGTACCGAAATCGATGCTGCCATACACGACGCTCTGTTCCTGCTCCTTCTCCAGGATGCCGGGTATGATGGACTGCGCTGTTACGCGGTAGCCACGGTAGTCCACTACCACTGTTCCTAGGGTGTGTAGCCCGGCTGTGTCGACCGCGCTGTATACACGGACGCCTTGGAGGTCGTTGCGCTGTTTAACAAGGGTTTAAATGAATGATTGATTTTCTTAAAATTAGGATCAAAGATGTAAAAAAATGTTATAAAATTGTATTACATATTTCGTGTATCGCGCTATATAGACAACAAGATGGAAAGGGCCAGCAGGAAAGAGGGAGGTAGAGGTAGAGAGAGGAAGGCCTGATAGAAGGTGAACTGATGACATAATCGAAAGACTGGTTGATCTGATCTGATGAGCCAGGAAGAAGTTTTCGAGGCCTTCACCCAAGGAGGGGCCCATATCGAATAATTAACAATTCTAACAATTAGTACATAAGCAAATACCTCACAAAACTGGAAGTGTAAAATAAGGATATGGAAACACAAAAAGGCTTTATTATTATTTCCTGTGAACTGAAGGCGTGATTTTAAGCTGAGAGCAAGTAACTTCCATTTGAATAAAGTTCGAAGCATTTGAGCCAAAAAAAAATTTCAAGCAGTTTTCCAGATGAGAGCTTGAATCAATAACTGCATGTTTATGGCGCGAATTTAACTTGTATTATAAACTTGCAAATCTACATAGTATTAACACAGAAGTACCTCACAATATCCTAAGTATTCTTGCTGATAAACGATAAACACGTTTTCGTATAATACCACATTACAATTTTGCACCGCATTTAAATTCCAAATAGTTGCTAGGGTCACCTTTATTTTGAGCAAATGCGATAAAAAGGTGGTTTATGACTTTTTTTTTGTCCTACGACTGTAATTTCCTCTACATTATAACAACAAAATATATTTTATGCATATTGAATTCTTCACTTAAAGGTCATTGTTTGTAAATGTCAATTTGAGGCTTTAAAAACTTAAAAAACGTTGTCTGAATATGTCTGACAATGTTGTTAATAATGCATAATGTATTTCTTGTTAAATTGCATTAAGGGCCTTACTCCGCTTTAGTGCCGTAAAACATTTACTTTCTAAAGCCTACTCCTTCGTAACGCTTAGATTAAAAGACTTGAAAAAAAAAATATTATTGATTCATGTACATTATTTGTGAACCATGGCTTTTTCGTGTAACTTATAGTTTTTCTTTACAAAAAAAATCGCTTCATTGCCTACTCCTCCAAAGCGACTTGGATGTTTTAAAATATTTTTACACAGAGAAAAATTATGGATAGAATTCATTCTTAACCTAGGTTATGTAAATAAAAAAATATTTTGCCAACAAAACTGTCCAAAAGGAGGTCCAATATTGATATTTTGGCTCCGAGCGAGCGCACCAACATTGGGGGGAATATATGTGCCATCTTCTTCTTCTTCTTTTCGATTCGATAGCACATTTAATTAGATTGTCTGGGCCCAGTAGGCGGGCACGCTTAAAATAGCCTCTACGAGTGGCGAAACATGATACATCCTGTCTCTGGGTTGTCAATCTCACTACCAAGTTAGTGACAATCTTAAATTTACCAGGGCTATTTATGGAAGTGGCATTTGCCCTCCAATGGAACAGTTTCAGGTTGGTATTTTTGTATTCATATACTTGGTTCGTTTCTTGTCCATAATCGGTTGTTAGTTGTTTTTGGTTGTTAGTCTGGAATGACATGTGGTGGAATTTGCCCAGCACTGGGACAAAAAAAGATTAAAAAGATTTGTAATAACTTACAGGTGCAACGAAGGCCGCAGCATCGCCGCCTAGATCCTTGTAGTGGTCGCGAACATCGAAACCGAGAGAGAAGAATATGTTGTTCCATATGAACATTTGCATCTTGGGCTCTTCGCCAGGGTTGATGGCCATCACATTGCCGTCGACCACGGCCATCGCGCCGCGGGTCGCAGCCGCTACGAAGTCGCTGTGCACCTGTGTTATTGACGATGGTCAGAAAATACACGACAAAACATCATATTCATACATAGACTCAACAGTTTTTTTTTTCAAATGAGGTTAAAGTTTCCAGTGAGACCAGAGAGTTATATCAATGTCACTCAAAAATCGACTGAAGTTCGTTTAAACACACATGGGCCATGTTTAATGCGTTTGCTATTGTATATAGGTACATTGGCGTAATTCCATTGGTACCTTTTAGGTTTTAATTATTTATGTTTAAGTTAACTTGAAATAGTATTTTTACCCGGCTGCAAGGAAAGGGTTATGTTTTTCGCGCGTATCTTGTATGTTTGTCACATTCTTTATTACCTCATATCTTTCAAACCACTTGACGGATTTTTATAACTAAGACATCGTTAGATAGGTCTAGACCGCCCAAGTGTCCTTAGATAAGTGCCGTTAAAAAAGGAACATTGGCGCCATTTTATGGGGGTTGCAATGTTTTTCTGCTTCCAAACCCATCGAGTGGCGTATCAAAATAAAGGGTTTTTAGAGCTGATTACAAAAAATATATACCACTTTATATATGATTAAAAGTCAGTCGAAAAAAAAGGATAACTAAAAAGATATAAATAAAAAAGTTAATAAAGCTAATAAAATCAAAAAACCCGACAGCAAAGATGTAAACAAGAAGAAAATCATGCTGTGCAGTCGAAGGATAAATATTCGCAAACTGGCTGTCCCCCTGATCCTCCGACTGCACAGCAAGATTTTCTTGTTTAGATCTTTGCAGTCGGGTTTTTTTTTTATTTTATTAACATTTTTATTATTATTGTGATTTGCTATATAAATGCTTAGTAGGTACATATATTAGGGTAAAGCCCTATTTATCTAAGAAACATGAATACTGAATTAGCTGAAACGTTAAACATACACGACTCAACACACATACTTGTTCGCATGTTTAACCGTTATAAATGCAACTGTAAACTAAACAGCCGCGCACCCATCATTAATAATGAGTCTGTCAATGAGATTTACTTAACAAGTTGCGTGCGATGCTCGCGTGTGTAACCAGTGTGTTTGAGTGCTACTAACCTTGAAGATGGATGACTTGTGTAGATTGCAAACCGACACTATTCTAAGTTTTAATATGTAATTTCAAGTAAAAAAAGAAACATAACATCACGACAGGAATCCCTGAAAGTTTAAGTACTGATGGAGCACTATAATCCTGTCTGGG
This sequence comes from Orthosia gracilis, assembly GCA_947562075.1. Taxonomy (NCBI): domain Eukaryota; kingdom Metazoa; phylum Arthropoda; class Insecta; order Lepidoptera; family Noctuidae; genus Orthosia; species Orthosia gracilis. Next base: position 33,801,317 of record OX387275.1, on the reverse strand, counting down.
TCGCGGATAAATTTGAAAGAGTTACCGCGTCCCTGTGGAGTTACCGCGTGGTCGTAAGTGTGACTGCTGAGAATGAGGTCCTGGGTTCGATGCCTGGGTCGGGAAAAGTGTTGATTAGGTTTTTCTATCTGGAATTTCTTAGTAGAAGGTCGGCGTCTAGATATATGCCCGATTGTTGGCAATAGCCTCGCTCTCTATTACGCGGAACCTAAACATAACTGGCGAAAAGTGTATGTAACAGTTCTCGCCAAACTTCTTGGCCGCCCTGAAGTTGGCTACAATGGCTGCACAATGGTAAATCTCATACATAAACAGCACCGATCCGTTCCTTGCGCACCGGAAAGCCAACTTCAGGGCGGCCCAGAAGTTTGGCGATTACTATAAAAGTCTGACACCCGCCCGCTTCATTTAGACCGGGAGAAGTCATCAAAACGAGAAAACAAAAAAAATGCATTATATTATAGTGCTCGCCAAACTTCTGGGACGCCCTGAAGTTAGCTTTCCGATGCGCGAGGCACGAAACGGTGTGGTTTTAAATTCCAGATGGAAAATCCCAATAATACTTTTCCCGACCCAGGCATCGAACCCAGGACCTCATACTCAGCAGTCACACTTACGACCACGCAAAAAAACAAAGCAACGCAAAGCAGTAAATAAAATAATACATTAAAAATATTTTTGAAACAAGCTTTTTTCGTATTCTTCTCAGCAAATCCATTCATTTGATACCCATATCATAGCAGTGCACTAAAATAACTATTATAGAGCGCCATCTTGGGCCATCGGCCATATTGGATTGAGAATGACGTCACTTAGCTAACCATGCATTGCCATCCAAACTATACGCGAATGCAAAATTTCATCTTAATCGGTGGAGGATAAATGCTTTAAAATTCAGTTGCAAGATTTGACCCGAACACACTTACATACATACATTGCGAGGTAAATAAAAGCTTGTAAAAAATATATTACTTTATAATTACTTGTTAGTTTTGTAGGCTAGATTGTAATTATTTGGGACCTGTTCCCCCCCGTACGCTGACGTGTCAGACTATCATGTTTCGATTGTGAAAAAGGGACAGATGTATACAAGTCATATACATCTGTCCCTTAGGCACAATCAAAATAATCTTGCTCTAAGAGCAAGATTATTTGGATTGGATTTATTTGATTGGTTACCTCCTGGGTCTTTTTAATAAAGTATAAAAAAACGAACCTTGAAGATAGCTCGCTCGCGCAGCAAGCGTTCCGGCAGAGTGGAGCGAGGCAGCTCGCGAGTGGTCTGCAATTCTTCGTTCCAGTCCCGAGTCTGACCGGGGATGTGTTCCTCGTAGCCCAGCTTTGAGGAGAACGCTGTAGGACAAAGTAAGATCAATAAGAGCCCATTCACGCAGCGTTTTTCGAGTGAAAAGCGTTGTGCGCCCGATGACGGCGTATTTTCTACCTTGAAAAAGCAGTACTAGTTGCGTTTGCAGCGCATAAACACCATGGGCATCATACACCCTAAGATGTAAAATCTAGGTCGAGCTGAACATAACCAACAAAATAATGGACCACAATAAATATAGGTGGAAATCATGGGGTTTACCCAGCTAATTATTCAGCCTGTCAGTAGCTCCGATGCATTTATGGAGACTTTAATAAGTATCGTTTCATAACACATTACTCTCCTACCGAGGCAGTTGTGTAAAAAAAGACAAGTTAAGCAGATTAAAAGTAATTACCATAAACTTTAATAATACCAATTGCCCTTTTCATTTAAATGCCAACGAAATAAGAGGGCATTAGACTTAATCACCAGACTGCTGATGATTGTAAATAAAAGTTTTGTGTGAGACATCTAGAAAAACCGGCCAAATGCGTGTCGGACTTCGCACATTAAGGGTTCCGTACCAAATGTAGAATATATTAGTATTTGTTAGTATAATAATCGATATAATAAATATTATAAGCAAATTTCAAGTTCATAGGTCAATGGGTAGTTAAAAAATTCTTCAGAACCAAAATTTTGTGACAGACGGACATATAAGTGACAGCAATAGGACTGTTTGGATTTTTCTGTACAGAACCCTAAAAATCAACGGCGCCCCACACTAGAAATTTCTTCCTGTATCGTGGGTGCGTTTACAAACATATAAACTCACATACACAACACCCAGAGCCGGAACAACTATCTGTAGGTCATACAAATATTTGTTCCATGAGGGAATCGAACCTGCGACACGCAGCGCAGCAGTCAACCGCTCAACCACTGCGCCAACCGTGCGCCCAAAAATGAATGACAAACAATTGAATAAGATACAATAAGTACTTATTATAATTGATACTTTTGTTCATGATACGTCAAATTCGGATGGAAACTAAAATGTTCCTAATTGGAACACTGCCTTTTGAACAGAGTACGCAACATAGAATTATGCTGCATACAAAGAATAATGCATAGAAACGCCACAGAACAAAGTTCATGGAAATATATATGCTATTCTATTCCCTCGCATTACAATGTCATTTTCATTACGGAAATTAGTGGCGTCCGTTTATGCATAACTCTATATTTGACTTTCAAATGAATTCCCCATAGTATTTTATGATCATGTTAAAATATACGTTTTTTTTGTGACTATTCTGCAGGCTTGTAAGAATGTTGGGAAATAGATAGTCTTTTCTCATAGTTTCATTAGTTATAAAATATAGATGTGTGCTTTGCCCGGGTATTGCCCAGAGACAGGAATATTCCCTATAGATAACACAGCGTTGAGGTTATTTGCTGTGTAATAAGTATATTTGTTACAGGAAAACTCCCAGTAGGTATAAGTAGATAAAGCATGTGAGTTAATAATTTATTTTTCGTTCATTCAAATTTTACGGGACTTGGGGAAGGAAAATAAAGCGGTCAAACATCAATTTGTTATTTTCCTTATACGTGCGAAATCAAGAAATGTCCTGATCAATCACACTCACTAAATTCGTAAAAATTATAGCAGAATTTCACTCTAACCCCCGGTTTCCCACGTTTCGATTATCGCAAAATTATTGTGACAAATTGTCAAGCACGCTTTATCTGCTGTGGTTGGTTGAATGAATTTTCAACAGCCAATCACAGCAGATAACGCGTGCTTGACAATTTGTCACAATAATTTTGCGATAATCAAAACGTGGGAAACCGGGGGTAAGTCATGTCCTGCAGCCTACTTGCGTACGTGAATTTAGCAAGCCAAAGTGTTTGATCCCATAAAAGAGTCAGAAAAATTGGACTCTTTCATTGGGGAAGATACTCTTTTCGAAAGGGTCCAATATTTTTTGGCAATACCTAATGATTTAAAGTGTATTTGTCATACTCTTTCATAGGGTCAAACCCTTTGCCAAATTTACTAACAAAATAAGGCTGCTAAACAAACATAAGATAAGTTTTATCCTGGCAAATGAAGTAACTTCCCTAGAACACGAATAACACTGCATAGTGCAGCAGATAAAAGATAAATAAAACTTACTGTCTTCAGCGCGAATGGCATCGATGGTGTGGTCGAGCATGGGGGACGCCCATTGGTACACCTGGTATGGCGTGGCCACCCTCTCGAAGGGATGCTTCTGCATGCGCTTCTTCTGCACCATCGCGAAGTTGCGCTTGAACGCCGGCGACACTATGCTTAGCAGCTCGATCAACGAGTGGCATAACAACGAAGGAGTTGCCGGTCGGGGGTTGAACACTTCTTCTGTGGACCTGTGCATTAAATATGAAATTTTAAACCGACGAAATAATACGGAGGAGGTTCTCAAGTTGAGCCGTATATTTAACTTCAAATTCTCTTCTTCTTCTATTGTCGTAAAATACGACTTAGGCCAACGACAATGGCGACAGCCGTCGACCTACGGTTTATGTTTAATTGATAGCTCTGCTCTGATGACCAACAGAATTTATTTTGATACCGGGCGCTAAACAATAACCTAAGATTATGTATTCCTGTAATATACAAGTCTACGAGAGAACCTGCCTTAGTTCCTTTGTACGTTTATAAATTTTATAAATGGCATAGCAACCCGTTAATTTTATAAAAAGTTGCCCAAATCAATGCAGTATTGATGCAGTTTTAAACACTGATACTATAAGTTAGGTCTTATTAATATGACTAAGGTACCATGTTCAAAATTTCTACATTTTAACTTTTACAGAAATCACGCAATGATATAACATGACGCAGTCATAAAAAATATCTGTTTCAATTTAATGAGTCACCTGACGGGGCTATTTAAATGACTACATACAAACAAATTATATTATCTAACTGGATTAATATTATCTTCACTAATATAATCTAACTGACAGATATCGAGATCGAAGGCTGTATAGTATGGATTAATTAGTTGACTTGAGAGCTAATGCGCACTCTAAGGCTTCCCGTCACAGCCAAACAGCTCAATCATTATTTGAACATATTATAGACACAGGATGTGGTTGCTTCCGCTACAAAAAATGGGGAAAATTCAAATTAAATGTCCATAAATGAATGATTAAGACTTATCATGTTGCCATCCACTCAAAACTGTGGCGATAGGCCCGTGGTTAGAAAAAGCACGTGTTTATTAGTATAAAGTATGTAAGGATTGAAACAGGTGGCATTCTGTAGTTTCTGCCTACCCCCATGGGAAAAAGGCGTGAGTATATTTATGTAAAGAGTGCAATAATTACTGGTTGAGGTAGAATCCTCTGGGACACGCCGTGATATGAAAGTGGCGGTCTTCGAGCGTGACCACATGCAGGTAGAGCAGGTCTCCGCACATCTTGCGCGGCCCAGGCGGCGGGTTCCAGCCCGACGTTGTTAGGACCTGGCAGCAAACGTCCTCCGGTTAATAATCCATTATCAATAGTAATAGTTTCAGTTACAGAACTCTTGGTTATATTAGTTTGAAGTATTATTTTTCTTAAAATATTCTAGTTGAAAAAAATCGCTTTATTTCAGTTTCGATTTTCTTTTGTATGTAGTTAGTTTGTAAATTCGAAATTCGTTGTGCTAGGGCTAATTCCTGTATCACAAATTTACCTTCAAACATTGTGGAGCCTTATTTTCTTTGGTAAGTCCTGGATGCAGTGGCAGCAATGGTCGCTCGGAACTGCCCGGCATTATGTAGTCTGGAGGAGTACAGTCTACGCTCTCAGGACGGGATTTTTTCTTTTCTATAACATAACAATATTACTAACATAGAGCTTAGTATAAGATCAAACATTACATAATTAGCCTTTTATGCCGTTCCCACTGCTGGGACACAGGCTTCATCTTTGTGAGAGGGAATGGGCCCAATAGACAATGCATTATATTGCATATGCAACGTTTATTTAACATATTAACTCATACGTTCGTAAACGTATTCTGACTAATAATTTACGCCTTTTCAGGGAGGGCACACGGTTAAATTATTCATGAAAACATATTTTAAAATATGCAAATAGATAGTAAATCTGTTTCAAGTTTACCTAAAATATCTCCTTGTGTTATGACATTGAGGAAAGCTAAAGAACTGCATTCTTGACCGGCGTAAGCATCCGTGTAGTCTATGGACTTGAGGAGGTCACGGACATGACGCACATGGATGCGAGCCTCACGCATTGTGTAAGGTTCTTCTACCACCTACAAAAAACTTATAAGTATTAGTTTTCATATCATTGATATACATTATGTAAGCCAGATTCTAACTACAATACAACTTCTACTGTAAAATCAAAAGTGGTATACCCTTCACTTAATTTTTAGTACTCATTTATATAAATCCAATGTTCCAATCAACTCGCTCCGTATCCTCAGCTTGTCAAAATGTAGATCATGGTAAAAGTTTGTAAAAATTTGTTATTTATACTAAGAAGATAACTACGTACTTTTATGACGGATCCCTCTTTCAACCCTTCGATGTTCTTGAGCTCTGCAAAGTTATCCAAAGTGACGCCATCCAATTGTAAAGAGAAGCAAGTCCTGTGACACGAGTCTTCGCGATCCATCAACACTTGATGGATTTCTTGTACAAGCTCCATACTTGAAACCTATAAAAAAAATTGATAAAATCTGTATTTTCTAATAGTGATTTTATTTGTTTTTTTTTTATGTAATCGAATAAGATCTCACCTGAATATCTAACGGTTCGGCTCCAGGGCTCACAATCTTTACAGTGAAGCCCATATCCTGAATGAACACAACTTCGGCATCTCTCTTCTTCTCATCTCCGTCTTCGCTTGGAGAAGACTCTCTGTCTCCATCTCCATTCAAAGCTTTACTACTCTCTCCATTTACTTTATCCGCACCTTCAATTTTACACACAGCGCTGTCATCTTTCGTATCCTTTTTCTTTTCAGTATTTTTGTCTTTTACAGATTCCTTTTTCTTTTCTGAATCATTAGATTTATCCGTCATTTTTGTCTTTTTATCTTTCTTGTTTTCTGATACCTGTTTTGCTTCAGGTTTATTGGGACATAAGACTTTTATTACTTCAGGTTTTTCTTCAGACTTATTCGTTTTAGAATCATCGGAGTCACTGTTAATTCCATTAGAAACTACTTTAGTACTGTCACTACTACTAATATCACAATCTAATTCTTTTTTTGGGTCACCATTCACAATGGCGTCAGTTTTGTCTGTGCCGTTTACTATTGGTTCTTTGGTACTTATTTTATCATCTTTTCTATCATTACTGTTGGGTATAAGACCTTCTCCGTTAACTTTCATTGTACAATGTCCGGGTTTCGGTTGTGACGACTTCTCACCATTAGCCTTTATCTTCTGTGAATCTGTAAATTGTTATACATTAAGTAGAGTAACAAGTCAACAGTAAAGACTTGCATATGCTAGTATATAATCATGCAATGCCCTCAGGTATTAAATGACACATCGAACGGGAATTAATTGTCAAGTGTAATAGTAACCTGTACTAGGGGGGAAGGGCGCGGGTGTGTTGTTGATTTGTGGCGAAGGTGGTTTGCGCGCTGCGGCCGCATACGACACACGTGGTGCCGGCGCGCTGCCGCCATCGCCCTCATCTTCCGTTCGCCCATTAGGCGTACTCGTGTGCCCATTACTACAAACCACTGCTGGCTTTACGCAAACTTCCTTCTTATCATTCTTCATTTTTGACGATTGTTTATCTTGTTTGTCAGCTACAACAAGGAAATATTGTTACCTTGGTAATTATCTCTCAAAACCAACTTGAAAGTTATTTAGCATCGTATAGTGTGCTACGCTAATCATATTTATTATCTATTGAAAGTATCTAGGTAGCCTAGCTTATAATAGCACTAAGTGCTCTTATGTAGAGCAAAAATTTGGGTTTCTACTTGTTATTTATATGCATAACTGTGCTGCCGTGGTTCAATGTGTGTAAAAACAGGCATCGAAACAGGTTTTTAGGGTAACAGCGGTAGTGAGCGCACACGGGAGCGAGACGTGCGCGCAGGGGACGCGCTGGTCGGACTCAAACGCGCACGTCTCGTCCCGTGACGGGCACACACGTGGTCTGCGCTGGCGCACCGCCAACTATCTCCAGCGTCGAGTCAATAATAGATGGCAACGGGATGCCGCCAACAATAGACGCCATCGATGTTGTCCACACGCAACACCAACTTACGCGCAAACTCAGTTTGACCGCGTATGTTTTTATCTATCTCTTGAACGAGACCTGATTTATTACAGTAAGTTCGCGTAAGTTCTCAGAAATGCGTTGCAAGAATGAACACCATATATTTTACAGAGCAAATACGAAGTTATTTTTTATTACTTAGTTGGTATCTTACTAAGCAATACGAGGCGTTAAGAAAAATGATTTAATGCTGGGTAAATCATATCAAATACAGCGCCTTTAACCTTCGTCCTACGTCGTTGTTATGATTTGCATTAAATTTAACAACATTCGTAAGCGTCGGTAGGTACAGTTAATTTCACACAATCGCAGATAATATGAAACTAGCTTGACCTATAAACACTTATTTTGTGACACAGTTATTCATATGACAGTGATACTGATAACACTAGTATAATGTAATTAAATAGATAACACTACTAACATTAAAAAAGAACCGAAAGGAAAACTGCGAATAAATATGCACCTAATCGCGTTAATAAGACATAATCACCATAATCTGTAGAAGACTTTAAACTGAAAATATTATAAAACAGTAAAATATTATTCAGACGAAATCGGGAAGATAAATTTTATCACCGAAATGATGTTATCGTCCTTGCCTTTACCAAACACGATAACAGCGTAGCGCCTGGGACTCAAGATAAGCAGAAAATCAAAATTCTTGTTAAAATGCCGTTGACACCATTTCTTTGGTTTGCTATCGTTCAACAAACATTTGTGCTACATCCTATGCCTGTCATGTGGTGATCAAGTATCTAAGCTTACCCTAATAAGATTTGAATATTTCGAACAGGTGCTAAACGCTTATCATGAAGTACGTTTCAGGCTCCATAAACTCGTTTACAATGATTACTACGTAGAAACTACTAGAATGAACACACAGATAGAAAACCTACTTCTAGGCCTCCTTACCACCCATTTAATAATTCTTCTAACTACTTGATGTCTACATAATAAAGATTGATAGATTTAGGCATTAGATTGTCTGCACAAAAATTCCCAGCACCAGCTTAAAAGTTTTGCAACCGTATCAGCAGTGATTTATTTCTATCTTCCCATTAGGATAACTGTAGACTTTGATAGAATGGATACAACTGACTACAAAGGTTCAAAATAGATTCGGAAATATCTTGCACATTTTACATGACTGGTATGATACTGACTAGTTTGTAGTATAGAGCAGACAGAGATAAGTTTTAATTATCTAGCTAAATATAAAAGCAGGAATCCACTCCTGGGGCTAATATGAAGCATTTTTACCCAACTGCAAGGAAAAGGTTGTTTTTCGCCCGTATCTTATATGTATGTTTGTTTTTTTTTTGGGACAATCCCACTGCACTATTCCCAAACCACTGCAACTCCTGAAAGCCAGAATTAATAGTGGCGATCACCAGAAAAACGCCGAGGCAATGAAACTCGACGAAGTCCCGGAGAATGAATTTAACTGCCTTGGATCCCGCAACGAAATTAATCAGAAAAGGAAAAAATATAAATTTCCACTTCCCTCCATATCAACCAGGAGACAGAACAAACAAGGCCAATGGGTACAAAATGGTCGTTTATAACTGGGATAAGCCCAGCTGCCTAGCACCACGGATAAAAATTATCATTTATATTAATGGATCCTAACATTGTGAGCTGTTATATTTAATTCCAATAACAGATATGGCAAAAACACTTGAACGCACGGCAATTTGTTCTAGTTTCCACAAGGTCCGTATAGTAAACAACTCTAGATGCAGCCTGTACATTATCCAACATAATATTGCGTTCATTCTGCCAGAGAAACACTCCCATATGATATGATTGTACACATTCGTAGTCAGATGTAGAACACAGCAAAATAATTTACTTTTATAGTTACCGTGCCCTGTGAGAAATTATATTATTATTAATTACTAGCTGACCCGGCAAACGTTGTTTTGCCACAAAAAACATTAATTTTTTTAATACATTGTATTTTACCCTACCTACCCTATTTACCCTATCTACCCTACTTTACCTGCCCTACCTACCTAACCTACCCTACCTACCTACCCATTTATTTTTGTTTTTAAACCTTCCCTGTATTCTGGCGAACAAAACAAAAAAATAATTATTCAAATCGGTGATGCCGTTTTTGAGTTTTAGTGAGACTAACGAACAGCAATTGATTTTTATATATATAGAAGATAGATTTATGTTTGTATGTCACATACTCATAGCTCATATCTTACAACCGCTCAACCGCTAGACGGATTTGCATAACGTACTCTGACTCTCCCAAGTGTTCTTATATAAGTGACGTTCAAAAAAATCAAACATGACGGAATTTGGGCGCCAAATTGTGGGGCCTAATTTATATATTTTTTTCTTCCAAAACCTTCGAATGGGGTATCAAAGATGCGATTACAAAAATATATACCACTAACCCCCAGTTTCACAAATTGTCAAGCACGCGCTATCTGCTATGATTGGCTGTCGAAAATTCATTCAACCAATCACAGCAGATAACGCGTGCTTGACAATTTGTCACATTAATTCTGAGATAATTTTGAGCTGGGAGACTCGGGGTATGTAATATGTATATGTAATTCGAAAAAAAAAGGTAGGTAACTTACAAGTTGTAAATAAAAAAAAGTTAATTTAAGTTAATTTTATTTATAAACCCGACTGCTTAAAAAGAAACTAAAAGATATAAACGAGTAGATTGAACAGACTAGACTCCGAGCAATAGTGTGCAGTCCGAGGATACATATTTGCGAGCTGGCTGATCCACCGATTTTCAAGCTTTTTTATTTAAACTTTTAGGGCTCGTGGCTAAATGATACCAGGCGCAAAGATCAATCTCATCAAGATTAAGCAACACATGACCACAGTATAAATATACAAACAGTATGGAAACTAAGCCTAGTTGATGAAATAATTACCTACGCTCCATTGAAGCAATAGAGTTGTAACTTTTAATGTTTTTGATAGTTTTTTATTTTATTATAAAAAAAAATCTGTAGTCATCAATCAATCGAATTGAAATAACTAGCTTACAAATACAATTTAAATAGGTAATCTCATGGCTTCGGTTAATCTGAGCAAAGACGATAGTTTAAAACACGGAAAACATTTTAATAATAACATACAACAACTTGTAGAACTATAGATCTTTAACTTTGTCATTACGGCGTAACCTTTTACAAGTTTTGGCGCGAGCGTACGCGAGCCGCGGTTGGACGAAAACGTTTCGTGTGCTCATCTTGACGCGGCACGCAGTACGCACTACTGACTGACAGGTCTGCGAACGCTTCTTAGGGATCTCGTCGGTGCGCATGTTTATGTGAGTGTGCCGTTTCGAGCGTTTGTAGGTAGTTTCCTTACTGTTTGTATATTTATACTTTGACATGGCCAGGTTCGGTTCGTGGATAGAAGGTGCGGCGGGAGGGGGCGAAAAGTGGGTACCGGCTGTCATTCATTAGTAATTATTACATCTTTGACAGTCGTTAAATGCCCAGAAAGTCTGACAACCAGTCCTGTCAAGGAGTATTGTGTTACCCAGTAACTGTATTGTGGAAAACAGATCGAGATCGTCAGAGTCGCTCCATGTTTATTTAGTTGGGGAAATGCTTCGCAGATTATTGCAAGTTTGACGTCAAGGAGTATAGACGGCAATGTTGATTTCAAATTCAGACTAACACCGCGTCTGCTGCCTAAGGTTAGAGCAGAAACTGAACTGAATCGATCAATGAATTATGCAAACAGAAACAAGCTCGTCAGCGCCGGCGACAATCGCTGAATATATTTAACCTTAGATCAGCGATTATTTTGTGCTGCTGTGCTGTGACCTTACCTTTGTACCCTATAAGATACACTCATATGTATTGTGAGACCATCTCTATCTCAGGTATCGCACCATTACATATACTGCCGCATCAGGTAGGAATTTTTCAAAAGTTTATTCGCGAAGTACTAAATAAAATATTCTTTTCAGACACTACTACAAACAATAATTTGACATAACATGTTTGTGAAAATACATGACATTTTAGAAGTTTTCGTCCAGTGTGTTAATTTTTTTCGTACAAAGGAGGTTCGTCGACTGTTCCTCAGTTATATCAATCTCCCGTTATCTATAACTAACATTACGAAACCACGAACCCTTTTGGATTCTGAAAGGTGGTTGAACTTCGTTACCATGTGAATTAAACTATAAATATAAAATGTAGACGGTCTTATACAAACAGTGAAGGAAAAACGTTGTATTTATGTCCGATACATTTTTACCACGTTCTATTATTTAAACGTGCACATGTCTCATACTTTAGAATGAAAAGTTAGCCCTCAGGAGTCGCCTTCGTATTATTATGAATTTATAATTTATTCCTTGTTCTTTGTGTTGGTTAAAATGAACCGTACGTAAGGCAGAAAACGTGCAGGTCGGTTAAATTATGCTTCAATAAAGGTTCAACATGGGTATTTGTAGGGGACAGGGTACACTGTAGGTTCCTATGCATGAATATAAATTACGAATATTACAGTTGTTTTGTCGATAAGTTTTTTGCCTGACAATGCGGCGTCGCCAGCCAATGGCCCAGGGGGAGGCAAGTTGTCATAATATAATGGACAATGGGAAAAGAATTTAATTTTAAATACATTCAAAAGCACATGAATCTTTACACTGGTAGTGCGAGTCTTACCCCTACGGCGATTATTATAAAACTGGCCAAGTGCGAGTCGGACTCGCGCACCAAGGGTTCCGTACAAACAGCTACATTCACCAACATAATTAGGTAAAAATACCAAACATTGCTCTAGATTTTTTTTTCCTTAGACATTTTATAAGTTGGTCGACTATTACTAGTAAACTTGTAAAGTCCACTTAGCTGTGATAGTTTTCCTTTTAATTTCGTTATATATATTACGTGAATTTTTTCACATATCCAAAAATAACCATTTGACGTAGTCCACGAACAGCACCCGTCTTTAGCTGGCAGGTAATTTTTTGTTAGAGTCAAGTGTGCCCCACACTTGACTCTAAAAAAAATTAGCAATTTAAAGCTTAATTTTACGAAAACGGATCCCTGAATCGAAAAATGGTTTTCACAGACCCTTATTATTTTTGATTGGCCCAACGATAGCACACACTATGGGACAGAAGAGAAAAAAAATATCATCCCCACCTTACGTGTACAGGAGGTAACCTAAATAAAATATTTTTCTATTTTTTATTGTACCACTTTGTCGGCGTGTTTAATATGTATGTATATCCATATATAATATATAATTATACCTTTCTAGTACTAAGAGTCTCTGAGCTAAGCTGCAGACGGACAGACGGACATAGCGAAACTATAAGGGCCTTGTTCGGCTAGTCCCGCTATGCTCTAGTCCCACTATGCTTGACTCGAAAAATATATATTAATAAATTCCGCTGATAACAGATAAAAATAATTTGGATGCCTCCAGATTATTTTATTTTTAATTATTAAATGGTCCATTGACAATTACAAGATTTAAATAACAAAGCATTCGAGCGAAATCCTTTTTACCCGACTGCGGGAGGTTTTTCGAGCGTATGTATGTATGTCCATTTCTAAAGCACGCTCTTTTTTTTTTTTTTTATTGGTTATAGGTTTGCGCTTGACCACTATCTCACCTGATGGTAAGCGATGATGTGGTCGACGATGAAGCACGCTTGCCTAGAAGAAACCTATTCACTCTTGACTTGAAGACTCCCAGGTTGTAGCTATCAGGAAATACAGACTCCGGCAGGGAATTCCACTCCTTTGCTGTACGCATAATGAAAGTATTCCTCTACAGCCTACAGCCCAAACGGCTTGACGGATTATGACATATCAGGTGTCGTTGGATTCGTCTCAATTGTGGGAGTGACATAGGCTATATATTTTTTAAAGTAGCGCCCCACTCAAAAAAGGGGATGATGCAATTTTCTTTTTTCGTTATCCTAACAATATGGATATCAAATGAAAGCTACTTAAAGACCATTCCAAAAATATCAATATTGTATAAATTATATCTAGTACTTGTTTTCCTCTTTTCAGTTAATAATTTTTGAGCAGTCGGGTTTTAAATTATTAAAATAATTAGTTTTATTAAGTTATCAAAACACAATCTTCGGGGTTCTTTTTTGTAAACTTCTCGACCAACTTATTATGAAAATCTTGTAAGTTTTCTGACTCATCATGGGCAGACCATTGTGCAGATTTTCCCCCATAGTGCTTCTTATCCAAGTTTTAATCTCATGAGGCTGATAAGCGACCGCTCGCACAATGTGTACGGTATAGCGAACAAAATCTTCAACACTTTTCCCGGTTCAAGAAGGAAGATATTTGTCACATTTAAGACATCAAAAAAGGCTAGATTTGTAAAATGAGTGAACTTTTTAGGTCTTTGATTTTTTTTCATTTGCAAAATTATTAATCTTTAGGGGGCAACTGGCCCTCCCTGACTCCTCTTGGTGACGTTTTTGCTGTGTAAAATGTAGGCATAGTAACTCGACCTCTTGTTCCATTTCATAAACATTAAAGTATTTCCGGCCATTCTAAATTAAAACCGAACAGTTCCAATTTTAACTGCTAACTAACTAAACGTCTGGTGTATTCATTGAGCGCCTGTTTACCAAACAAACTGCCTGCATTAAGTACTTGTATCACTATTGGGCGAACATAATATGTGAAAGAAATAAGGAAATTTAAAAATAACAGAAGTTCTTGCGCTATTTCTGGGACAAATAGTCCGAATACTACTTCGACGTAACTAGATAACGTTTTTAAACAAATACGAACGACTTTCGAGTCAACAATACTGCAAAAAGGCTATACTACCATTGAGCAACTTGTTACCTATTTCAAATTAGGAGCTCACGACGTTTGCGGCAACATACAAATGCCGTAACCAGACACGAATTATCACCAAACGGTCACCATTGCTAGCTGCTAGTGAAGAGCATTTTAAATCCCACCTGTCGTGCATGTTTTATGGTTTAACATTGTCTCATCTTCAAAATGACACTAAGGCTAAGCTCGCATTGCAGTTTTCAGCCGCGAAAATTTTGTTCGCGTGGTTTTTAATGAGACATGGTCGCTTAAAATGGGCCTCATCAGAAAGTTTACAGTCCTAAAGGGCTATGCTCGGAGTTTACTTGCGTGATCGAATCAGAAATTTAAAGATCCGCCAGAGAACCAGGGTTACCGACACAGCCCTAATAATTGCCAAACTTAAGTGGCAGTGGGCAGGGCATATTTCTCGCAGAACGGATGGCCGATGGGGCAGAAAGGTTCTGGAGTGGTGACCACGAACCGGAAGACGTTGGAAGGCCTCCCACCAGGTGGACCGATGACCTGGTGAAGGTTGCGGGGATCCGCTGGATGCGAGACCCACGGGACCGATCAATGTGGCGGCGCTTGGGGGAGGCCTATGTCCAGCAGTGGACGTCTTTCGGCTGAAATGATGATGATGGTTTTAAATACAAGTACTGAATCATAACTATCACACAAAAATTCGGCGCGATTTTTATCTCTTTCTACTGTTTAAAAAATATTCGCGTGAATTTAAAACGCGCCGCGGTGCCACAATTACCGTGGCGGTGCGGTGGATTCTGTGGCAAAACAAATATTTACTGCGGATTTGTTACCGCGACTGCGTGCAGCTGCATACAATAGGTACCATACGTCGCAGAATTTGCGGATTTTATCCGCACGGCATTATCGTGACTATGCAATTTGCAGTTTGTTACCTAAGGATTAATGAATTACTCACTGACATAAATGATAAGTGACTTACAAAATAAGTTGCGTAATAAACTTGACTCTGCATTTTATCTATCAGCCGATACCTAATAGTCATTCTTATCACTGAACAGAAATCACATCACATAAAACGTTATCAACTAGTCCGTGTGTGAACCCACAATGGATCAATCTTAGCCTCAATCACTTGATTTTTCCATAGTTACTGCTCAAAATAAAGCAATTGGTAGTGTAATGATAAGGTTACATTATGACATAGATGCTTTTTTAACCTCTTAACCCTAGTCTACACAAGAATAAATCGTTGGCGAGCTTGCTGTTCATAAATTCACTGATCAATACGAGTACGTCTATCATCAGATACGTAGGTATACAGTCATGGCATATATAGCTGTATGCGTTAGCTTGAAGGATAGATAGATAATTTACACATCGGATAACCTGCCACGTAAGATAGACAGCACATGACACGCACATGTTTCAAGCTTTCGAACTACCACGTGTTAAATTATTCCCCGTTTTCTATGAACAAAAAATGACATAATGACAGACGGCTCCTGTGGAGGTCATTTAGATTCCGTCCTGCTCCCACTCAAAAAAAAGGTGTCAGTAAAAACATCAATCAGTTATTTCATGGCTTAGTACCACAAACACTGAAAGAGATGGATTTGTAAACGTAGAACTGTGCGAAGTCAGAAGTCTAGAAATGTCTTTCTCTCGTCCCTACGTAGCCCACACAAAGTCTATTTTATATTCTCTTAATTACAGCAGTCTTCCTCGTGTCTACGGTACTAGCTAGTCTACTACCTAAGGGAACGGCGGGTGACCGCGGATCGTAGGGAACTATCAACATCACTCTGCCTAGCCTTTTCTGAACTTCCAGTCTAACCTGATGCACATAGTTCTACTACGCAGCCATCGTAGCCAACTTTAAGGCGGCCATGAAGTTTGGCGAGAACTATATCAGTGTTTTACATGAAGCGACTGCCTATCTAAACCCCCCAGTAATTGGGTTACACGGTACTCTTCAGCTTTTCAAGCTTCTGACTATCGGTAACGAATGACAAAGATCTACAAGTGACAGCCGGGACCAACGGCTTTGGTGCTTTCTGAAGCACGGAGGAGTCTCGGTATGAAATGGATGCCCACAAACCGACCTCAGCAAGCGTTGTTTAACTTCTAAGATTGAACGAACACCTCATCGTAGAGACCTATGCTAGACTAGCTTCTACCAGCGGCTTCGCCCGCGTGAAATGTATTTGCATCCCAAGGGAACATTATACCGCGATAAAAAGTAGCCTATGTGCTATTCTAGATTATAATCTATCTCTGTGCCAAATTTGATCCGGATCCGATCAACCGTTCTGTAGTGATTGAGCAACAAATATACATCCACACACACACATCCATCCATCTTTTCTCATTTATAATATTACTAGCGACCCGCCCCGGCTTCGCAAACGTATTAGAGCATATATTATATACCTACCAGGTTTTTTCCTTCATAGGATCCCTTGATCCCTTCATCGGTGTGAAGCCAACCCATTTTCGATTCAGATATCAGTTTGCGTAAAATTAAGCTTTAAATTGCAAATTTTTGTTAGAGTCAAGTGTCCCTCCCCCTGCTAGCGAAATGGTTGCTCTTGGTTATGTGAAAAAATCACGGCAGTAGTATATACGACGAAATTAAAAGGAAAACTATCACAGCTAAGTAGACTTTTTACTTGGAACAGTGAAATTTTTGTACAAATGCCATTGAATAATTACTTATATAACGTTTTTAGCTGTGTAAAAAAGATAGTAAAAATCATAACATGCTTAATAATAATGATTTCTAAATTAATAATGTTTAAGCTCGAATAACGCATTGGAGTGGGCGGAGCCGGTCTGTAGTCCATACGGCGCATGCGCGCGGGAGGTCTATTTGGTGTTAGTGCAGAAGTATTTTCGAAATTTTGTAATCTAAAGTCAAATAAGATTCGATTGCCAAGCAAATTCCGCTACCCGACCATAGATGGCGGTATTCTCAGTGGTCGCAATTATAAATTTAATTGCGTTTGTCTTAAGGTTGACATTCGTGTCATAGGTCGATATTTACTACTACTCAACCATGGTCACATCAGTGCAATATAACACATTGCAATTTTAATTACATTATCGATATCGATAGATACCCGATTTATTTATTCGAAAAAATAAGACATGGATTTTATTTTTTTTATTTGGAGGCCTATAAGTATATATTTTTATAATAAAACAATTTGAAATTATTTACCAATTTAATTATGCTCACTGAGGCGGGCGCCCCCTCTTCATAATATTATCTTATAGAAATATTAAATTACTTATTTTCTTTTGTTGATATCTATCTATAAAGTCAATATTCGACCCGACTACATCACTAATTGAGTAGCATAGAACTTTCGAGAACGAAATTGTGAATACCTTAGATTAGCGGTGAATACATTCGAAAATTTTCAAATTCAAAAAGAGAAATAAAAAAGGAGCGTGCGCGCGAGGATCCACGAACGAACCATACCATTCCACGTGGCACTAACGCGCGCTCGTTTCGGCTCCTTTGGCAATTGACGTCCTTCTAGATTATTTATTGCAGCTTATTTATGTTGGTTGTTTGTTCCTCCCATTAAATAATTTGATTTTATTTTTTGGTAGTTGAGTAGGTTGTTTGAAAATACTCATACTAAAATATTTATTTTCGGTTTGTAATGTATTTGGAGTTTTTAACGGAGACTATCTCCGTAAAGGCAATACTGCAGTATTCAAATTATTAAGAACGCTGGTTATAAATCTTTATTACAAACGCTTGCCTCTTCCCGCGGTGGTACTCAAATAGATAATATTTTTTCTAACTTCACCTGTGAAGTTGGATTTTATAACTCCTTCTTCAGTTACCATCGTCCTATTACCCGCTTTTAGACGTTGTGAGCCGCTGAAACCGTTTTAATGTTCATGTAATACCAAAAAACCTTTTTCTTAGTCCACATTATTATGCAACTTCGGAACCCTATTACTGCGCGTGGCCCGACACACACTTGGATGTTTTTTTTTTTATAATATGTAGTGATAGTGACTAGCTTCTGCCTGCGTCCAGCCGTTTAAGCGTGGCCGTAACAAACATACAAACACATTAACACACACACTCACAAACTTTCGCCTTTATAATATTAGTGTGATGTGATGATAGTATGATTGCTCTGAATTCGTTAGTTATGTTGGTATATCGATACAAGACACAAAATGAACCGAAAAAATTGCACTGCAGTGATTGTCAACTTGTAGTATTTCACTGGTTGTTTATTTAGCCTATAGCCATTAACCGGACACTACCGCAAAGATTTGGGTTGATTTATTATTAGAACAATAAAATTAAAGTCAGTCGACCACAGCGTTCACAGCTGCTTTCAAACTGCTGCGAGCTGTGACCGTCGACTGATTTGACCCACCGACCGCGACAGTCTGCTGCGGTCTTTAACGCTCCGTTTGTCAATCACTTCTCAGTCTACGATCAAAGATATATTCTTTCAAAGATTTTGAATGCCACCTGGTTCTGCAAGCTTAATATTGCCCAGCACATATGTGCTGAAAAGGCAGTCTCTCTAATTGAACGTTACTGATGCTCATCATTACAATTATTGCGTTTTACGTCATTTAGCTTCTAAGTGACGATGCTGCAGCCTCCAATCTTAATTCATGGAATGTTATAAGTATTGCCATAACAACACAAGACTCTGCCAAGTATGCCAAACGCTTATTATCTTGTGTTGATTTCTTCTACGTCGCGTATTTTCCGTGAAGTGAGACTAGTGTTCTGATGTGTTATTCTCGGAAGTAACTGACACATTTACCCCATATTATGTCATCCAGGCAATATGGTTTTACGGGCGCCTCTTTGTAGCAAGCAGCGGCTCTTTTGGAAAAGGCAGCCCAAAAGACCAGCTCCTACGCATAATAACCATTAAGGTACCAAATATTTTAGGTATTCGTTCATTGAACTTCCTCTAAGGAGCGGAAGTAACTGACGGTCCGTGTTGCCGGGATCGATAGCTTTTAACTGGGAATTTTCAAGCCTTGAGCGAGTGGCGAACGAATAAGGAGATTAATGCAATGACTGAGCCGTGCCTTCTCAGTATATTTATGAAAATCTTTTATATGCCCATAAAAATATTTAAAAAATACAGTGATATCCATAACATAAATACTAGGATCAAAAACAAATTTGTACTACCTTCCTACAATAAAGCTCAAGCAAAATAGGTGGCTCGTTCAGATGTCAATGAATACACTTTTATATTAAGCTTCCAAGCCACGTAATAAGACCTTAATAAATTGAAATCATTCATTAATCGTAAGTTGTGCCAGAAAGCGTTTCATACCGTTAAAGATTACGTTGAGGATAAAAATGCAAGGGATTGAGCTGCTCCAATTAATTTATTATTTATTTTTGCAGCCTCAATGTTGTTTTTTTTTATTATTTTTGCAATGACATGATTATTTACTTTGTAAAGTATTATATATTAATATATATTATATAATACTTTGCTAATATATTTATATTATATAATATAATACTTTATTATTATTTACAATTAATGTCAGTTAGTTTTATTCATGGTCTGGCAGTTTGAGTAATTTAAGCGGCCTACCCGAATGTCTTTTCTTTGGTATTGTTCGTCGAAATGTTGTGCTCCTTAACTTCTGAGTTGAGCTGCACGGTTACTGACAAATGCGTGCACTGGCTGAACAGGTCCACTCAAAGTGGCTGGTTCTTTCCTCAAAAGACCATTTCAGACACCAACATACATAGTCTTCACATGATCTAACCAAGATTATGTCTGGACTTTAAACGAAACTGTGACCTCTGAGTTTGTGTCGGTCTTTCTTCTCAGAGAAGTCAGATAGAAACGTCGACCTCATATAGTTTTAAAAAATATGACCGACATTTAAAAGTGTTTGTACAAACCAACTTATACAGAAATAAATCATTTATGATAATAAGTTGTGCAGCAACATCGTCGACATTGGCCACTGCTCAGAAGCAAGTCGAACAAATATAAAAAAGGTTTCGGCAAAAAAGTAACTTACAACGTGACTCTTAAACGACTGTTTATTATTTAAGCTGCTATTTGTACGCTTGTCAAGGTGTGCCTGACGCAACAAAATTATTATCTTGTGTAATTTGTTTTCTATCTCCACTTGATATTTTCCAAAGCGCTTACTATGAAGAATACGAACTAGTTTATCCTTAAATCGAATTGGGCCGTTGCGCTGGGCCGTTGCGCTGGGTCATAGCGCCGGTACCATAGACACTTTCTTTGTAGTAAGCGTGGTCTTTGGAGAAGGAGGTTGCGACTACGCGACGCGATGTAACATTCATATATCGTATATATCTTTTTATTTTTATGGATAACTTGGCACCATGGTTACCGTTTTAGGGTTCCGTACCCAAAGGGTAAAAACGGGACCCTTACTTTTTGTTGACTCCGCGAACCGTTTGTCTGTCTGTTTGTCCGTCTGTCACTAGGCTGTATCTCATGAACCGTGATAGCTAGACAGTTGAAATTTTCACAGATGATGTATTTCTGTTGCCGCTATAACAACAAATACTTAAAACAGCATTAAATATGGGATAGAATAAACGTGATTTATTTGCCGTTTTTTTGCGATAATGGTACGGAACGGTACCCTTCGTGCGCGAGTCCGATTCGCACTTGGCTGGTTTTTAAATTGATATTTAGCATTATATCCACTTCCCATTTAGAAGGCGCTGGAAAAAGTCTCATGCTATTTATTGTTAAGTAAATAATATGGGTAATATCTTTCCAATGTTCTCTGTCAACATTCTATGATAAAAGTTATCTAATGTAGATAACTACGTACAGAAAAATATTGGGTAGAAAAACAGGTCGATACTGATGTCCAAAGTTCTTCCGTCATCGACATGACGATATCGCGTATCTTTACTATAATACGTTATACACCACACCCCAATTCTTTTTTTATTTACGTACTATTCCTTACATCAATCAGGGCAATCGAGATCATGCGAACATAGGGCTTCCCCAATTGAATGTTGATTGATGGACAAGACCAATGTTCTATTTATTGTCAATAGAATCCTCTTCTACGCTTTTAATGTTTTTTTTTTTGCTTACTTTATTCAGATAATGTGAATATTTCTTCTTTTTTTTTAAGTTGGTCATATTCAATACATGCAATCTTCTAAATAAGACATTCAAATGAAGATGGGGCTTTCTTGAGGCTAGAGATTTTTCAATTAGATAAATGATGTCTGGTAGATTGAATTGGGATGCTAGGAATAAAATAAAAAGTTGTATACTAGATGAGCACATAGGCCACTTGGCAGCCAAAAAAAATCACAAGCACAGCTATTGTGATATGAATAGAATCACAATATTATGATTTCATGATTCATAAAACTAAGGCAATAAAATCTGCAACTAAACTCCAATTGAAATAACATTAGACATGTTTCCAAATCTTTTTACAGTCCATTCAACTGATTTTGAGTTCTATCCCGTAACCATAAGGATGACATAAACAGCATAAACCTGTTACCAAAACCAACTGTTTACTACAGCTAACATTTCTCGTATCACTAACGCAATAGAAATCAAAATCGGTTGAACAGGCTGTAAAATGGGCTAATTTAAACGTCTAATGTTATCACAAATGGAGTATAGTTTAATGTGTTCTAAAACATGTAGGTGAAGTTATTTAAATTATGCATGCCTGGGCTACATCTTTTTGTAACACTAAACCAAATATTTGTACTTGTCGATAAACTAGATCAAATTAGATGTAGATTGTTCTAAACTATGTGGCGTACATACTACTACACACAAAGTTAGTAATTTATATAGTGCAAATCACTAATCTATTCTAAAAGCAGATTGTATTGCATGTTCAGAAATGTAACACAAGGTTTTTTAAATAAAGAAAATCTAAATACACTGGCAAAAGTGATTACTTTGATCATAGACTTTGTTAATGCATTTTTTTGCATATCTAGTGAACTTTTGTAAAGAACACAGGCTTCTGTAAGATAATATGAGCCCAGCCAAGCAGTCGGTTTTAATTATAACTAAGAATAAATGAACTAATGGATGTAACAAACTTGCCCTTATGGCAATGAACATAACGCAATGAGATAACCCAGCGTCTTCAAAGAACTAAGTGAGGTCAGTAACTGAAACTACATATGTATGTAGCATTATCTGTGTAGTGGTTAGAAAAATATTACTATCAGATATGTACTTTACATTAAACTTCCATTCACCACTGATTAAATCAAAGACATTAAATTTAAGATTAAATACATTACAAAACACATTTTAATGATAATTAGCCTTTCATATCACCAAGACTTCCTAGACGACCACTGAAAATCAGCGCCGTGCTGTGGATCCCCCACGGCACAGCATTATGCTGAGTGGAAGCCTTTTTGCCACAATCACGACATGCATCTGCCTGGCATCTTTTTCACCCAATTTCTTTTCTGTTTTATTCAAAATGTAGGTAGTAAATGGTATTATTATTTTATTTATTTCTCATCTTTACTAACTTACTTTAAGTACTACTAATACTACTGTTAAGGGTTTAGCATAAGCATATATTTATAATATTGTATGTCGTTTTGTGACAATTAAATACTTTTTCTTTCTTTCTTCTTCTTCTTCTTACTAGTAAAATCTTCTTTTTATAGTTTGTTTTTCTTGTTCCATGCCACATTAAAAGAAGTTACTAATGTTAATAAAGATTGCAGATCAAATTTAATTACATGAAATTGACCTATTCTCTTTTATTATTTTCCATACTATTAGAATTGTTGGCACTAAAAATTTTTATTTAATTCAACTAAAACTTAATTAAGCAAGTTAAAATTATATATCTTTTCAGAACAATAAATAATCACTAAGCAGAGATGTGTTGTTTTTTTATTATTTTTATTAACACATTTCATTAATTAAAAACTTTAATAAATAATAGTGTACTGGAGGTCATTATAGGTCACAAAGAACGTATTGTTGAGAATAATGCCCTTTTAATTATGTATGGTTTAAGGCTGAATAATATAGCATAGCACAATCTTGTTATAATAACTACCAATAAGAAAGTATCTGGAAACATTAATCTATTTGTCTTTTCATTAAGAACTAGGTGATAACAAGACACATTATGAATGACAATATTGAATAGGATAAGTGGACTTACAACACAAACTTAAAACATAGTTTGTATGAACATGTAACCTAATGAGAAGTTGTGTAATAATTTACATTTCAAATAAGTGCACCAAGGTCTCGCGTAGTATAATCCCTACGACCAAAACCTATGGCATAGATTTATTGAAAATTTTATGCATTCAAATATCTTGATGAAATTACAGTAGTACGCATGTCATAAAATGCATAGCGTTTTCGTAAAAATCAATGGATCACATGATTTACCCAATGAAGTCACATGACCAAAATGCACATAATAGGAGCAAGCAATTATTTTAACATGGAAAACTGATAGTAGCTCTAAAAACCGTTCTCAATGTTACATAACTGAGGGCATGACCATTTAATACTTACCATTGTTAACATTACCACTGCCACTCTTGTCGCTCACGGTATTACTCGCTGGACATTTTTTCACTTTTGGAGCAGGAATTTGCGAGGAGTTATCATTCACTTCACTACCGAGAGCCATCACAACACGAGGAATCAATCCGGTTCAGATTGACCGCAACGAACACGGCTCCACTCAGCTGAAAGAACACATGCGGTAGACTTAAGGTTCAATTTGGACTAACAAGATTTCGAAATTCAGTATAACCCGTCAAAATATAGTATACTTCTTCTTAACGAATCTTCGGCATAATTTGCGCCTACAGAATATTATAGGTTTATAGTACTACTGTACCAGAGCAAAAACGTCATTATAATATTAGTTAAATGACAAGAATGCCTGATTCATTGCTGTTTAGTGAATAAAATTATTTGACGTTTTTTGAACATGCAGCAAGCTATAACGAATAATTTCGTTTTTACGCGTATTGTTTTCCTTGCTCTTCGACAAAAGAGACACCTAGCGACAAGCGATCCAACTTTTAAATCAATGACGTCTATCTAATGACATTCCTGTATTGCGTTCAAAATTAAAAATTCAACCAGCGTGAGATTTAAACTCTATGCCAAGTAACATGGGCAGGAAAATGATTGGTTGGGTTCAACAGGTTTTTCAGAATTCTAAAAAGGAGGTCGTTCTACTATGTTCGACTGTATTGTTTTTGTTGTGTAATCTTCAACTCGACTCCAGATTTTGGCCTTTTGTTAAGCTGGGTCCACAAGATAGTCGACTCGCAGCGACGATTCGCTGACGATTTTCAATGTTCTGATCACTCCCAGAGGGCACTGGCAGACCAGTTTTTTTTTGAGTTGTTAATTCCTCGTGCAGACAGCGCTACCACGGGGAGATAGCGCAGTTATGTCCTCCTCTGCCGCTTATGGCGGAAACACGGGCACGCGTTAGCACTCGTCCGTGAACCCGCCGCGGCTGTCCTTTGTCACCGGCCCTCCTCTGAGGATAACCCCTTATCACAGGCGCTTTTTTTTTTGTTTTTTTGTCGGCCGCAGGGGAGATTGACCGCCCACTGTGGCCGGACAGTGGGTGCGTGTGGGCCAGTGGGTGCCTGCCATCTGCAGGCACCCACTGTGTGCACATTTTCAGACAACTCACTCATGAAAAATTATTTAAACATAAGTAATAAATTTGATTTAATACTTACTAATCTTTAAACCATTAAACAGATATGTTCCTATTATCACGAATACCCCTTCTACACAGTTGGAACAACCACCCGACCAAGGTTGGCCAACATCGGTCAACCACCGTCTACACGATCTTTTTTGGTTGATCCCCGACCAACTAAGGGCACCTTGGGTCGGAACAACCGCCCGAATGTGTAGAAGGGGTTTAAGTGCAGGTTTCCTCATGATGTTTTTCTTCACTACCAGTAATGTTCAAACCTTATTAGAAAGTACTTAATTATATGAATTGAAAAACTTTGTATTGGTTGGTATATACCCGCTCCTATGTGGTTTGTTTGTTTAAACGCGCTAATCTCAGGAACTACTGGTTGGAATTGAACAATTATTTTTGTGTTGGATAGACCATTTATCGAGGAAGGTTATAGGCTATATAACATCACGCTACGACCAATAGTAGTGGAGTATAAATGAAAAAAAAAATAGTTCCTTTTTGAGAGCTTCCGTTGCGTGCGCTGCGTAAACGGTTTAAGTTACGCAACAATCATGTATGTAGGGTAGGTAGGGTAGGGTAGGTAGGGTAGATGGGTAGGTAGGCAGCCAGTTGACGGGAGCGAAGCCGCGTGGGACAGCTAGTAGACTGTATACCAGTCTAATGATAGAAATGACACTTAAAATGAGCAAGTAGAAGTGAGAGTTTATACCGCCTAAATTGAATAAGCCTTCGTGTTGTTGGGAAGAATGGTTATCCGATACGATTTGTTTTCGAGTGTGAACCGCGGTGGTGTAGGGTAATGGGGTTACTCGTGTTCACATCGTATTCACAGCTGTGTTCACAGCTCGTGTTACATAAGCCACAGAGAAACTTACTTATACGGGCATGAGCTTTCAAACTTTGAGTCATTAATGTCAACTCTGTCAAAACATAATTCTCTATTTCTCAGTTAACAGTTTCTTCGACGTTTTCAGGCGTTTTAGTTTTATCTGTGTTTTCGAATACTGGCAACCTCGATGAAAATGTCAAACAAAGCAACAGCCAAACGTAACCAAAATAATTTATTGAAAAAAACAATTTTGTAAGGAAAATAAACTATTTTCTTAGGTGTTTACCACAGTTTTTATAGTGGCGTCCGAAAATTATTCTAAGGTTGTATTACTGGGCTGTTATAAAATAATCAGTCATTTGTATTGGATACATTTGTTTGTTTTCTTTAAGGGAAGCAACAGACCGCCTGATATGAATAATTACTGCACTGAATTAATGATTTTAAAGCCGAAATAATTCAGCAAACCTGAAGAAGTAATTCTATAATTGCTGATATTTTATTAAACGTGTGTCTTAATTACAGAAAATGCTAGACGGGTGGTACTGCCGCTCTATAGCAAACATGCAAGCAAGCGAGGCGAGTGTGAGCAATAACGCTCCAGCGGAACCCCCGCAGGCGCGTGACTCTCACAAGGACTATTCTAGTGACAGCAGCAGTGAGCCTGAACCAGAACCTAATTACAGGGCCCAGTACATGGCCTTAAAAAAGAAACTCAAGTATCTCATTTATGTAAGCTCGACAATATATTTCTTTTACTACATTTCTACTAATATTTTAAATGTCAAAGTGTGTGAGTATAAAGTTATTCTTTCTTTAAAAACTACAGAATGGATTTTGATGATACTTTGCACTGGAAAAGTGATGTGGTCATTGAGTCGGACCGTAAAAACCTGCAATTAAAAAATTGCAGGTTTTTTTAATCTTTAGATTCCATTCTGGCTCTCCTGCTGTAAATGACGTTAAGTTTAAGGTTAGGACGTTAAGTTGGTGGTCACTAATAAGCTTGGAAAGTAGATATTCTTACAATGAGCTTATACATCAAAACATACACACATAGGTTATGATTTATTGAGATATTGGGGGAAGTACTAATGACACGTAAGCGGAAGCTAGTGTAATATAATTTACAATTAACCTGCAATTTTTTAGCCCACCCTAAGGTTATATTTCTACCATAATAAAACTTAAATTACCAAAAACAAGAGTAAGAAATAAATGCAGAAGAAAAAAATTAAATTATCTTTGTTATTTATTTACTCTTACTAAACTACAGTTTTTATGTTGTTGTCTTTTCAGGAGAATGAATGCTTTCAAGATGCCCTGAGATGTAGTCAAAAAAGATTATTGAAGGTATCAAGAGACCGCAGTTTTCTTCTTGACCGTCTTTTGCAGTATGAGAAACCAGAAAGTACCACATCAGAGAGTGAAGACACAGAATCTTCTGATGATCCTGAATACTATCGCATGGATGTTAAAAGGTATAACAAACAGTTCAACTTTATAGCTTCTGCCAGCGGCTTTGTGGCATGAAGTGTTTTGTGTGTGTCTCCAAAGGGAACATTATACTGGGATGAAATTAGTCTGGAATAGCCCATGTGTTATTCCAGATTATGATCTATCAATCTTTATATGTGCCAAAATTCATCCAGATCAGTTCTGCCATTCTGTCGTGATTGAGAAACAAACATACTTCCATCCATACTTTCGCATTTATAATATTAGCACTTCACAAGAAGGTGCACCAAAAAGCAAGATTAGATTTACCTAGAAAGTATGGCGACTGGACAACAAGTCAAGGGAAAAACTTATTAGTTTTCTGAAGAAACAAGATAAATAAACTAGCTTCTGATGGTAAGCAGTATGTGCATCAACCAGTTAGCAGACATTGAATCCTAAGTTTACGAAAAAGTAGTCAAGCATGAAGGTGGAAACATAAAACTTTGGGGATGTGTCTCAGGGCATGGTTTTGGGCCACTTACTAATATTGAAGGCATGTTAAATCAATTTCAATACAGGAAAATATTGGAGGTGACTGTTTCCTTACGCTGAGGAGACGTTGCCTGTAGTCTGGTCATTTCAACATACTAATGACACACTGCTCAGTCAGTGAAAAGCTCGTTTCTTAATTATTAACAAGTCACTGTGTTAGATTGGCCTGCAAATAGCCTAAATCTAAATGCAATCAAAAATCATTAGTGAGAAGAAAAGAAGATTGTGGCTACAAAAAGGGCGAGCAATTTGAACGATCTGGATGATGCCTTTGTCAAATTTTGTAACACTATTTCTGTTGAAACGTCTAAAAACTTAATAGATGCCATGCCTTGTCGCTGCAGAGCAGTTATTGTAAGCAAAACTCTTCCAACAAAATATTAATATTCAGTTTTTTAAGCAGTGGTGAATCCTATTTAATAAGTATTGTTTATTTCTTAAAATACATTCTTATAACTTTTTATAAATGAAATTATTTTAGCTGTTCCTAATTATCTTTCCCCAACTAGGAAGTTTCGAATAGGTAGTTCAAATGGTTCATTGTTAAATTAGTAATAGAGGTTCAAATATATTGTATGTAGTATTAAACCCTATTAAAATAGCTGTCTATTTATATGGTTTACAGTTATAATCAGTAAGTTGATACAAAGGTTACAACAACTTGTTTAACCAAAAGTAACTACAACATAAGACATTCCTAATTATATGGCCAAAACTGTATATATAAATAAGATTGATAATGTAAATTAGTGACAAATATTGCAATACCTTCTTAATTTGTAAAAATCACATGAATTAAAAGTTTACTTTTTTCTATATACTCAAATATTGAGCTACAGATTTTTAAGTACATCTAACTTGCTTCATATCTAGTTAACACATTGTTCAAATCCAATGCTACCAGGAAATACCCATGAGTTGGCAACTCCAATGCTGCTAGTTGTTAAACTTTAATTCAGAACATGTATGGAGAGCTATTTATTTATTATTGCCTTTGCAGAAAGAAAATGGAAGCCAATGCTGCCAATCAGAATATGTCAACAAGCTCTTCAGTCAAGGGTTCAAATGCAATAAAGAGAAAAAGGGCAACTGTTCCAAAGAAGCCACCCAATGCTAGTCATCTTGTAAGTATGCTAGTTGCTGTATTAATATACAGGATGTGTCTGACACCGATGCAAATAACAATACCATCAATTCAGTACAGCATTCCTAGTATTTGATTTTTTCTTAGGCTGCCTATTTAAAAAAAACATCTTATTTAAATCTTCACTAATTCCCTTTTTCATAAAAAACAGCATTAAAAATAAACCTTACAAGTGCTAGAAACTGTAATGAGATGACCAACAATTAATTGGTCCATGAACGGTTGTTGGTGAACCGTTTCAGTTCCCAAGTGCTACCTATCATTTGATTTCTTAAAGTTCACGATCGAGATCAACGCCGCCGGCTAGTAACTACAAGCGCCGCGCCCCCCGCATTTTCTCTCGGCTCGCAGACAAAGGAGAATAACTAAAAATCTAATTAAGCTAGCTGAAAATAATGATTCGAAGTGATTACAGTAAAAAAAGCAGTATTTTTTTTTAATTAGGAAAATTTTGACGAAAATTTCCAATACTAGGGTGTCTCTAATCATGAACTGAATCCATAGTATTTTTTTTCACACACTAACAAGGGATTATTGTTAAAAAATTGTATTAAGCAGACAAATTGTATGTAACTCACACTAAAGGTGCAATGCAATTGTGATTCTGTCATTGCAATAACATGTTATATTTTAAAAACTGCACATTTGCCAAAGATCATTTCTCTTATTGCATATTATCTTAAATTGTGGTGCAATCATTGACATGACAAAAGCCTGTTTTTGTTTCGGCAAGATAATAATTTTTGACAATTTCTTTCAAGATCACAAAGTACTAACTCTCTAAATAGAAAAAAATTATAACAACCAGTTTATTCATTTCTAGAATTTTTAACTGTAAATCCTGTAATCCTTGTAATTTTTTTCAGCACCAGTCCAGTGGTTCAATGCTGTCCAAAGTTTCACCGGCGTTGGGTTTCGGCCTATCAGCTGGTGATGGCCACATGACTCCCGAGGAAGTAGAGCGCCACCTACAGTCTCGACAGTCGTACATGGAACTGTTGCCTGAGCGTGCTCCACCCACTGTGCCAACTGAGATGTTTAGCAATGATCCATCACTTGACAGGTAATTTGAACCTTAGTTCTTATTACTTATTTATTGGCCTTATACGGTAATCCACATCGCGTCATTCATCTCGCATGTCATTGGTCGATTTGGTCGATTGTATAGCGGTCAAACTCTTTGCGTTGCCGTATTCGCAATACGGCTGCGGATTTCTGTTAGTGGCCCGTTGCACTTGGTGCAGACCGGACGCTCTCAATCAACTTGGAAGTATATAGAGTTGTTTATATTCTGTTAGCTTAATGTAATATATTTTAAAAATGGGCGGAAAGCTGCTAAAGGAAAATAGTTTTACAGCTCTATATAGTTCACACGGAAATAAAAAAAGCAACAATAAAGTACTTAGTTCTGAATTTAAATTATTATATACGATAAATATAGTAATTGATGGACATGGAAATTAGCATTCGTTTGTATTCGGAGATGCGATGATTGCGAAGGTACATTAAGAAAATAGTTGTACTGTAATATCTCTAGTAACGATTGTGAACAGTCGGTGCAGTGGTGTCTTTGGTAACTCTTGTTTTTATTGTTTTTCAACACAGACTTCCGAAACGAAAGTTATTTTTGCACTTTTTAGTGATTTTCTTTAAAGATCAGTATATTTTTCGTAACAACTTTTTGACGTGACAACGTCTTATAATTCGATGAAGCCGGCTGCACGCACGAAAAAACATGACTCATGCGGCGTTACCTCGCTCTCTGAGGCGTTCCATTTAAGGCTTGAAGTGCAAGCGAGAGCGCGGAACGAGCGACAAAGAGGCACAATCGGCCTCCGCGTTCGGCAGCATTCGACTTCCGTCTCTCTCCTACTTGAGTGAGCGATGCGTCTGCGTGGACAGCTGCTATACTATAGTACATTTACATGTTTTGATCGAGTATCAAGTACAGTGAAAAGTGAATGTGGTGTCAATTGTTTATAGCAACGATAATTACAGCGATAAAGGTAATGATTCTTTCGATATTAATTATATATTCAGTGATATATTGTCGAATATTCGTGCTTTCATCATTAAAATGAATAGCATCGGTCCGCTAGTGCAGCGATTGTAGGTTATGCTATAATTGACAAAATTAAAACAATAAGTTAACAGAACTATTGCACGATGAGTAAAAAATCGATGGCTTTACTATTCAATCGAAATAATTATCGAGCGTAGCTATGATTTAAAAAAATTAAAACATGTAACAACTCTAATTACTGTAAACTTAATATTCATGTATAATGTATCTTACAACTAGCGCCATCTGCCTATAAAGCTGTAAACTTTTATTGATTTATGATTCCTTTGAGGAACTTCAATAGTAGAGGACTTACTTAGTCAACTTCACTGCTTGCATTTTATGTGGTTCGCAGTATAACCACTAGCTGTCGCTGTTTATTGACAACTTGATCCTGCAACTCGGTGTTAAAAATCACCGCCATTTAATGACTTCGATAAATTACTGTCGTTCGTCAATGCAATCCCCAGCTAGCAGTGAGGTGCATCTGCGGAACTCGTCCTAATTGGAAGGGTCACACAGGACACCCCTGATAGTTGGTTCTGTAGCCCATATCCTTATCCTTAAGGAATATATTTTTGACGTGACAACGTCTTATAATTCGATGGAGCCGGCTGCACGCACGAAAAAACATGACTCATGCGGCGTTACCTCGCTCTGAGGCGTTCCATTTAAGGCTTGAAGTGCAAGCGAGAGCGCGGAACGAGCGACAAAGAGGCACAATCGGCCTCCGCGTTCGGCAGCGTTCGACATCTGTCTCTTACCTACTTGAGTGAGCGATGCGTCCGCGTGGACAGCTGCTATACAATAATACATTTACATGTTTTCGTCAAGTATGAAGTGCAGTGAAAAGTGAATGTGGTGTCAATTGTTTATAGCAACGATAATTGCGGGATATTAGGTAATGATTCTTTCGATATTAAATATATGTTCAGTGATACATGTAAAAACTATGAACATTGTAAAAAAAAAAAAATGACAATTGTATTTATGCGTACAAATAAATGTAACTTGATCAATTCAATTGTGATTTCCATTTACCTCCTCCTCTATATCCATACAAATAAAATTAAAATTTTCTTTTAAAAAATGCAACCATTCCATCAGTATTTTCTTATGACGTTGTCACGTTCAACTATTGTCAGTAAACCGACTTTACAGACAACCGATTTTTTTCTCTCTTTTTGGTTTTAGTACCATATCACTAAAAAGTGAGTAATTTCTATAGTAAGGTACTTAAAGGATTGACAAAATACCCATGATAACTTAATTTTTTCATTCGTGCTGTTTGTCACTAAGGAGTTCGGTTGTATGTTCCATATCTTGAAAAGTGTTGAACCGATTTGATGACACTTGCGCTGTTCCCTAAGTTAAGAGATACTTAATCCAATAAAAAAGAATGATCACGACCCGTTAAGTAGTTTCGGCGAAATGCGTGGACAAACATACACTTGTGAAATTTGGCACACATGTTTAGTGGCTCATAGAGTAACATATGTAAATATTCTGCAATTCCTACAATATTACAAACAAACGTGACGAATTGATTACCTTCTTTATATTTGTGCGTATTTGTGACATAATTAGATTTAAGAAATTATTTATTTTTGAAAACCTAATATTTCTACGCATATTATTTAATTATACGGTAGGTACACAAATAAATGGGGCTTCGCGCTGCCGATTATTCGAGGTTTTGATGCATCGAGGTAGTGAACTGTCGCACTGAAAATTTATCGATTTCAAGTACTATCGAGTTAACGTTTTCGAGCAAGTGTTATTCGATCTCACGTCATTGGATATCAAGTAGGGAACCCATTTTTTCATAGCTTTGACTTTTCCACCCTAGATGACTTGAGCAAACGCCTCCAACGCTGCAAAGTATTAATTGAAAATATTTTTGGAGATCGCGAAGACGCCAAACTAAAACCAACCAAGCTAACAGTTTCCTTTTGATGTTATTCAGATTTAAACAAATATCAATGAACATTAAACTGTATGACAGACGACGGACAGACAGACGGGCATGTGAGTGACAGCAATAGGGCTCCGCTTGCACTCTCCGAGTACGGAACCCTAAAAATAAATTGAGGTAACACAAACTGAGCCTTATGTGAGGGTATTATGGTTGTTATTGCAAAATGTAATTATTAATCAATTATTTGGAAAACTAAATTACAAACGCAGGGCTGACACCGTCGCCGCCATCGAACCGCTTCGTTTTGGCATAATAATATGTTTATTATACTAATACAAAGCTAGCCAAGTTTTCGTAGGCGGCCGATAATCGACAATGCAAGCGATCACCACGAACTCAGCACGGCGCTTTTACGAAGGCTGTCTTGACGCTGTGTTTTGATTCTCAGCTATAGCTTATGGCTAACTCTATTCATTTATTCGGTTCATTCTGCGGAATTGGCATTACTTAAACAAAAATTTAATTAAACATACAGTACAACTATTTTTTTAATGTCCCTCGGCAAACTTCGTGTTTCGTCAGTCTTCGGCTATCTATTAGTTGACCTTTGCACTCGGTGTAGACCGGACGCTTTCAATCAACTAGTAAGTATTAGGTCCTTACCTATGAAATTGGCGTTTTGTCGTACTGGCCACTTTGATCTCAAATATCTCCTCTTTGGTTTGGAATTCCAATTTTAAATTTATACAGCTATTACTCATGCTTTTGTGTTTGGAAAACCATAATTAATTTGCTTTTTCCTCTTTTGTTTTCTTTGCGCCAGAGTTTACAAAATGGAAAACTTGAAATATCGCGTTAATTATGAGTAAGAGTTCCATCGTGGCAGCAGTGCTGCAGAAACGGCTCGAAAGATTAATAATGTGTATGGCGACGGTGTCGCAAAAGAAAATACTGTGCGTTTTTGGTTCCAACGTTTTCGTTCTGGAAATTTCGACCTGCAGAACAAGCACCGTAGACGGCCGGGGACCAAAGTTGATAATGAAGAATTGAAGGCTATTGTAGAAGCGGATCCATCGCAGACCACGTCCGAGTTAGCTGCAGGCTGCGGTGTTAGTTATAAAACTGTTTTAATCCACATAAAGCAAATTAGGAAGGTGAAAAAGCTTGAAAGGTGGGTACCTCATGAATTGAGGGCAGCAAACAAACAAACGCGCGTCGACTGCTGCGTTACATTACTCAACTGGCACAATAATGAAGGGATTTTAAATCGAATCATTACCTGTTATGAAAAGTGGATCCTGTACAATAATTGGAAACGCTCATCGCAATGGCTGAACCCTGGCGAACCAGCCAAATCCTGCTCCAAGCGAAAATTTACTCAAAAAAATTACTTATGAGCGTTTGGTGGACTAGTGCCGGTGTCGTTCACTACAGCTTTCTTAAATCTGGCCAGACGATTACGGCGGATGTCTAGGTATTGTCAGCAAACCATGATGGAAAAGCAAGTTGCTAAACAGCCGAAGCTGGTCAATCGCTCTAGGCCACTGCTGCTTCAGAACAACGCTAGACCACACACGGCTACCAAATTAGAGGAGCTTCAATTGGAATGTCTGAGACATCTAACGTATTCCCCGGACCTTGCTCCAACAGATTACCATTTTTTTCGAAATTTGGATATCTTCTTGCAAGGGCAAAAATTCAACTCCGATGGGGCAGTCCAAAGCGCCTTCAAAGATTTTTATTGATTCCCGTCCGAATGGGTTTTTTTAGGAAAGGGATCACCTATGAGGTGGCAAAAGTGCATAAATAGCAATGGTACATACTTTGATTAAATATATATATTTTTTTAATTATCAAAAGGCTCGCGCTTGACCACTATCTCACCTGATGGTAAGCGATGAAAAACGACTTTATGTTCCTCCCTTACAAAACGCCAATTTCATATGTAATGACCTAATATATAGAGTTGTTAATACTCTTTTAACTTAATGTAATTTATTTTTAAAATGGTAGGAAAGCTGCTGCAGTTAAAAAGGAAAACAGTTTTAAAGCTCTTTATAGTTCACACGGAAATCCAAACAACAATAAAGTAATTAGTTCTGAATTCAAATTACTATTATCTATCTAATTCCTTTAAAGGAGCAATTCTTGTATATATGTAGATATTTATATAATCTGAATCTCGGAAACGGCTCCAAAGTTTTTCATGAAATTTTCAGAAAACGTCGTTTTCTCTTTTTTCAACCGAGCAGAGCTTGGTCACCCAGGTACTAATTATTATACACGATAACTCTAATAATTGATGGACTTGAAAATTAGCATTCGTTTGGGAAATGAGATGATTGCGGAGGAACATTAAGAAAATTGTTGTACTGTACATTATTAAGAAAATAGATCAAGCTGTGGATTCATTAGTCACAAACAAGCTTTTTCCACTGGCTCCGTTCCTACAGAAACAGTACTTTTTTCCAGGATATAAAAAAAACGGCGCTCATTGTTTCACCCAGTGTAATGTTTACTTCTTCTATAGTTTCTGTAACTTATATGGTGTACATAATAAAGAGTATTCTATTCTAAAACGTGTTTGCCAGCCATGCCTCTATGACAGTCTCTTTTAACCGACTTTCCAAAAAGGAGGAGTTTCTATGTTCGACTTTGTTTTTTTTACAGCACAATTATCTACTTATTCTAGTAATTATATTCATTTTGTTATTGTTTGTTACAGTGAATCAAATGATGTACTGGAGAATTCACCGAATGTGGAAGAATGGTTTGATTAGTAAAAAGTTACAATTATTTTAAGTGTACTCCTAGTATTAGTTCAGAATTTAAGTAAATGCTTTTTATTTGATGTTTGCATTGAAAACTATTAGTTTCTTTAAAATTAAATAAAATGCACAAAATACGTATTGGATAAATATTTTATTTAAGAATTACAATAATGGGTATTGAAGCGCAAGAACAAACATCTATCTGTTACAGAATCACACCCACTTTGTGATATATTACATTTTTGATAAACACACATATATACGAAGTGTACATGTATCAAATAAGCATATACATTCTTTTAAATTTCATAATATACATACAATGTATGGGTACCACATTCTTAACAAGATGAATAAAAACGTTTATAATGATATATTAATTTATTATTAATGTTCTCTTAACAAACCTACCATGCAAAGAAAACTTAGCATGCTTGCTACTGATAAATTTATAACAACATTTTATGTCCATAATACTAAAGTCCCTAAATCTAATCTCCATTTTGTGGTACATACGAAAATAAAATCTTCTAGGTTTGTGAGATTCCTACTATCGACTCAAAAATATAATATAGATACTCAAGACACACACCAACACATTATATTAATCTCTAACAAACAAGTACATTTAAAATGTCATGAGTATGAAGCTGATATACTAACACATAATTTTGCAGCATTGGTTTTTAGATGAGAAACTGGTACCGTTAACATAATCATTGGGATAATATTTTAAAAATAAATTACAATGTAGAATGAAGTCATCAACACAATGACTCAATAAATACTCACAATTTTTTTAAAACAGTAAAAATAGGCCTATTTATATAGGAATGTCTGTGAAGTAGGTACATTATAATATTTTTACAACTGAGAAGCACCAGTCATGAGTTCAATGATGGTAATGTTGATTACAGATGACTATTGTATTCAGGACAATGCTACTAAAGTTTTTTTAAATGCCGAAGTGTGTAAATAGGAAAATCCCCAAAAGAGACTTTCCCTTGATGGGGGTTGATATTTTAGTTTATATACAAAAAAAAATGAGACTAATACATTGTAAATGTAACAGAGAAACCCCAGGTAATTTCTTTCTGGCAATATTGTGAAAAAAACTTAAGATGACTGATAAAGATTAATATTTTATGACAAAATAATAAAAAAAGTGTTTTATTAACAAAGTTATTTATAAAGTTAATACTGTATATCAGCTTCCATTTGGAGATATTTATTATTGCCATTTATATATTTTTCTACAAGTTAACAGGAACATTATTGGAAAATAAAGAGGGTCTGTAGTACAATTGCAATGAATGAATATAATAGAGTACCAATAAAGGTTAAATACTACATACAAGTCTAACTGGAAACAATATTATATTTCATAATATTTGATACAAGTTATATTAGATAAATTTACAGACAGAAATATTATACTCAACAGTATTCGTTAATATTTGTTGAATAAGCATGTTCATTTTTTTTTAAACCATTTAGCAAAGCTACTGATGAGTATAATAGTAAATTAACCAATTGAAATTTTGATACATGATGACATTAACAGCCAAATAGTTACTTTGGTATGAATTATAATTTTCTACATTATACCATAAATACTTTTGAATATAACTAGAAATATGCGAGACAACAGTATAATCTGTGATACTAAATAGCTACCTATTCATCGCCCAAACAAGACACTATCAACCATGAAGAGAATCTCATTTATCCTCTATATTTACAAAATCAAGCAGTATTTGGTGCAGATGTTTTAACCATACACAAAATTTTATATTAACATAATTATGAAATCCAACAAGCATGCTGCAGAGTGCTGATTATGATAAATGTTTACAGATGACTTATGATGATAAATCTTTAACTACTACTAATATCAAATAAGGTTTAACAAATGAAAGTGTTTTGATTTACTAACGCGATGAATTAGGTAAATAAATTCTTAGCATATTATAATATTGAATATATTATTGTAATAACATGAAAGTAAGTATTCCTTGTCTTTTGAACATCTTATCAAATCTTATAAATTGCAGTTTAAATGGTAAATAAAATAAATCTCGGTTTACAAAACACCTTACTCTATATTAGCAATAAAATAAATCCAAAATTGTACATGAGAGATTTCATTTCATTCTAAGTTCAGTGCAATGTTCACAAGTGTTTTGCTTCATATATTTCCCGAATTGTACGCATTATTATTTTATCAACTCTACATGTAAAGTGACTGTGAACTTCTAGGCGATAATAACCCCAACTCCATTGTCTAACAATGTTGTTCATATTTCATGATTCCTTTAAACTAAACTTAAAATTGATCTGCTAGCAGATTGCAAATTTCGTGTGAGACTGTTTCCTTGCTAGATCTAACAGTCAGTCTAAACATTTGAGCTTGTTTGTTTGGTTCCAATCTCATAAGACATCCTACTTGCTGCACTCTGGTGTGAACAATACCAGCACACACAAAATTATCGGGATTAGGATCAATTCCATCTAGCAACTGCATGCCAAACCCAGCTAGTTTGGTGCGTGTTGCAGGTATATCAATGGAACCTGAAGCTTTGAATATTTTTTGTGCTCGCTGTTGTTCCCCTCCTAAGTTTTTCCATCTAGCAAAGAATGACTCACCATTCATTTCAGTTGGTTCAAAAAATTTGTTCAATGTAAGTGGTAGTTTCATAGTAATTTTTTGTGGCACATTATTGTACACAAATGAAACAGACATACTTGGAACATCAATGAAATCTTCAATGCACTCAGCAGTAAGCATTTGCTGGATCTGAGCACCTGCTTCTAATACAGGCTCCATTGGCTTCATCTGCACATTTAATTTGTGCAAATCAGTCCAGTGCAGTTCAGGACGGACAGTTTGAATGGGAAACTGCGTTTTGTTGCCATAGAATAATCCAATCCTTCCCAAATTCTGTCTGAATTCGCTTTTGACTCCAATCTGGATTAGGTCATTTTCAAAGAGGACTCCATTATTCTTGAACAAGAATTTTTTGATGTTGTTTTGTTGCACAGTACTAGGGCTGATTTTTGGGGCTGTATACAAATCTCCAAGTACATCAAGCAATCCATTTCCAGTAGCTGGAGCTGAAGAACCTGGAGGTGTTGACAATCCTAGCAAATCGGCACTTGAGCTATTGGTATTATTTGTAGAGTTAATCACTGCAGTGGGAGCTGCTGAGGGCTGGGGACTCTTTGACTCTCTAACATCATCTGGTATGCGACCTGGTTTTTTCTTCTTCAAAACAGCCAGAATAGAAGATTCCCTTTCAGGGAAAGCAGGCATTTCTTCCAGTACTGTTGCTAAAACATCAGCACTGGCTACAATACTTAACTGTAGATATTCAGAAGCCCTTTGTTGTAATTCAACATCTGAGGAACGTAAGTTGGAGTCAGCACGAAATACTTCTTGAACTCGATTTTTTATTTCTGGGAAGAGATTAACAAGTTTGATGTATGTTGACAATAGAAGTGCTCTTGTTGCTGCTGAGCATAAATGGTATTTTGAGTGTAGCAACTCAAATTGAACTTGAGGTGAAGACCTGGTATCTCCAGCAATCAAATTACCAAACTCTCCAAGAATGTATCCGCCAACTTTAACCATATTTTCATGACAAGTTGGAGCTTGCAGTGCTTCAAAAACAGTTTTTGCAGCATAGCCCTGAACTTCTTCTCTGTTGATGACAATCTGAATGACTCTGTACCAAACTTCTTCAGAAACATAATCTCCAGCAATTCTTATAAGATTAAGAATCACATCAACATACCAAGTGAAATCTGTGGCATATTTTTCAGCCAAAATGGCAACTTTCAAAACCATTTCTTCCCTTATGGAATAGTCAGCAGTTTCTAAGTAAGCTAACATCTCTTGGACAATTTCTTCAGCATTTGTCTTATCACACATTGCATATAGTAAGTCCACAGCCTGCTGTCGGACTGAGACATCCTTTTCCATTTTCATAGATAGAATAACAACTTCTTGGTGTTTTTTGACAGCCTCATGAGAAAATTCTGAGGTAGCAAGATGGCACATGGACTCAAGGGCCAAGTATCTTAGATTTGTCTCACGGTTGCTAAGGAACTGGCCAAGTTGGTTGCATGCACGAACAAGCAAATTAGGTTCACTGTCATTGTGTATAATTAGGCTTATGGCCTCAAACAATACTGCATTTTTAGCATTTGAATGTTGTACTTTTTTAGATTTAGGAGGTTCTTGGGCCTTATTAAAAATGGTTTCCAAACATTCAGATAAGCGACCTCTGACACCAGGCTCTTCAGATGGTGGTGTATAGTTCTGAAGCAGGCGCAACAATTTGACTGAAAGCCAAGGGGCTGGCACAAAATAATATGTATAATCTTGAAGGTCAGTGTAACTAGCAGTAACAATCCTGCTCAGTCTAGCAACAGCAAGTGTTACGCAACCTTTGTACTCTTCTGGATTCTTTTTTACAAGGGCATCAATAAGAGATGTTGCTGCTGTTACAACACCCATATGCGGGTCATTCAAAAGATGAATGATGCGAGAAGTCCACTCACCTCCAGGGATTATTTCAGGTGACTTTCTGAACAGTCGTAAAAGGCATAGAGCAGCAGATTGCTTTACCACATCCATAGTATCTCCTGAGACAAGAAGTTTTGGAATTTCTGTGCCAAACGCTTCTGCCATGTCTTTGCTGCCAATGTTGGCAATACATTGCAGAGCCAAGTTTACGTGTATGGGATTACGTGACTGCAGGTCATTTTTAATGCTCTGAATGATGAGCTTAATTAGATCACTGTTGGTGTTGACCAGTACTGATATGAACAAATAGCCTATTTGTTTTTCAGAATATTTGTTGGATGAAAGTAAGTTGACTGCTTCCATATGACCAAAGTCGATATCATGACCCAGCAAAAAGATAAATAAAAGTTTACATACATATTTCTTTTTTTGATAGCCATCAAGAGTTTTGTCACCTTTGAACTTACTTCTTATATTGGCCAGTTCTTTATTGATCCTCTTTATTTCCGCTTCTTTGCTTTTACAATTTCTTATGTCTGATATGAAGACTGCGAGTCCTCGCATTCCATCTCCCCTGACGGCAGGCATATTGCCAAGTGACTTATCGAACACCAGTTTTATGCCTTTTCTTTACACTTTTAATTGGAATATTGTCTTCAAAATACTAACACTAACGTATAAGATGATAAAATTGTAAATCGGCGTTGAATTACAACTGATCAATTAGCGGCCGTCATTACAATTAATCGGAAAAGATGAGATTTCTTCTGCTGGTTCTACAACGCCTTCCTTTTCCATAGATCCGTTTGAAACGTCAGACTAAGCTTATTGTTTATGGATCAATATTGTACACCAATCAAAGGGGACTCAGGCGTTTATAGTCACTAACTTAATGGGTGTAAAGATTAAATTGGTTTACAGTAACTTTTGACACATGAAATAAGGCTAGAATACATCGACGTCACATTTGGCTGGCAGGCGCTTCAGGTCGATAATATGAAGCAAAAATAAAACTCGTAGTCATTTTTAGGGTTCCGTACCCAAAGGGTAAAAACGGGACCCTATTACTAAGAATCCGCGGTCTGTCTGTCTGTCCGCCTGTCACAAGGCTGTATCTCATGAACCGTGATAGCTAGACAGTTGAAATTTTCACAGATGATGTATTTCTGTTGCCGCTATAACAACAAATAATAAAAACAGAATAAAATAAATATTTAATTGGGGCTCCCGTACAACAAACGTGATTTTTTCCAGTTTTTTTGCGATAATGGTACGGAACCCTTCGTGCGCGAGTCCGACTCGCTCTTGGCCGGTTTTTAATTCCATTGAGTTGAAGTTACGTCGAATTTTGTTTTTTTCTATATCGTTATCCTGATTGTACTCAACTACTTTAGTAAAAGAATAATGTTTTTCTCTCTATTCCCGTCTATGGCCTAGTTCTCTACCTTACTTTACTAGTCTCTACTCTATGGCTGGTCTATGGCTGACTGTCCAATGTTCATGTTCGTTCGTTCATCAGTCACGGGACAAATGTAATAAAAATTGAAAATACGTCTTGAATAAACAAAACTTAATTTGGTAGAGTAAAGTGGTTTGGTATACTAAAGTGTTGTAGATAAATATGACTCTTAAATGTTGTTGTTCTTTAAAAATGTTTTCATTTGTTTCATCTGATCTCTCGTGAAAGGCTGGTGTCAAAGTACGACTTAACTTTACTAATGAATGATGCAGTCTATTTTCTGGACAGGGAGACTGCTATCACGTGCTTTACGAAATGGACTTTCGAATTTCTCAAGTGCTACTGAATTAAATGTTTCGACAACTAAACACCCATATTTAGTATCGGTTGTGTGTGGTTTTCCCAAAGACATTGCTAATGGAAGAACGCGCAAAGGACAGTTCGGTGACGACGCATGGTTCTCTACCAATTCCAGCAACGCGGATGTTATTGGTAAGATATCTGTTTTAATATATTGTTAATTTAGTTACCACCCTCGCTTTATCTATTTTCGATCAGTTTCAATATCATAAAGCTTTATCATGCTCTAAAGACTAACTACGTTTTACTTGTAGATTTTTTATCCATAAGCAATTTTACATTGATATCCTTTAATATTAATTACAAAAATTAATTCGTATACTCGAGTAACTCCTAAAATGTGACCAAAATGCGTAAGTACATCTTGTCAAACTCCTAAAATGACTGACCTAAAATACTCAAACTGAATTACTTTGTAGTTAAACAAAGCAATAAAATTAATGTAAACAGTATTTTGATTAATTAAGGGTAATACTTTAATTTAAAAAATCTATTTCATGCCTATTTGTACAAAAAAAAATCTCGGTGAATATCATATTAATACTCAGAATGTATTATGTTTCATTGAGACAAACACCTATCAAATAAAAAATCACTTGAATATTAATTTATTACTGTATATTTGTATAATCAGAAGTTGTTTTATTCCTTAATTCTTATTTGTGACAAATCTGTTCCACTTTGATAATGACTAGACAATTTAGTGACCATGGTATAAAGATAATGTTTATTTCTCTGAAACAAAAAATATGTCACAAAAACTGATCTTCGATCCTATCACAGCATGGCAAAAATAATAGGTATAATATGTCAAAAGGACTTGTTTTACTATGAGGTATAGTATGGCTATGATAAATACATTACATTCATATGATAATTGATAAGGATCATTGATGTTATCAGCAAGACTCACTCAATGCAATAATGCAGCTAAAAGTATATTAAAATTTATTCTCTAAAAATGCTTTTTGTTTTCCCCAAATAGAAGTCATATTTCCTTTGCTCTTGTTATTATAGCTTTTTATTTTGCAATAAATATTAAGGAGACCTACCTGTAACCGTCCCTCTGTAACGGAAAAATTCTTCTCTGATCCGATCAAAAACATTGAATTTTGACATGAAAAACAAATAATGCACCCTGAAATCCTAAATAAATGTAGGATATTATTTACTTCAGTGATAAGAATCTGAGACCAACCACCATAGGTACTTGCCAAATCTGTTAGTGATAATATATAAGAGTTGAAACTACAATTAGCATTGTCTAATGCTAACAACCACTATTTGTTTTTTGATGTGTATCAATTAAATCTGGCCTATAGCATATTGTTGTAGTCATGATTTTTGTCAATTTGCATGTCAGTTATAAATAACTATAAATAATTGCTGCTAGTTTAGTGCTAATAGTCTCACATATTATTGTGGCTTTAAGTGTATGCATTTACACTTAAAACCATAAGTACACTTGATCAAATGCTGCTGAGCTCACCTCATGAGGAAATTATATCTTAATTGGTTATCTTTAAGGAAAACTGAATGTTTAATATTGTGATGTCCATCTACAAATTCAATCAGTCAATGGTAAATATCAAGTAAAACTAGATTTTTCGTATTTAGTTATACATTTTATTAAGTTAATTCATCCTCATTCAAATTTGTTTGAACTAAATGAACACTACTTTAATATTTAACTTCAACATGTTTATTTAAAAAAAAAACTACTATTAATATTTTTTGTTTAATAGGTGTGGCAGATGGTGTAGGAGGATGGCGTGCTTACGGAATCGACCCGGGCGAGTTTTCCTCGTACCTCATGAGAACGTGCGAGAGACTCGT
Source organism: Orthosia gracilis (assembly GCA_947562075.1). Lineage (NCBI taxonomy): Eukaryota > Metazoa > Arthropoda > Insecta > Lepidoptera > Noctuidae > Orthosia > Orthosia gracilis. The sequence goes on along the minus strand of OX387275.1, from coordinate 33,757,270 downwards.
CCAGATGGGGCACTTCAAGATGTCAGAGCCAGGCGACCTGCTGGCTAAGTCCTATTACGAGTTATTGGAACATAAGAAACCAATACTAGGTTTGTTAAAACTCTTTTCTCTCTCTCTCTCTCTCGTCCTAATCTCTACTTATGCTACCATACTTTTTTTGAGCAAAGGGTCATGAAGACATCTCACTCTATTCAGTCAAACTTAATAGGTATGTTTTAAGAAGTTGTTTTTCCAATTATTGTGCACACTTTTTTTTTGCATGGGGACATGCTCATGCATACTGCACAGCCACGGAGAGATAGTGCAGATAATGTGGGACTCCAACCCACTAAAATTTCCACGGTGTCCTCTTGTGCTGCTTATGGCGGGAACACGGGCACGCGTTAGCACTCATAGCGAACTTGCCGCGAATGTACGTCACCGGACCTTCCCCTGGAGAGTACCCCCACCGGCGCACCAGAACACATTTTACACCATTTTTCGGCCGCGGGGCATAAGGAAAGCGGCCAAAAGCTATACCGACAATCATCCTCCTCCCCTGCGGCCCCGCCATGTGCGCCATAAGACGGTGGCGACCCCGTCCAGGCGGAAGGTAGGGAGAACGGCGCACCGCAATACAGGCGGTACTCCTCTACCACCGCGGCCTCCTACCCTCAGCCGCGTTGCCATGCAATGCCATACGACATCGCGGCCCCTCTGCGGGTTTCTCTTCGCTTCACCGTGGGTGACCAAGCCACTGCTGATGAGCCCCCTCGCCTAGACAATGCGGGAACCCACCGGGAGGAATTATTGTGCGCCCTATGACCCTACTAAATATTGACATCATAGTGGGAAGAGGAATATTTTGACTTATACTTACACGTTTTCTTAGGAATATTTTGACTTGTATATATTATTTTCTTTTGTTGATCTTAGTACTCTAGCTACCTATTGAGTACTGAGTACCTGTTGTATTTATAGTTCTTGGGCGCCCTGAAACTGGCGCTTTCCGTTGCGCAAGGCACAGATTGATGCTGTTTTTGTTTGAGATTTACTACTGCGCAGCCATTTTAGCCAACTTCAGGGCGGCCAAGAAGTTTGGCGAGAACTATACAAATATATTTGACGATACAGTTGGCGTAGTAGTTGAGTGATCGGCTGCTGCGCTGCGTGTCGCGGGTTCGATTCCCGCACGGAACAAATATGTGTATGTCTTATAGATCTAAGTGTCTTGTGTATGTGAATTGAAATGTTTGTAAACGCTCCCACGATACAGGAAGAAATTGCTAGAGCTGGGCAACGATTTAAAAAAAAACCCAATCATATCCAAACTCATAGTAGGAGTGACATCACTGGCTGATTTGAAAAAGTAACCAGTCATAACAAATGTAGGTTCATAAAAATCTTATTCTTTCTTCTACAAATTCTTAGTTATCTCTGTCAGCCCTGCATGCTCTGAGAAAAGGCTCACCTTGACCAAATTAGATACAGATAGACTGCACTGCAGTATGTAGAATATATTGATTGAGATGTATTCAAGACTACATGTTTATATAGCACACAACGGTCTCAATCTCAATTGAACAACACAAAGTCCTCTTTTATTTTTTTCCTTGAGTTAAGTAGCAAACAATGATTTGTAGCAGTGTTCAAGAAAATAAATAACTGATAAAATACTGTGTGTGATGTGCCAGGCCAGCTAAAAAATACATTCATGTTTTTTTTTATTTTATTTATTTGTACAATGACTTCCTGTGTTTTTGTTTTGATTAAATTTGTTTGTGTTCTTATACTTAATTCTTCTTAACTCTATGTCAAGGTTTTTGATCAAATGAGAATTTGTCAATTACATAAAACAGAATATGAACAAATAAAGAATGAAAATTAAAAACTGATTAGGTAAGACAGAAAATATCTATACGATCATACATACATATACATTCGATAAATCACACTAGTATTATAAAGACGAAAGTTTGTGAGTGTGAGTGTGTAAACAATCGAACATATTTGTTACTTCTTCACGCTCAAACGGCGCGACGGATCTAGATGAAATTTGGCACAGAGATAGATTACAGTCTGGAAAAGCACATAGGATACTTTTTTATTTCGGGAATATGTTCCCTTGGGATAATTATCGACATTCAAGCGGGCGAAGCCGCTGGCAGAAGCTAGTCAGTTATATAAATGATTTAGTTTCTTAAAGTTATTTTTTTTTGTTTTAGGAAGCAGTACAGCATGTGTGATGATCCTAGACCGGTCGGAGAGCGTGATGCGCGCGGCCAACATAGGCGACAGTGGGTACATGGTGGTGCGAGGAGGTCGCGTGGTGCACCGCTCTCACGAGCAACAGCACTACTTCAACACGCCCTACCAGCTCAGCCTGCCGCCGCCAGGCCACGACCGGAATGTGCTAAGTGACAGGTACCTTACATTTCGCCATCACATAACAGCTTCTTTTCACCACATGATGCTGGCAGAATAGATGACATCGGCCCAGTTGCCAAAGAGCCAAAAAAAACAGGTCCTTTGTATTGAGAAATTATATTTGAATTTGGAAGTATAATAGAATAACCGCGGTCAGTGAATCGTAACTTAGGTTTATTATTGACAATTACTTTACACGAGAGAGTATCACGAAGATGTGTGGCCTCAATAATGGTGCGTGGCCAAGAAAAGAATGATCACGCCTGGCGCGCCCCTCAAAAACCTCCGATGACGTTTTGTTTGACACGCACCCTCCGCTTTGTGCGCGTACGTTCGGCCCTTGCGAAGGCGGGAAAGCAAGTGCGAACAAGTAGCACTTCTGAAAACGTGAAAGTGGAAGGAGGACATTGGTTTGATGTTATAAACATTGACTTTATGCTGACGGAAAGTCACTGTGTTTTTGCGGTACAAGGCCTCATTTTAGTTCCTCGACCTCAGTTTGCTATGTCTTTTCCATTGAATACATTTTAATGGATTCATAACAATAGTAATGTCAGCACATTTTCACATAAGTAGTAGAGAAAACAATACAATAAAACAGAATACTATTAAAATGAAAATATTAAAAAAAGAGATAAACTAAGCGAGTAGGTGACACGAAATCAAGATTATTTTAAAATGACATTGTACTGACTGCCCAGGGATTGTTATTTAGTGTTTATCTCGCGTCTGCTTATTTGATAAAAGAATTTATAGTGCGTCATAATTTATTGATGATAAAATCTCAATTAGAGCGAAAGGTTACTTCAATACCGATAATAGTGTAAATACTACGGAAGGCTAATTAATGGATAAGTCAATCATGTTTCAGAATAATAATTATTTTCATACAGCTCGGAATTGCATTATACTTATTTTTCCATAAGAATGTCGGGCATTCAATCATAGTTTGGGCGAAAGCTCTTAGCTGCGTATTGTTGACAGTTTTCTTTTGGTGTCGTGCCAAATTTATTTTTTGAAGTATGCCGTTATATTATTATTTAAAAATGCTGTAGCTTCGTACCAAAATTCGTTTGGCTGTATTCGTTCGCCCACCGACATAATTTGCAACATAATTCACGGCCTGGATCACTGCTATGGAGCGGTATGAACCAGAGATTCGGCTACTAGGTAGCTGAGACTGGCACTGAGCGGTTAAATGTAATTTAGTTACATTGTGAGCTCATAATCTAGACCAGGCTCAGTACAAAATGATACACCGATGAATGACACTCTTTAGAACCATGAAGTTATGTGTACTGTATACATTATTGTCTGTTACCTAAACTTGTATGTGGGTATCATATTGATTGCAGTCTTATTTATTTTGCTACTTTGGACGAGATATCTTCGTTACGCTCGACGAAGACGACAAATCGACAGTATTGATATTGATCAAGTGATAATATACTTTTAATCATTATTCTCTATTTTTAGCACAAGCCAATTGAGCTCTACACGTACCTAGTGTTATGTTAGCCGATGTAACGGTTAACAAACAAATTCTATTTACTAACAATAACAATATTACGCAACCGTTTTATTCAGACTCAACATAAATAAAGACTCATTAGTGAACTTTAATGACCTTGTATTATCACGTTTGCGGGTCAGCAGAAGATATTAAAATGTCGACCGACGCCGCATTAGCTGACTAACAATGCCGTTTCCCTTATCACTGGAATTAGCCATTAAGTATAAGTTACATCTAATCTCGTCCAAATTTAGTCTCCGCAGTCATAAGACTCATTATGCTTCAACCACGAGACTAGTAGTCATGTGCTCATTCCACATACAGCTGTTGTATTTCTGTATGCACTAATATTAGAATTTTTAGCTCATTGGATATCTGCCAGATCTTTAAACTTGCGCGTTCTCTTAAAATTTATGGAATTGCGTTTACTTGTTTATTATTGTCACGATCAAGGCAAGAATTTGATAAAATCTTTAGAATAAAATACTGTTGTGTAAACAGAATCCCTTTAACTCTTATTACTGACTTTACAATGTGAGAATGAAATAGCTGTGAGGTTGTTGACACTATTATTTAATCACATCTTTGACATATTAAGTGAGTGGTGCTATACATGCGGTTGTGACCAGCAAGTCGATGTCTCCGAAAGCTCGACTCGCCGTTCACAACAGCGTGCTGGTGCCTACACTTATCAATGGAAGCGAAGTTTGGGTATGGCAAGAAAGACATGAAAGTAGGATTAATGCAGTAGAAATGCGCTCCTTGCGAATTATTTATTTGTGGTGTAATTTTAAATGATAGATTGAGGAGAGGAAGACAACGTTGTGATTTAAAAGAAGATCTAGTGACTAAAATTGAAAAGAGTACCTATGTTAAAATGGTTTGGTAATGTTGAGAGAATGAATGAAAGGCGACTAACGAAAGGTATTTACAAGGCAGACGTGAATGGAAACGCCGGGAGGGGACGCCCTAGAAAGACATACATAGACCTTATAGATGATGTTCTTCAGAAAGGCCAGATGCGCAGTACTCACAACGGGCGTATGACTAGATGTTTTAATGTGAGTTAAGCAAAAGAAGTATGTAAGGATCGTAGCAGGTGGCGTTCTATACTTTCTGCCTAACCCCATGGGCAAAAGGCGTGAGTTTATGTATGTATGTATGATTGACATCAAATAAACGACACGCTTTCGTAATTTTTAATATACAGTACTTACATACGTACCTAGTTATACCTACCTACATCTTAGAACTGAGTGGTTATGTCTTGGCGCCCCAATTATGTGCTACACTGTTATGTAGATAAGTGCACCGACTCCGGGAATAAAGTCCAATGTTTTTACCCGGCTGCCGAATACCGCTGTATGTTTGTTCCTATGTGGCGTTCTAGAGACCAAACGCGTTGGCCGATTTTGATGATTCTATGTCAATCGATTCATCTTAACCCTGCGAATGTTAGGTACTGGATTCATTAAAATTGGAAAATAGAAAAATGGCGGCTTTTGGGCGCCATATTATGAGGGACCAATTTCTTTTTCTTTTTCTTGCAACCCCATCGTGTGGGGTATCAATAAAGGGTTTTAAGAGGTGATTTCAAAAATATACAACACTTATATATTTAAATGTACTCAATTCTAAAAAAAAAGAACTAAAAAGCTAATTCAAAGAATCAAAAAACCCGACTGCTTAAAAAGCGACCTAAAAAGACGTAAACAAGTAGAAAATCATGCTGTGCAGTAGGAGGATACATCTGGTTTTGGTCAGCCAGCTCGCGAATATGTATCCTCCGACTACACAGCATGATTTTCTTCTTGTTTACGTCTTTTTAGGCAGTCGGGTTTTTTAATTTTATGAATTAACTTATTTTTTTATATGCTATAGTAGAGTCCATCGTAAGCATAAATAATGAATGAAATAGGTAGGGTATTGACACAGTCCACGTGAAATTGTGTACATCCAACATCATACCATATTAACACTGCGTTCACAGTGCGTTGTTTACAAAGTAATCATGATTACATTACTGCGCGGATGGATCGTACCACTTTTACTCTTATTTATAGAGTAGAGGGTTAAAAGGTAATCTTTAATGGTCTCGGTCATCTTTCAGTATCACTACCCTTGTCATGCCTTAACACCATGCAAGCTAGCAAGGGTAAGAGGAAAATTTAATATTTAAATTACAAAACGTCTGACAGTCGCTCTCATTCGGGATTTTCCAAATTAGTAACTAAATATTTATAAAGTTGTTATTGTTTGTAAGGAAAACGAATGGACAGACCCTGATTACAAAGTATCAGTTTATTAACATCAAACCAGGCTATATTTTAACCAACCGACGAATGCTTTAGAACAATGCATGAATTCATTGTTATCAAAAACTGCATGGGACATTTTGTTCAACTTTTGATAATTATGTATGCGGCTAGACTACAGACATTTTAAATAATATATATCCAACATTTTAATTTTTTAGGCCCGAATCGGCAGAGACGTCAGAGTTCTCAGTGGAGTGCGGCGATGTGATCCTGGTGGCCACCGACGGCGTGTTCGACAACGTGCCCGAGCCCGTGCTGGTGGCGGAGATGCGGCGCGCGCAGGCCTTCGCCGGCGACACCAAGAAGCTGCAGGCCGTCGCAAACTCCATCGCATGGATGGCGCGCAACCTGTCGTTCGACGGCTGCTACATGTCGCCCTTCGCGAAGAGCGCACGACAAAACGGCATTGATGCCATTGGTGAGTAATCAAAAAATCATACTACAAATATAGGCTTCTATAAATCATCACCAGGCCGCAGCAGGTCCACTGCTGGATAAAGGTATCTCGCAGGCCATTTATCTCGATTCCCGGCAATTCTAATCCCTCAGAGAAACTCCCCAAGCATAGTCTTTTCCATAGCTCGCCCAGAGACCATAAACTGATGGTACAATCAGGTGCTATAAATTGATTGCTTTGCTTTTTGTCTCGTTAAAACAACTCAATGATTCAAGTTGTTAAGGATTTCAACTCCATCACATGAATGCAGCATCATGTCTGATTATATTATTATTTTTTTTGCAGGGGGAAAACCGGACGACATAACGGTGCTACTTGCTATCGTAGCACTATGAAAATGTCCCCATGTGATTTATGTAGCTAGATTCTAGGTACATTTTTTGTTCAAGATTGCTACAAAATTTAGTTAAATAATAGTGATAAACAACGAAACCAAAAAAATAAGTTTGGACCCATTTTAAATTGATCTTAATTATTTTTGGATGTCTTTGGTTTTAAGTAAAGGAGGTGCCCACTTCATTTGATTCATTGTGATTAATTATGAAACAGATGTGTTTCTGGAAATCTGTTTTGTATGTATGTTTGACGTTTAATATTACACTGTGCATAGTAATTTGTAAATAATTTTTGTACTATATGACTTCAGTTTTTTTTTTATACTAGATATTTCTGTATGATCTCAAAAGTTATTGTATGCTTTATGTAATGTACAGGGCCATGTAGACATCAATAGGTCACCTCCTAAGCTTGGTTCTGTCTACCGATGTCACTTGTCAAGTAGAATTGTTTATTCACAGATATCACGCTGTGACGCCATGATCTGAATGTTGTGCTTCTAAATTATTGTGATTTAATGCTGAAAACAAAGTGCCGTTTTTGTGATGTTACTTGGTGTGATGTTTGAGAGAATTCTGTATGTAATTGGGTCAGCGAAAGTTATCCGTGACCGACATTAGTAATCTTTGAAACAACAGACCTACTTCTACTATCTGTTGTTTTATGAGTTTACACAAACTCACAACAGTTTTATAGAATACCTATGTGGTGTTGACTTTTTAGCGTCTTATGAAAGGCACGTGCGTGCGCTTTGTACAACGCTGATTTAATCGATAATACTTATAGTCAATTATAAAATGTAACTTGCTGCAAACGCTAAATTGGTTTGTGAATAATGTGAGCAGGGGCGCCGACTCCGTGGGTGCTTGGGGGCTCCAGCACCTACGAGAGCACTCACTTTAGGTAACTATTAGCTAACGATACTATAGCCGTATTTTCTTACTCGTATCTCTCTAACTTGCCACTCCGTAACTTCTTGTCTTTTACAAGAGAATCTAACCTATCCGAGGCGGGGTGCTAAAATTTACGAGCTCGTTTTTTTTTTAACTTTTTTAGATACCTTACATACCACAACAAAGAGTTCTCCTTTTTCTATGTCGCCCGGGGCATCAAATATTTAAATAAGCTGTTGATATTTTTCGTCGGCCAGTATGCACTATTTATCTCACTCTGCCAGTTATTCTAAACCAGTCATCAAATGATCATGAGCCGGCGCTCCCGTATGTGAACATTGTTTTAGAAATAGCAATTTTTTTAAATATAATAACGGGTTTTTCAATTGGCGCGGGTAGATTTTGGCGGCCCGTGGCGGCCATTTTGTTTTGGTGACAACTATCAAATCTATTGTTTATTATTTAGTTACTTATGCCAATTCACCATGGCAAGTTACACGATAGAACAGCACTTCAAATGATAAAACTTCTGCTTGAGCGATTTGAGAGTAAGGTTTTCTCTCGCAGGGTTGATGTGCATTGGCCACCAAAGTCATGCGATTATACCCCGCAAACTTTTTCTTGTTTTTTGAAGTCGCAGGTCTATGCAAATAAACTACAATCGACCGATGCCCTAAAGGTGAACACACATACATAGGCACAGGCCATCGCTCGTATTCAGCCGAATCTATGCAGAAGAGTCATTGAAAATTGGACCACTCGGATCCGTGCCCGTGCCGCTGTAAATGGCCGAGGCGGGAATTTGAACGATGTCATATTTCACACTTAATGGCACAGGAGGGTCTATCAAATAAAATAAGAATTTTGTTAATAACTCACACACAGCTTGTATTTCTTATTTCATTTCAACATCTACCCGCGTATTATTGAAAAAAAAAACCTTCATATTGAGTTTTACACTGAGTCAGCCGATTGTTAGGACACTAAAAAGTCCGCCCGTGTATGTCTACATAATGTATAGAAGATAATAAATAATGTGATGTTTGGTCAGAACAAATTGTATTTAAAGTGAAAATGTATCATGCCGCCTTTTTAATCATTTTGATTTTGTTGGCCCAATTGTAAAATAGTAGAATATAGTTTTATAATTGTGTGATTACGAAGTTGATGAGTGTATTCTTCTTAAACATTTGATTTTACAATCAACTGTGTTTTGGAATTGAGCGTTGAGAGTTTGGATGAAGACTGAATACAACTAGATATACTGTTCTTGTTGTTACTAGTAGTTTTAATAGTGTTACGAAACTATAATTTGAAACGATCACAACTAACGGTTCTATAATAAGACACTTACAAACTTAATTATAAAAATCTCGACTCTGTTTAACGACTGGTTACCAGATGTTTAATTCAATTTTCTATATACAATTAGAATTAAGAATCTGCTGATCAGTTACTATATTAAGCACATCTGAGATTTTTATAAAAAAAGCCATTTATGTTCTTTTATAAATTTTTATTTAAATTATATGTGTAATGATTGTATGTCTCTATTTTATTCAAGCAATGATTACCTTTATCGCAGCTTTTGTAGTTTATTTTGTCATGATACGCGCATTTCCTGTGTAAGAACTTGCTGAAATTAGAAATCATACCTGAAAATATCGAATTGCTTAATCATTAGCTGCAATCATAATGTAAAGTGCATTTGAAGTTTATTTTAATAATATGCAGTGTTGCATGTAAAACGAAGCTAATGTAGCTTTTACTCATTGCTCTGTAAATAGTTTATCGCCAGCTGTGATAATTTGAACGGATTTCTGGAAAAGTTACGAAAAACTTTCCGTTTGCACCATAATTAGAACAGAACTATTGTTATTCTATTGACATCAATTATGTTGTTATAAGTTTCGTTTTAGCCGTGACCTTAATATTCAAACGTCGTGTTAAACAATTTAGAGAGAGTTCTTTGACATGCCGAATTGTTTAGCCAGATTAGCCGCGGCTTACAATTTGTAAATAAAAATCAGACACAAAAGATAATATTGAAAGTAGATTATCACGCTTCTATTAAAGTATGTCAAGGTATCGGCTGTAAGTAGTCATTGATCAAACGCTTATCGACTTGGACTTGTCAACTGTAATTTCGTTATACAAATTCTCCATGATATTGCGTGAAAATGGAATAAACAATTCTGATTACGATCTAATCTTTGATTACTTATTACCCGATGTAAATCCACCCCTATGGTAAAAGCTATGTAGCATCTGACAAAATATTTTTATAGTTAGGCACTTAGGCCCAACACACACCGGAAGAGGCGCGGCGAAGATACTGTGAAGTTAACCATTTAAATTAGACCCTAACTCTTATGTTTTAAAGTTGAAAATGTCATGGCAAAGATAAAAAAGGCGAGTGGCGCACGACACAGCCTCGAGAGCCGGCGCGCGTCCATGCGCGACTGCTCCTGTCGCAGGCGCAGGCTCGGGTGTTTCGTACCAGACGCTCTTCCCCTCTGTTCCTCTTCTTCTGCAAGCTGCAATAATAACCAAGTCCCAGACAACATCAACATCAACATCTGTCCTGCCTTCGATCAATACTGGTTGTAAGTACCGAGCGCCGCTCAGTGACTCTTGGAGGCGCTCGGAGTCGCCGAGCGCCAATCAAGTCGCTCGTATCAGTATCTTCGCCTTGCCTTTTTAACGACCAAAAAGGAGGAGGTTCTATGTTCGACTTCTTGTAGCCTTTTTTTTTTTTTTTTTAGGTTTTCGCTGGATCTTAAACTAGCGAGCCGCTGCTGGGCACGGTTTATATGCCTTTAAAAACACGGAGATTTCTTATTAGGTATATATATGAACGTTTAATATTCATCGACTACACACATAAACCTTCCGGAATAAATCCTCTGAATGATGGAGAAAACCTCGTCAAAATCCAGACACAATCCTACAGACAGACACAAAATGCTTCATTTTATGATATGTGTAGTTATAGATAGGTAGTAGAACTTTGAAGTAAGCTGGTAATACGTAATTTTTATTAATAAGACTAAGATTAATGACTATTAATTTTGCTGCGATATATAAATTTTTATTAAATATCTTCTGTTGATTGCACGACAGAGAATTTCCATAGGAGAGCTAGGCTTGACAATCTCAAACTTGGTTTTACAGTTTCTGTATGAAATGTGTGTATTCAGGTTTTCGGATTTGAATTCCGAATCGGAAAACAGGAATCGCCAATGTGGGCAACAAGTCTGCTAGGCTGAAATGGGATTGGCAGGTCATAATATGCAGATTGCACAATAATGACAAAGGCCAGTGGTCACGCAGTGGGAGCCGGAAGACTGGCGTCGTTACCTAGAGAGGCCTAGGAAGCGCTGGCGTGACGGCTTATTTACGAGATGGCCGGCGAAGGCAAAACATCGGCCAGAGTGGAAGGCTGTGAGTCAAGCGTTTGCCCAGCAGTGGTACAACATAGGTTTAGAAAAAAACAATCGGTTAATTATTGCCGGTTTTAAGAGCCAAAGGAGTTGCCAAAGCCAAAGGAAAGTTTTGTAAGGGAACTTGGGCCCCTTTGAAAAAATGGTTGTATCTTGATGTATTTGATTGTAGAAAAAAGACAATATAATCATAATTAGAAATTTTTTATTTATTTTTCGGGGTTCACGAGTTAGAACGATGTCTGTTCTTCAAATGAACCCTTATTACATTGCAATAAGGTGCATACAAATGCCCAAGTGAAGGCACCTGATCTGTTGTCTGTACATATAAAGTAAAGGACATGGATGGAAAAAAAAAACAAAATATAAATCCTATTTTTGGAAAATATTGAAATCGCAGACGCGATACCTCGTAAGAGGCCTGTGTATGGGCAATCTCATTTTTTATTTTGTCAAGCGCGGCTTTAAAGACTATAAAATAAATAGGATACATAAGAATTTATGGATGTTAAAACCACTTGAATTCTATAAAATGGAAAGACAACTTGTATTTATTAATCATTTATATTCACAATTAACAGACCCTTATCAATAAACTTTATACATAAAATACATTAATCGATTCAATGCTACTGACGTAAACGTAATCACGTCGGCATTTATTTGTACAAATATTCACACTTGTTTTCACAGATGATCCTAATCCGTTAACAATGAGAAAACATATTGCTTGGAGTTATAAATTAAATATCTATTGTCCTAGTACTTGAAAAATGTTAAGTTTTCAAATAGACAGAATAATAGAAGTTATTATAGAATGAAAAATGGAAGAATAGAGTTAAACTGAACATTCTGAGGTTTACAAAAAAAAATATGGTTCTGCTCGATAACTATGGAGTAGTTTGTATTTATATGTAGAAAGTCACAAATTTTATAAACATTGCACCAAAAAAAAATAGAAATCATAGACATGTTATCATTAATGTTTTGGCTTCGAAATCTATCGTATTTTATTTAAGTAGTAACCTATAACCAGCTTATCTAGCATCCTCGTCATCGTTATCCTCGCCGCGCCAATCGAATCCTCCTGGTCGTACATTGCCCAGTTCCGGGAGTGGACCATAATCTGGTTCAGGGGCAGGATCAAATAACTTTTTCCTAAAATCAATAGATATGCATGTAAATTGATGATTTTGAATCAACCTCAGTCAGTAAAAATTAAGCATGAAAATAATATGAGATAAAGAAAAATTACAAAATAAGAATTCAAACTTACAAAAACTTTGGTGTCTTCAGTATTTTCTGACCCCCATTCTGTCTGGGTAGTACATCCTCCATAAAGAAATATATATGCCCGATAGCCATACCCACTAAATCTACTGATATTGCATTACCAAGTAGCACAGAGAAACCCAGTAATACCCAGGGAAGGTAGGGAGCCTGAAAATATTAAAACAGTACATTAAAACATCTTTACCGAAATTACAAAGTAACCTCAGGTATCAAGAAGGAGGTATACTACTCAGTTAAAATAACTGTGCACCTGGTGCTGTGAAGTTGCTCCAAGTTCGACTCTCGCTATTTGAGCAAGCACGGGGCGAACGCGGGGCGCCGCGGCAGTATAGGCGGGACTGTAATCACATTCCAGCGAGGTGCACAGTTATTTTGAACAAGTAGTAGGCTAACTAGTTATACTGAAAAGAAAATTAAAAATCCAAGTACCCACATTTAGAAACATTAATATTATAGTTAAACAACTGTCGTACCAGTGATATGAAGAAGACAGTGCAACAAAATGGTCTAGTAAAGATGTACAGAATACCTCACCTGAAAGTTCATGAGGCCAAAGAAGTTCATCCTCACAAAGACATTTCTACGAGACCATACATACACAATCATTATAGTAAATGCTTGACCTAAAAATAATAAATTAACAAAGAAAGCACAAAGCTGTTGTAAACACTGTTAAGGAAAATTTAAAATATTTGGCATGCAGTCATCCTATAAATCTAATTGGCAATAATGATACTTACAGTTGTGAGCCAACTGTTACAACAATGAAATTGAAACACATCTGGCAAGTCTTTCACTTACACAGTATCATGCAGTGTGAATTGACTGAAGCATTTTCTTATAACTGCCGTCCTCAAGCTTTAATGCTGATATCTGACAACTTATTAATTTAAGTTTTTTGATGGCATTGTAATCAGCAAAAAAATCTCAATACATGATTTTTCTAGAGAGCGACACAGTAGCTTGAGGATGGCAGAAAAGTAAACCAATTGTTCTAGCAATTTAGTCATCTTTTTAAAGTGATTTTTTATGTGGGTAATCATTCAATAATATTTTGATTAAAAAGGATACAATCATCAGGACCCCTCCAAACACGAACATCACAACAAAATCGGCAGTTCTTCCTCTAAAGGAACCCTCTTCAAGCATTCGACAATATCTGTAGGTGAATATCATATTGAAGAAAAAGTTGAAACCTAAATTCCCAAAGAATAGGAATGTGCTTATTAGCCTCCATAATTGGTATTTCCTTAGTATTAGATTAGGATTAAAATATAACTGAAATGGTGATACTAAGTCCAGTTGCTGAAACAAAAATATAAATTGTTATAATATTATCAAATTATTAAATGCTATATGCAGGTATTTTTGAATATTCGTGCAAAAAAAGATAATGACTCAGCAAATGACACGTATAATTCAATAAACAAATAAGAAAAAAAACGTACGACAGCTAACGTAGTAACAACACAAGCCGTGGTATATGCCCTGGTCACTGGAGGTATGAGCATGTACTCCTGAAGAAGCGTCTGATATGCCATTTTTCAATTCAATTATGTTTTCGTTTTTACACTTCAACGTTTAAAAGGAAATTAACTAAGATAACAAAGTCACAGTTCGACTCGACATGATTGGGCCACATCAGAATTCAATTGTTCACAATAGTAACAATCGTGATTGCGATTACAGTAAATAGAACTGTGCAGAAACTAATATCCACTAAGCCCTCAAATTAATTTCTTTCAGAAGAGTAAACGTTACTTTATCTTCTGTTGTTGAATACATAGAAAAGAGTACTCAGAAATTAAAAAATACCGAAAGCTACAACAAAAAAATGACAGATAACAAAGACTAAATGTCAAGACATTTGTCATAGACAAACCCCAAACTTTTTATCTATGCTGGCAACCTTGAACGTAAAGCGTTGTCTACATTTTCGAGTTGATAAATGATTGAATCCATCCCCTGTCGATAACCGCCATATAAATACTTACTGATTTTGTTTTAAGGCTCCTGACCTGGTCATCGGCATGCCACTAGACATCCCCTATTGGTGCACAACTACCAATATATCCTCTGAGAAACTGTGTGAAACCAGGATGCAAGAGGACACAATTTGTTTGATACATATTATTAAATCACCAAACGAACATCTTTCCACGGGATCGAAAGTTCGAAACCGTGGTTTAGTTGAAAGTCCCTTAAATGCCTCAGAATCCAAGTAGGAAGGTGTAACTTCAACCTCGCAAAATGAGGCTACCTTGCGGATTGTGGAGCTGAGTGGCAAACCATGCTCCACCCCTTGACAGGCTTCAGTCACACATCACGCCGTGCTCGCCCCGCTGACCGGTATTTTTTAAGGATACTAGAGGGAGAGAACGTCAAGGCAACCAATAGGATTAACGCAAATAAAACAATGTTATCAAGGGTTAGGGGTCATTCGGCAGCTTATGGAACTGGGACCAGGGCCCAGTTGCCCACTTTTAAAAATGTAAAGGCAAACTGGTCCTACATCTCTTTAAAACAAATAATACACTATAAAATTTGTAGAATATCTAGTTAGGAACCTAAACTCTGGTCTCCGGTACTCTGTATCACCCATAATTCCAGCCTCGGTAATACTTCCTCATGATTATAATCTCCTGGTACCTACTTTGTTAGTCTTTACCTACAAGCAATGATTCCAGGCCCCCAAATACTATGACTTCTTGATTCTGGCAGTCAAAATTCCAAGTGGAAAGATCGGGAACAAATTAAATATTATTTTTGTAAATTTCCGATCGTCCCAGTATTGGGACGACGGCGGTGGGAGTGGGACGATCGGGAATACACGATTTTTGGAACTAATAAAGCTGTCTACCTACTTTCATGAAAAGTGATTGAATTTAAGAATATTTTAATTTTAATAGGGGGTTGTAATAAAGTGGGGAAAATTTCGTCTCTATCAGGAGGAGCGAAAAATGTCTTGACCATAAAATTATAGATCATTATTGATTGATAAAAGTAATACACTATGCTTTTTAAACACTTGTTTGTCACCCACCTGAACTCTGTGAAGGCTATTTATGTTGTCAACCACAAGAATACATGAGTATAAAAATGAAATGATTGATTTAATACAATATAATTTACTTTAATATAATACAATTTAATTTAACATAAAAAGTTTAACAGACAAAAACAGAGGCTAAATCATCATAATCATAGGTTCTCTTCAAGAATAAATCTAATAAAGTTACTCCAGATATATTACATAGACCTGTATTTATTGGTAGAGCTGATAAGGTGATGTTAAAAAACTTGCCAGGTTCCAATGGACCCAGCTTCTTGTTTGAAATGCCACACCACAGAAGACTAGAATCCTGATGTGAGCGTAATTTTAGAATTAAGTCTAAGGTCCTTTCACTGGCATTAACTATTTTGCATTGGAAATCAAAAGGCTCCTCCACAGACACTTTACTGGGTAACTTTTCAAATGTAAGTCTTAAATCGCCATAGTCAGGTGTCATTCTCTGCAATTGACTAGTTTGCAACCGCCCCTTTTCACCCAAGTTAGATCTCCACACAATGTCCAGTTTTCCAATATTTTTAGCTGCTGCCAATAGTTTTATTTCCTTTGAAATATTCTCTCTTGGTGTCAAGCAATAGAGATACTGACAGCTTTCTTGTGGTTGAAGTAAAGTTACATCTCCAAAGACAGAAATACCATCATCAACTTCATTCAATGACTTCACATTAAACTGCTGAGAGCTTTCCAAAGAGACCTGCTCTAATATAATTGCTCCAGATGTTATGTTTTGCACTTGAGCTTCAAGATATACATCATCAGATTCAGCATTGTAAAACTTAGTTTTCACATCCAGTGGTTTCATAACTTCAAACTTAAAGAACTTTCTGAATGATGCAAGAGTGTTGTAGTTAGACATGTATGTAACTTCACAGACAAGAATGTGTGTGCCAAGATCCTTGACTTCATGATGTATGACATCACTTAATGTTTCGTCTACATCAAGCATTGTAGGGGAGAGGTTCTGTTGAGTAGATAGTAATATTCTCTGCGAGTTTGTCTGCAAATCAGCTTTTATGGACACACTTTGCACAGGATTATTTGTTTCATTATGGACGCAAACATAACAGGAAAACGTTTCACCAAGATAAATATTCCCGAAACTTTGTGGAAGTAATAGAAATTGGCCTGCAGAAAGGGTTTCCATTTGGGTGACAGAAGTAGCATCATCTTTGAGGTAATTGTTTAATATATTTCCAGGTAAGTCTTTAGAATCGCAAGTCACGATTTTTGGGCTTATTAAAGCAGGTTTCGTCAACCTCATCACTTTCAATGCAACTAGATGTTCTACTACTTCTTTGGGATCCATTTTTAACAGACTTATCCTATTAAAAACAACAAAGTTAATAAACACATTAAATTGGCACGCAGCGTAATCGATGTTCTTATAATAACTTTAAAATAAATTGACTTTTATGGAGCCTTAGACTGGCTAATTATCAGTTTAAATTGGGACTACTCACAGTACTCACTACCGAAAGCTATATCTATGTTTTGCACGATCGATTTTGGTAGTTCTACTTTTGTTGTCATAGTCAATGTCAACTTGTCATGTCGTCAGCAGGGAGCAGATGAACAGACTGTCAGATAACTGAACTGTCAGTGTCAGTTAGTTTTTCGTACATTCGGATACACATTATTTTTATTTAAGTTCACAAAACCGTAACTTAAGAACAATGCCTAGTCCTAGCCTCACTTATAGTTGGAACTGTTAAAGCCTCTTTAGACAGAGCACTATAATAATACTGGTAGTCTAGCATGGTACAGCTGCAGTGACATAATTTATGAAGTGCTGTGTGTACAGACGGAACCACATTTAGTGGCGTGTCGTGGCGCCATCCGACGCAGTTGATTGGCTACAAAGCTCGTTGCGTTATGACGTAGGCTGGAACAGAGTCTTTTGATTGGAGGATCCCGCGCCACGCCACGCCACGACACGTAAGTGTGGTTCCGACTTCAGTGTGGTGTTTTGTCAAGTGGTTGCGTCTAATTCCATATAACTCTCTTTACGACTATAACACATCTTATATATTTTCCTGATAAGTCTTTCACTGCATTAGGTTATGGACCCAACATAACCAGGATACCAAAGATAAAACTCGAAAAATGAGAAATAAAACAAAAGTTTTTTCGGTGCTGTCAAAATGGAAAATTTTACTACCACCAAGATTCAGATCGGTCAGCTCATAGGTAGCCAGAATTGGGTTACATGGAAGTATAAGGTCTCCATCATGCTGCGGGACACAGAAGGTGCCATGGAGGCGGCAGAGGAAAACTTAGAAAGCCAATTTTAGCCAGAATTATTAAAATATAGGAAGGCAGACAGCAACGCTCTACTTATCATAACAAGCAACATAACCGAAGAGAATCTAATGAAAGTCATGCGATTTGAAACAGCAAACGAAGTATGGCAGGAACTTCACCGCTTGTTTGACAGTCAATCTGAAGACAGAGCATACACATTATGCAAGCAATTCCTTAGCTTCAAAAACAATTCTGCGGATGACGCATCAACTATGATGTCGAAACTTAAAAACATTTGGAACAATTTTAATGTTGAAATTTTGTATACCGACCCTAACATGAAGTTGCCGGAAATGTTCTTGATCTGTAAAATTTTAGATTCCCTCAATGAAAAATTTTTCAGTTTCAAATAAAGTTGGATGCTGCTAAACAAACAAGAGAGGACAATTGAATCACTGACAGGATAACTGTGAGGGTATGAGAGGGCGCTAGGTGATCATATTGAAGAGACTCAGGTGCAAGAGCTCGTCTCTACCTCAAAGGTGCAGCATAAATCGCAGTCAAGAGACAAGAACATAAGATGCAGGTACTGCTCAAAAATAGGCCACCGCATCAAAAATTGCATGCAGTGGATTCTTGATGGCAGACCGAAGAAACCTACAAAGTCCTTGTCCAAGCAGCAGCAAGTGCAGAATATAACGCTGATGATTTATACTTGCTCTGAAGAAAGCGACACAGAAAATTGGTAAATAGAATAATGGTGCTACGACTCACGTTACCATAAATTGAGACGTATTCACATATTTTGAGGACTTTGGATCGAACCACACCGTTACAACGGCAGATGGGACTGTAGTTCCTGCAAAAGTGAAAGGGTCTGTGGTAGTTCAAACCAAAGTTAACGGCAAAACTATGAATTTAACTCTGAGTGATGTCTGGTATGTACCGAAGCTTACCAAGAATTTGATATCTATATGCTGCACAAGATAAACTGCAAAATAGTACATTTATTTCCACCATGAAAGAGTGCAGGCTGGAATTAAATGGTCAGATTTTAGTAGTTGGAAACAAGAACCAGAGTGGAGGACTGTATAAATTACAAATGAAGACAGTTCTGCCAAGCAAACCTGTAGAGATTTATGCTATTAACCCATCAAGCTTACTCCAGTTATATCATGAAAGATTTGGTCACCAGAACAAGAAATACATCAAAGATCTTGTCAAGAGGGAACTGGGGATTAATCTTAATGATAAAAATTATATACAGTGCGAAGGCTGCATTTATGGAAAGGCACAGCGTCTTAAATTTGGCAAAAGAGAAAGAGCTAATATGCCTGGAGAGCTGGTTCACGCCGATGTATGTGGACCATTCCCTGAAACTTACTCGAAATGTCGCAACTTTGTTTTTTTAAAGGATGACTTCTCCGCGTTTCGTCATGTTTATTTCATTCGAAACAAAAGTGATGTAAAAAACAAGGTTATTAAATTTCTTAAAGAAGCCTCAAATGCTGGACATACAGTAAAAATGCTATTGAGCGACAATGGCGCGGAGTTTAATAATAAAGCGATTCGGGCAGTACTGAACACGCAGGGAATAATACAGCGGCTCACGATGCCATACACACCCGAACAAATGGGTGCGCAGAAAGAGAGAACAGGACTCTTGTGGAAACAGCTCGTTCAAACATGCACGCAGAAAACGAATTTCCAATGGCCTTGGGACCTGGTCCTCAGCAAAATGATAATTTATCAGTAAGCGGTGCGATAGAGGGAGATTCTGATTTGATAGGACAGGAGACAGAGAGAGTGATCTCACCGGAAGATGATTTTCCGCAACATAAAGCGTATAAAGAAAATGATGATCATGTTCATGTTGAAGTTTTGGGAGATAGCAACGAAACCAGAGAGGATGAGAGTGCTTACGAAGAGTTCGTTGACGCTGACGAGGGGATAGAGATAGTCGAACCACCGTTGTTGGATGCGAGATCTCGATACAACTTACGGGATCGAACTTGTCTCTCACGTCCTAAGAAGTTCGAAGACTATGTGTGCTTCATAGGCACAGAATGTTTTCCCGAAACATATAAAGAAGCCATTGAAAGGGATGACAGCGCAGAGTGGGTCAAGGCAATGACGAGTGAAATGAATTCTCTGAAGCAAAATGACGTTTGGACACTCTTTAAGCTACCTAAAGATAAAAAGGCACTCCCTTGCTAGTGGATCTTCCGTATCAAGCGAAACCCAGACAGCAGTATCGACAAATATAAGGCTAGGGTAGTAGTGAAAAGTTTCAAGCAACGGAAAGGAATCGATTACGAACAGACTTATAGTCCAGTTGCTAGAATGGCCCCCATCAAAGCCTTATTAAGTGTCGCAGCCAAAGAAAAATTATAGTTAACGCAGTTTGACGTATCAACGGCATTCCTCAACGGCAAGCTGCAGGAAGAAATTTACATGCAGCAGTCGGATGGAATCAATGACGGTACTTCAAATGTATGTCGACTTAAAAAGAGTTTATACGGACTCAAGCAGGCTCCCAGATGCTGGAACTCATGCTTTGAGGAGATTTTATTAGATAAAGGATTTCAGCAAAATGCAGCTGATTGTTGCCTATTCACGAAGAAAATTGGTGACAAGAAAATCCTGATAACTCTTTATATGGACGATGAGCTTGTAGCCACTACAGATAAAAATTTGGCAAACCAATTCCTTAAAGAATTAGGGGATACTCTGAAAATCACAAGCAAGCCAGGGTCTCATTACCTTGGTCTTGAGATAGCACAGTCGAAAGATGGCTCCATTACAACTAAACAAGAGTTGATTGAAGAAGAACGTGACATCAAAATGAAACTGGAACGTTTTAAGATGTCAGAATATAATCCAGTTTCAACGCCAATAGAGACGACTTCTCAAGCAGGGAAAGTTAATAAGGTAAAAGAAGAGAAGAACTTTCAGTACAGAGAGGCAGTAGGTACGTTAGCGTACTTGATGACAGGGACGCGACCTGATATAGCGTATGTAGTCGGGTTAGTTTCAAGAAATCTGGAAAACCCGACACATGAAGATTGGCTACGTGTTAAGCGCAATATGCGCTATACAAAAGGGACTTGTTCTTTTGGTATTACATATAAAATAGAACATGATTCCAACCTAATAGAAGGCTATAGTGATG
Organism: Orthosia gracilis; assembly: GCA_947562075.1. Taxonomy (NCBI): domain Eukaryota; kingdom Metazoa; phylum Arthropoda; class Insecta; order Lepidoptera; family Noctuidae; genus Orthosia; species Orthosia gracilis. The sequence goes on along the minus strand of OX387275.1, from coordinate 33,736,128 downwards.
CGGATCATGGAGGAGACCAGCAAACAGGTCGCTCTACAACGGGAGTTGCATTTCTCTTTGCTGGAGGAATAGTATCATGGTTATGCCAACGACAATCTTCAGTCGCGATTTCAACTACTGAAGCTGAAATAGTAGCAGCAAGTGAAGGCGCTCGTGAACTCGTGTGGCTCCAGAGAGTATTCAGCTCACTTACTAACATGGACGGAGTACCCACATTAAAAGAAGACAATGAAGCTGCCATACGTCTTGCATACAATCCAGAGTTCCATAAGTGGACCAAACACATCCAATTGAGACATTTCTTCGTAAGAAAACTTACAAGACGGACTTGTGGATGTACAAAAGACCGGCACTGCTACTCAATTGGCAGATATTATGACCAAGGCAGTTCCTAGGCCAAGACTTGTTAAAATCCGATGCCCTGGGTATACAATGCCATACAGCTAAGGAAAAGTGTTAAAGCCTTTTTGGACAGAGAACTATAATAATACTGGTAGCTGTCTAGCATGGTACAGCTGCAGTGACATAATTTATGAAGTGTTGTGTGTCAGTGTGGTATTTTTGTCAAATGGTTGAGTCTAATTCTATATAACTCTCTTTACGACATCTTATATATTTTCCTGATAAGTCTTTCACTGCAAAATATTTAATGCAGGTACGCATTAAATCTGTTATAAGTGTCTAAATTAGTAGAAAAGGATGGAAGGTGAGTTTTGACAGAGATGGGTGTAAATTAATTCACCATTTGGTTCCAGGCCATTTCAAGGGAAAGCTTCTGGCTACCGCAAGTGAAGTCTCAGGAATCTACAAGCTTGAAGGTTGTCAGGCGGTTGTAGATGGGGCTGCGTTGACGTCAGTGAAAGCAAGTAATCCTTTGATGTTGTGGCACCGGCGGCTTGGACACGTAAATGAACGAGATTTACGTAAGCTTCCGGGTATAGATTTTGGAAAGAGCGTAATAGAGCCTTGTGTCGCCTGTATTAAGGGGAAGGCACATCGTTTACATGTTCCAGTTGGTAAGGCTGAGAGGGCAGTCGAGAAATTGCAACTGGTTCACGCAGATATCTGTGGTCCAATGTCTGAATCCACGTACGGTGAATCTCAGTATGCTAGAAAAAACTTTAAAATGATCAAGAACCTGATCTTTTGATTTAAGGAAAAATACAAAAGATTTACGAGTAAAATCACGTGTATATGTTGCTGCAGATACGTCTCTTTCTCTGTTTTGCAGTCGGACATACCATATTCATCCAAAATCTTCGAAATAAGCCTCTCTTGATTCAAATATATTCCTGTATCCAACTTAAATAAACCTTAACTGTCAAAGGCTCCTGCTCTTCTGTATAGCATGCTAGTCCATGAAGATTTCCTTCTCGGATTCTACTACGTAGAGGATAACGACATTCGCCTTCGTTTGACTCTTCTTTATTAAAACTCTCTTCAACCTTCTCGTTTTCCACCACGACATGTTTTGCTCCGCTATCACCCGTTTCTCCCAACTCCACTTCCGCGTCTTCATATACTTCTGCCTCATCTTTGGAACTCGGCCCTTGAGCAGCTTCTGCACTAGCAGGTGACGAACCTGACTGGCCTACTTTTTCAAGTTCCCCGATTACTTCAGCACCTTTGTCACCGCTACCTACGAGCCGACTAGGATCCTTGATATTCGAACATGTGGTTTTTTGATAATGACTTGTAATTTGAAATGTTGTTCAAACTAAAAAGTTTCACACTTCCCCTCAAACAACATCCATCAACGGATATCCTCACATCACACCACACCAGACACAACATTTCAAATTGATATTCTGATATTCAAAGGTTGACTGGTAGAGAATGCCTTGCTGCATTAAGTCCGCCTATGTATCACCAATGTACAGTCTGTCTATAAAGTCATGAAAATAATGTTAGAGGAACTAACATTATTTAGAAGTAGGGCAACACTAAATCATAGTACATTGAATGTCATCGGCTGTCATCGACTTGTTTTGAAATTAGTTATCTATTGCATTATTTATTGCTTTTCAAATCTACATAGATAAAACTTCGAAGAAACGTGATAATTATGAGGAAAACAATTAGGAGTGGAGCTAGGGAAATTATTTTTAAAGTGTATCAGCAATGTTTGTTAGAACACCAAGCTGGACAAATTTTATCAAGTTTGGATGATGTTTATGCTCGAACAGCAGCTATGACCGGTATGTAATCGTGTTACTGTTTGTTTTTTATCTACCAGAAGTTCCAAATTTACTAAACATACGATTGTAAGACCGAAATAAGGATTGTTTACGTTGTGCAATAATAGGTTAGATTGCAATAAGTAAGCCATATTGTAGTGCGACCAGAACTTTTGATACTTTTGGGCGATGAAATTTACCGCTGATTTTAAATATGAATAAATTACTTATACCATGTTTGAAATTAAAATAGAGTAATCTATTTTCTGTTAGATTTATATAATTATAATTTTTTAAATCTTTCGTTCAGGAAAATCTGAGAGTACAGTGAGGCGTATTGTAGATGAAGGCTTTAAAAATGATGGCAAATTTGGAACCCCTGGCAAACACAGATCAGGCCGTCCTAAAAAAGAAATGGATGACTTCAACATATGTGCACTTCGACAAAAGATCCAATTTTTTTACTCGGTAAAGAAAGAGGTACCAACCTTAAGGAAACTTCAGGTAGTCGCTAAAACAGATCTGGATTTTAAATGTAGCCTAGAAGTCCTGCGTAAAATTTTGAAATCAATTGGGTTTTCTTACAAGAAGTGTCAAAATAACAGAAAGGCTCTAATTGAACAAGCACATATTGCAGCAAAACGAGAAGAGTACTTGGCAATTATTAAAAAAAATAGAGATTTGCCAGGAGAATTGCAAAAAGATATAATTTATCTTGACGAGACTTACATTCATTCTTCATATAAGGTAAAACTGTTTTTGTGTAATCAATAATATACTTATTGAATATTTTTACTTTATAAATAAGTACCATTTTTTCACCAGGTTCGAAAATGTTGGCAATCTTTAAACGTGGAAGGCGTCACGGAAAATATATCTAAAGGTAAGCGTTTCATAATTCTCCACGCTGGAAGCGAAAAGGGGTTTGTGCCAAACTGCCTACTTATATTTAGTGGACAAAACCAACTCGAAGACTACCATTCGGAGATGAACGCCCACAATTTTACCAAGTGGATCACGGAAAAGCTTATCCCGAACCTGCATGAGCCATCGATCATTGTCATGGACAACGCCCCCTACCACTCCGTCGTGACAAATAAGGCGCCTACCTCAAGATCTCGCGTGGACGTAATAAAACTTTGGCTTTTGGAAAATAATATTGACTTTGACCCTTCACTTAGGAAGCCAAACTTACTCAATTTGGTAAAAAAAAACAAACCCGACCCCATCTATGCTATTGATGAACTTTTGGGAGAAAATGGGCATACAGTGGTACGGCTTCCACCGTATCACTGTGATTTAAATCCAATAGAGCTCATTTGGGCTCAAGTAAAACAGAAAGTGGCAGAACACAATGTTGGGTCACGTGATGTGAAACAACTAGCTGAAGAGGCCTTCAACAGCATTACACCTGAAAAATCGAAAAACTGTTGCCGTCATGTTGCAAACATTGAAAAAGAATATTATGAACGAGGAAGAACCCTATATCAAAATATAGATGAGTTAGTCATTCGCCTAAGCGAAGATAGCAGCAGCAATGACAGCAGTAGCGAAGACGATGTAGTGATGCAGCTGACAATGAAAGTACTTTTTTTAATGTAGAATATTTGGAATCAGATGATGAAAGTAATTAATTTTTGTGTTACGAGATATTTTTTATTAATAAAAAAAAAGTTATAACATATGTTTTATGTTCTTTTTTGCGTCATGTTCACCGCAAATAAACGTGTTTTCTTTCCTTTTTCTTTCATATAATAAAAAATATATATGAACTTTTTTCGATTTTCCGATCGCCCCCACACGAGGACACGGTGATGCTCCTCCCAAAGATTACGGATGTTACGACTTTACCTTTTCTATACAGTAAAAAAAAAAGCGTCTCGTCGTTTTTATTAACACCAGGTTTGGTTCTAGTACAAAATAATGTGCTAGTATCAAAATCAATGAAGTCACACTATACAGGGTTGCTACGTGCGGCACCGCAGCGCCCTCATTTTTTTTCATGACTTTATAGACAGACTGTACATGAAGTTTAAATAAATAAATAAAATATTCGAACATGTGGTTTTTTGATAATGACTTGTGTCAGTATATCCACTTGTTTGCCACGACTTTAGCTCCAGGTGGCATGCTGACGAGCTTCCAGAACTTGTTCTCGTTCATCGAATCCATCTCTTTCTTTATGGCTTCCTTCCAGGTATCCTTATATATACTCAGCTTCCGTTGACGACAATGCCACACAAGCTTGTTTCCAGCATTCCCAGTTAATCAACGAGTTGCCACATCTAAAAATAAACCCAGAATAAGATTTCCTATCTTTGATGTTCTCTCCCCAGTCATCCCGTGATATCCTGCACCGGTGACTTGGGAAATATCAAACATAGATCCTTTGTACCCTTAAGGTATCTCAAGATATGTTTAGCAGCCTTCCAATGACGTTCCTCACAACATGAGTTATACTGCGCCAAAAAATTAACCACAGCCGCAATATCGGGGCGTGTGTTACAGGCCAATGAGCGCTTGATAACTACGAGAACCTTGGTAGGATAATAGCTTGCCTCCTTCCCCTTCCGCCAAGGCTTTATGGAAATCCATTTCTGTCGGCGTTTTCACTAGTTTGCAATCGGACATATCATATTCGCCCAAAATCTTCGAAATAGGCCTCTCTTGATTCAAATATATTCCTGTATCCAACTTAAACAAAAGCATACCCAAAACTTGTCTCGCTTCCCCTAAATCCTTTATCTTGAAATGTTTACAAAGATTGTCTAATAAAACTTCCTTCTGCTGTTTGTCTTTGTAAAATAATAAAAAATCGTCACCGTGTATAGCGATATAAAAATTATTATTTTTGTATAGACAGCTATCAAAGTCACAGCGCTTGAAGTTCAAAGACATTATGACTTTATTTACTTTATCATTCCAAGACCGTGAAGCTTGTTTTAGGCCGTATATCGCTTTTTCTAGTAAGCAAACTTTTTCCTTCGAGTTTCACTCATTTTCAATTCATTCAACAGACAGAGGTATTGGTATTCGTTCATTCAATGTTGATAAAATGTCATGAAAATGTCAAACAAATTGTCATTCATTTCATGCCATCCATGTCATTCATTATCTATGTCAGTCATTGTCATGTCAACTGTTACTTCTTTGCTTCTAACGTGAATATTGTGCATTTATACGCTTTCTGGAATCATTTAATTTGCTATCGGTTCACAAAAGTAGTGTTTTTAATTGGATCAAATTAAGAAAATGGTGTTAACAAAGGAATTCAGAATATGTATGCCGATGACAGTCGAGGAGGTACTTGTCCACTTGGTTCGAGCTTTTGTAATACGCAGAATTTATATTTTATCACAGAAACTATGTGTATTTTTTACAAATTTCAAAAGCGTAACTTACTATATAAACTACCTGGTAAACTACATGGGTACAGTAGCATAATACATTTCTTTGTTGTAGTTTGTATTTACGACAAAAATGGCCTTGGAAACATTAGCATCTGATTTATAGTAGCATAGCTATAACATTGTATGGCTGCAGATTGATGTCTGCAGTGCGTATAACTATCTATTTTTACTATCACTTATGATTCACTAGATTGTTAACCGCAGGGCACAGCTATCAGCTCAACCTTTAATCATTTTAATTGATCACATCTTATCACCAATTTAAAGTCATGAAACGGAGGCTTAAAGTTCATCTTTATAACTTATGTAAACAGTCTGGCAGCATAAAGATAATTATCAGAAACATGTGTAAGATTGCTACGCTTTATTCCAGTACCGCATAGGTCAGCTGTACATGATAGCTCGGCATAGCTTTGAGCAATCGGAAAATGGAGAAGGAGTGGAGGTAGTGGCCAATGAACAGGTCACAGATGAAGTCAACGGAGTGGGACAGTATACTGAAAAGAGAATACATCTGTCTAGGTGTGTGTATTACATTGAATTTGATTTCCCAGATTTATTTCTCAGACTCAGTCATTTTCAATATTTGTTATGTGACTTTGATGTATAATTATTTATTTTGAAGATGACTATCTTTTTCTTAACCTAGTTTTGTAAATCCATATTAGGTGTGACCATAGGTATTCAGGAAATACACATTTAGAATTTATTATCTAATCCTGAATTGATTAGATTAAAATTTACAAATTTGTCACTGGTATGACATGTTTGTATTTATATAATGATAAACATTAGCATCTATGATAACATACTTTCTTCAAATGTATAGAAAGCAAGTAAGCTGTTGCATAATGGAAGTTAAATATAGCTAGAACTTTTTTTTGGATTTTTGTCTGTTTAATGGCAATAGGTTTAAACATAATTGGGGAATAGTGGGTGTACTACTCTTGGCTATGAAAAAAATAACGAATAGTTTATTTCAAATAAACCTTAGATGTACTTTTGAATTGTCAAAATAAAAAAAAAGATGACTAGTTACAAATTTGCAAGCGTCAGTTAGTCTCAATGGAGAAGAATTTGCAAAAAACTCCACGGACACTCTTTTCCATCAGTTTTAATTACAAGTTATTGTTTACATCATTATTGTTGAAAAAATACATATATGTGAGAATGATGTAAATAGATGTGCACATAAAAGCGTCTAATATACTGTATTTTTTTTAATTTGTTTGTTACTCTAGACTCTAACGTAACAAACAATTTAAAAAAATACAGTAACCGGCCAAGGCAGCTTAGTTATGACCAATCCCAACTGATCCTGATATACCTGTATATAATATTAAAACATATACTGATATTTAAATTTTCCTTGTTTTTCAGTCACTTACCGTATTGGGTCCAATCTTTGATACCAAAAATATTTTATGTCACTGAAAAGGCATGGAATTATTACCCTTACACTATAACAGGTAAATAATATTTCTTATAGACAAAATATAGTTTGTTCCACATTTACTATTATATAAAAAAGAAAAATCAATAATAATAATCATTAGAGATGAAGTTAACAATATGTTTCCTCTTTGGACATTGGCCTTATCTTTTGTTGAATAAATGTATATTAAGTTACAACGGTTTTTATAGTTACAAATCAATTTGATTGATTATTGGAATAAGTGTGAACTAGTTGACTAGCTGCCATGTTTCTTCTTTCTACATTTTTAAGAGCTTTAGAAGAAGTAGGTCTATGAGGTTTTTAAAAAAAGTTGGTAACATAATTACATCATTCCTAAAATAAGTCTATGTTATTATTGTGTACTGTATATTTGATCATATAATTAACAAATATTTATTTTTTGTCTTTTCCATGCGTTGCTGATACCCACAGAATATACAGTAAGTATTTTATTTCCAATTTTTTTTAATATAACAAATATTTATTTAGGTGTAGGTTCTTTACTGGAAATAGAAGCATGGATTAAATTTGTATTTTTTTTAAATCTTACTAATAACATGTTTATTTTTCCAGTGTTCCTTCATTCCAAAGTTTGCTATCTCAATTCAAACAAGGTATGAAGATAATAATGGAACTACAGAAAATGTGAGTAATTAAACTGCAGCATGAGAAACAAAGACAATTTATTTTAACAAAGTATTGACATAATATTTTTTATTTATTTCTAGTGTTTGGGCATGACTCCAGAAGAACTAGAACAAAGGGAAGTAGACTTCCTAGATATAGCTTATGATGATATCAAGCCTCATCATTACAAGGAGGCAGAAGATCCTAAGTTCTTCAAGTCGGAGAAGACTGGACGAGGTCCCCTTGTAGAGGGCTGGCGGGACTCACACCAGCCTATTATGTGCTGTTACAAGGCCGTCAGCGTCAAGTTCGAGGTGTGGGGCCTGCAGACTAGGGTAGAGGAGTATGTTCAAGCAGTAAGTCAATTTTTTTTTTAACTTGTAAAGGTGTGGGCCAAACTGGTATTGATTGTTCTGTTCCTAAAATGGAACTAGTAATATTACTGGTACCATTTTAGGAATGAAGACGCACGTGATCATCATACATAAATAAGACCCTAAATTGCGACGCGTCTTTATACTATTTATGTGCACATCAAACATAGGAAGCTTATATATGTATGCATACAGAAATATTAAGTAGGGCCAAAGGTACCTACTGCTTACTCCTTAAGAAATCGATTAAGAAAGTGAGGCAATAGTTAAGTATTTTTTAGCCATTGCCAACCATACCGAATGTAAACCCGCGATTAACCAAAACACTCCTTAGCCTAAGCAGAAATAACCTTAGAATAATTAGAGGAACAAGTACGGGCCACGCCCCTCTTAACAAACATCTTTTTAACATAGGCGCCACAGACAGCCTACTTTGCAGGGGTTGTTTTAACGCCTAGGAATCAGCCGTCTACGTCATTCTGGAGTGCGAGGCCGTGGCTTCCCAATGTGAAGAAATCCTCGGAACAGTGAGGTTGCTCCGCGAAGCCTGTGAATCCCCCAGGAAGCTTCTGTGCTTTTGGACGGAACTAGGCGCGCTACTTTAGCCAGAACCGAGCAAATGGGAGTCTAAGTGCGGAAAAGGGAGTCTGTCTTCATTCATTCATAGCCATTGCCAATCTTCATACTTGTTTATTCATATTTTATTTTGGTATGGGTACATGATTTATAAATTACATTTTTGCTGCAGGCGATTCGAGAAATCCTGTTACTTGGTCATCGCCAGGCGTTTGCCTGGATGGACGATTGGTATAACATGACGTTAGAAGATGTAAGAGACTATGAACGTGAGATGCAGGCAAAAACGAATATGAAGGTGTGTTATCTGACGGGCGTGATCAAACTTGAATATCGTTCTATTAATTTTAGTACTAGATTAGGTTGCAAATATTACAAGCGATTTTTCATTGGTGCGATAGTGATATTAAAAAGTGTAGTCGCAAAACTTATAAATGTAACATACCAGTATTCTCCAGAATAACGGTACACCCAAATGTATGTTCCTTGATAATTTTCTCTATAACTAAATGATAAATTCTTGATGGGTAAACCCAATAACAATTGGGAAATCGAACAACATTCTCTACAGTTTTATTCGCGATCAGACTAATTTTATAACATTCCCCATAATCTGTTTCAGTTGAAATCCACTACAGAGGCTCTTGAGGGATCCAATGAAGACAAAAACTCTGACTCTTCCAAACCACAAACTCCAAAGACTCCTAAATCACCAAAGAGTACGAGCAGCACTCCTTCAGCTGAGGGCCGGACGTGGTTCAACTGGTCTTAAGTCGCTCCAACTCTTGGAAGGGCTTGAACGCTGGTCACTAATATAGGTCTCTGTTTAGTCAATTGCTGTCTCTCTTATGCATTGTTCACAATATTCTTGACGAGTCGACAACTCTTTTGAAGTTGTAGAACAAAATAGTTTAATATTTCTAGTTTACTCTGCATTCCTTAGCTTTTAAATAGCTAAAAATGTATAGCTTTTTAATGTACGAGACTGGTTTCAAGCCCTTCAGGGTAATGTTGATTTTGATCTCATCTTGCTGTAACGACAAGGTTTGATTTTGTCGACTTGATGTGTTCACCTATTGCCTTCGAAGTTATATCTTCCATTACGGTGTTTTTTAATTATTTCACAATTAATTAGATACAATTTTGTTCCTAGTTGTTTTACGTGTAAGTTATACTCATGTTCAAAACGGTGTTAGTTAGACAATATTTTTTAGTAAAACCTAACCTAAGGGATACCTTATTCTAGGGCATTGTAATTGAACCCTGCTTGATGTAAAAGTGGTATGTAGCACATAGCAGTGGCGAATGAGTGTGTGGAAGGAGACAATGATAAAAAAAGGATAGGTTGTTAAGGTGCCTTTTACACAGGCTCTCCGATGGTTTTTATTTTTTGGAAGGTACCTTTAAAAATATATATGGGAGACTGGGGTGACTTGTTTCTATGGATGACTTGGTACATAAAAATTATAAACCCCTTAAATATCTTACGTTGATTTAAAAAATCAAACCTAACTCTACTATTAGTTCTAATTCCCCGGCTTTATTACTTAAGTAGACATGGAATTACCATTTTAAATAATTTGAGATGCTTAGTAGAGTTATTATTTTCAAGAACCAAGTCTTCCAGAGGATGAAATCTCCCCAGTCTCCCCTGTATCATTGCAAAAACTCGAATAGATCTCAAAACCAGTTTCTTAAATCATATTGTACTGTTACGAACGTGTATATGTTATACTGATTCCACAATAAAGGCACCTTAGATATCAAATAGTCGATTAGTACATAAACAATACTTATTGATGTACTGGTGTTATTTTTGAGATTGACTTTGAAAGAGGGAAATTGTTCCCAATATATAGCCATATAATTATGTAAGTATATTATTGTTTTTCCAATTATTATTATTGACTAACTAAATTATTGAACTAAGACTTCAGCCACAAGTATATTGAAATATTTAGGCAATTTTGATACTGCTGTTTTGACATAACTTCTACTTTACCTGACTGTGAACCCTTTGGGGAACTGTATTCCTATATTACATTCTTTAAATTTCCTTATGTATATTAGTTAATATATGTTTTCGAAAACTTTATGTTAGATGTTGTAGATAATATTAGTATGTTGTCTTTATTGTGTGTTAACTAGTAAACTTTGAAGAAGGCCTTTACTTAGATTATGGTTGTATTTAAATAATGTCGAATTATCTACTGAAGTTTGTAATAAGTAAACGGGTATGTCGAATAAGCTGGATAAATATCGTAGTTACATCTAAGGAAATGATTTGAATAAAAAACTAACCCCCGGTTTCTCACCACTCGATAATCGGGCTGTTAACGTAATCGACGTATAATCGCTGGTTATCTGATGTGATTGGCTTTTAAAAATTAATTCAATCAATCACAGCAGATATGCTGTTGAATGAGATAGTGAGGCGCGCTTTATCACGCGCGCTTGACTATTTGTCTCGTTAATTCTGCGATAATTTAGCAGTGAGAAACCTGGCCTAAGTGTTGTAAGATGTAGTTATATACGTGTTATGTGTGCAATATACGGTTTAATGTTCTAGAATTATAAATGATTGACCAAAGTTCTCGAAAAGATGCTGGTTTCTATATTAGATGGCTATATATTACTCGATGTAATAATAGTTGTGTACAAGTTGAGCTTGAACCCTGAACAAATATTGTAAAGTTGTTCTATCTCACGAAGGCGGGTTGGTCTTAGTCGTGTGTGTAGATGTACATGCACATTGTATCTGTGTGCGTAATCTCAGGAGCGCTCATTATCGCTCCCTATTATGTTCTGTGGTATCTCCTGAGCTGCCGGTCGGGCTACTCGTCCTAACTGCTTCGCGCCAAAATTTTGCGTCGCGTACCGGCAACATGGAAAGTGAACGGAGAAAGGTTGTTCACAGTAAGGTAAGTAAACAATGTTTAAATATTTAATTGTGGGTTTAATTGTAACATGTGGTACGTGATAAAAAAAATATTAATTGCTTGTTTTAGGGTTGTCAAGTTTTAATGATTGCAAATGTGTATCATTTTTTCAAGACAGAATATGAATTCACGGGATGTCATCAAGAAACAAACTGTGATTTGTCCAATTTGCGTAATTTAACAGCGCACTGTAGAAGAGACGGTTTTTAGTGTACGAACCGTACAGAGAATATTAAAAGAAGAAAAGAATGTTCTTAGCACGTTATCTTAATTTTTTTAATACTTTTTTTTTTGTATATATTCATGTAAGTATGTAAGTAAATAAATATAGAACACGAAAAATATTTTTCATTTCATCACTAAATGAAAATCAATCTTACTACGTATTTATTATTTTTTTCAATAAACGTGAGCTTGTTAACGTTACCTGCAGTTACGCACACAAGAGCGCGTGTCTATACACATCACAACTACAAGTATAGCTCTCCCGCCGTCGTGAGATAGAACAATGATATGTAACTGCTTGCTTGCTGAGAAAACGGTATTTATACTCTTGAGATATTAAGTACAATTTAAGTTTATATTTTAGTGAGCCAGCCAATATATGCTAACGAGTTTTATGAATCAAACGGCTGTAACAAACTAGAGTAGGTACCATTGAAGTGATGGATTCCAAGGATCAATCTTCATGCACCAATGAATTGTCTGATAAAAATATTTTAGTAACAGCTACAAAATCAATTTGACTTTGCGACAAATTGTCGTAATCCCATTGATAGTATTGTACAAGGAAATGGTTTTGTACTTAGGCATAATTTGACATTGACTGGCGCATGGCGTTAGTGTTTGTGTCTGATTTGTTTGAAAGTTTGCCTACATTACGCTTGATATCTTGGTCTTAGATTTATTTTTGTAGGTATTGTGAAATCTTATGAAGTTTATTTGAATCCTCAAAACTGTATTGAAATTATGGCGTCCGCAAAAATCTAGGTAGTGTTATCGTTATTATTGTACATAATTGGAATTATTAGGTCACAAAAAACGGCTATAAATAAATACATAGGTACTTTTGCGAGTTATGTTTCAAATGTAACTTATCGCTTAATGTTGGATGTACGGTAACTTATGTGTTGTCGATCAAATATAATGATTGTTTATCATTCCTATTGCTTTTTATTGAATTTCCATATTATTATCAAAAACTGCAATCAGTTATCTAATCTTAATCTGTACTGATAGGTTTCACTCTTGTTATTCTAGATACCGAATCTAGCCTTAACTCGATACCCCACTACTGGACCCTTTTTGCTTGGACGCCCACATAATTATCATCTATTTTAGGACGAGTAAACAACTTGCAAAGTAGATCATGAGGATGTGTGGGTGAGGCCAAAAATTGACGTGTAATCATTGGAAGAAAGTACCTACAACTTCTGGACAACAAGTTTGGATAGCAGCGGTTTCACAAACTATCACTTCCTTATTGAAAAGTATACAAAGTGCGCTAACGTTTAAACCTTGGGCCGCTGCTATGAATGTAACTTTAGTGTCACAGCACACTGATATATGAGTCGAAGCGAAGGGACGGCGACTCCTCTTAATTCTGATCATTGTGCGTGCAGCCGCATTCGCTCGTCGTCGCGCGTTGATAATTGACTTTTTGTTGCTTTGTGTGCTTTGCACCAATCGGTGCCGTCAACTGTCAGACGCGTGCATACGACTCCATCAGCCTTATTGCGTTATGAATTCGCCAAGGAAAAGGGCAAAGAGTATGAAAAATCGTCCAATCACTTGCGAGATGAGATGAAAGACGCGATGTGGATTTCCGTCTATGTGATTGGTCGACAGTTTGTTTGTCAATTTTTCATACTCTTTGCCCTTTGGCTTGCCGAATTCAGTACGCAATAAGGCTGATGGAGTCGAATGCACGCGTCGCGTGGAGACAGTGATCAAATATTTCATGACTTCGACTTCGCTTCGACTGAGTGAGCTTTGATTAGAATCATATTTAAATGTAGGTACATACAAGTATCAAGTAGGTACGCTAAAGTCTAAATCTTGGGCCGCTACAGTGAATGAATCTCCAGTAAAAGAAAGCTCAACAGTCACCATCTGCCCAGCCAGCCTAATTGCGTAAGTCAATTCGGCAAGGCAAAGGGTTTTGACGCCATCAACAGACTAATCACATGCGAGATGAAAAACGCGATTTGGATTTCCGTCTATGTGTTTGGGGATTGATGGCGGCAAACCCTTTGCCTGAGAATTCACTTACGCAAGGCTGCTGGAGTCGCCACCCCTGGGTCCGGCGCAGCAGCTGTCGAGGGCTGTCTGTGCTCTCTAAACATCAACCACTCGGTTAATTGGACGCAAATAAACTATATGGCTATAGGTAGCCTGCCTAATTACTAACTAGGTATAATAGGTCTCACCAAACTTCTGGGCCTGAAGTTTGCTTTCCGCATGCGCGAGACACGAAACGGTGCTGTTTTTGTATGAGATTTAATACTGCGCAGCCATTGTAGCCGACTTCAGGGCGGCCAAGAAGTTTGGTAAGAACTATAAAGTTGACGAAACTACAAGAAAATGATCCATCACTTGGAGCATTCGCCTGTAGTGTAACGTTAAAGAGTCGTGCATTAAATTGGTGAGGGAAGAGAACCCAGCATTTACATGTATCATGCAGCTACATTTGGAGAAAGTCGAATCTAAAATGTTAGGTACCTAAACTACAGTCGAACGCTCCATGTGAGAGAGCACCTTAAAATGACGAAGCGAGTTGTTTTTAAACAGCAACTTCATGTAAAAGTAAAAATGTATTTAATCATTCGTCTCGCATCAGTTCTCTTATCCACGGCAAGTGCGATCCGACGCTTGCGTAAACCCCTGGCAGATTTGGCACTGCGCAGCTCGTGCCGTAGCTACTCACTGCTTCGATGACACCTCCGGAACAAATGAGTGGGCTTCCCGAATCACCCTGGAATAAAGTAAAGACGACTGAACGGTTGCTTACAAAAAACGTGACTTTTTTGTCGTTTTTTGTGATAATGGTACGGAACCCTTCGTGCGCGAGTCTGACTCGCACTTGGCCGGTTTTTTATATATAAAACAAAGTCGGGTTAGTTACACTATCGAGAACGGCTGGACCGATTTACATGAACTTTACTTCGTTGGACCTTAGCCCCGAATAACAGAATAACTATTGAGCTGGATAGCTAGACCTGGATAGCTTGAGCTGGATAGCTAGAGCTGGATAGCTAGAGCTGGATAGCTAGAGCTGGATAGCTAGAGCTAGGTAGCTAGAAAATTTAGCTAAAGCTATGTAGTTAGAGCTTTGTAGCTAGAGCTGTGAAGCTAAAACTGTGTAGCTAGTCCTGGGGAGCTAGACCTATGTAGTTAGAGCTATTTATCTAGAGCTGTGTAGCTACACCTGGGGCGCTAGACCTATGCAGTTAGTGCTATGTAGCTAGAGCTATATAGCAAGACCAATGTAGCTAAAGCTATGTAGCTAGAGCTGTGTAGCTAGAGCTGTGTAGCTAGAGCTATGTAGCTAGAGCTATGTAGCTAGAGCTGTGTAGCTAGAGCTATGTAGCTAGAGCTATGAAGCTTGAACTGGATAGCTAGGGCTGGAAAGCTAGAGCTGGGTAGCTAGACCAATGTAGCTAAAGCTATGTAGATAGAGCTATGTAGCTAGAGCTGGATAGTTATAGCTGGATAGCTATTGCTGGATAGCGAGATCTGGATAGCTAGAGCTGGATAGCTAGGGCTGATAAGCTAGACCTATGTAGCTAGAGCTGGATAGCTGGAGCTGGATAATTCAGCTGGGTAGCGAGAGCTGATAAGCTAGAACTAGATAGCTAGAGCTGGATAGCTAGTGCTGGTTAGTTAGAGCCGGATAGTTACAGCTGGATAGCTATAGCGGAATAGCTAGAACTGGGATAGTTACAGTTGGATGGCTATGGCTGGATAGCTAGAGCTGGATAGCTGGAGTTGGATAGCTAAAGCTGGATAGCTAGAGCTGGATAGCTAGAGCAATGCAGCTAGAGCTGGATAGCTAGAGCTGGATAGCTAGAGCAATGCAGCTAGAGCTGGATAACTAGAGCAATGTAGCTAGAGCTTTGTAGCTAGAGTCGGATTCAACTCGCGGATTCCATAAACCTAAGATTGCTCTCTCCAAACGAAACTTATAAGTATTTGGGTATGTCGGAAGCGTTAGGTATCAGCACTACTGACATGAAGCAATCGTTGAAGGAACGGTTCTTTGGCCACCTGAAGAAGGTATTCAATAGCCTTCTTTCGGGCGGAAACACGGTGCGCGCCTTTAACGGTTGGGTCATGCCTGTATTGATGTACTCTTTCGGCATACTCAAATGGACTCAAATGGAACTCGACGCCCTGGTTAGGTTGTTAATAGTTGCTGACTGCATATCGAATGCATCACCCACGATTGTCGGTCATGAGATTGTATATCCCGCGGAAGTGTGGAGGCCGAAGCTTTTTAAATGCCAAAAACATCCACAAACGCGAGATATGCAATCTCAGGGAAAATTTTCCACATGCCGACGTGGGTATGCATCGAGATGTAGTAGCAGTGGACAAGGGACTCACCCCGCTCTTCTTGGCGAATGAGAACTGGCGCAAGCCTGTAGTGCTTGACACTAACGACCGCAGAGAGGTATGGCAGAGTAAGGAGCTTCACGGACGCCTTTTCCGGGCTCTACATGGGTCCGATGTAGATCAGTCAGCGTCCGTAGCCTGGCTGCGTTTCGGTGACCTCTTTGGGGAAACCGAAGATTTTGTCTGTGCAATTATGGACGAAGTTATCATGACAAATAACTACCGGAGATTTATTGTGGCGGATGGCACGGTTGACATCTGTCGAGCATGTCACCGGCCGGGTGAATCGATCCGCCACATTAACAAACTCTCTGATCTCTGGTTGTTCTCGACAAGCTAACGAAGAGTACTTGAAAAGGTACAACCTTGTAGCCAGGATTACCCATCAGCAACTTGCTCTGAAATACACTCTTGTGGCATCGGAGGTACCGTACTACAGGTATGTGGCCGACGAAGTACTCGAAAATGGCAATATCACATTGTACTGGGATCGGTCCATCATCACTGATGGGACTATTGTAGCCAATAAGCCTTATATTGTGGTGGTGCACCGAATCGAGAGGAGTGCAATGATTGTTGACATTACCGTCCCGCATGACGGGAACCTCGTGAAAGCCGAGAAAGATAAGCAAATCAAGTATCTTGACTTGACTCGCAAGGTTGTCGAAATGTGGGATGTAGACTCAACGATCATTGTACCGGTAGTCGTATCAGCCAATGTCTTAATAGCCACGAGCCTCGACCAACACCTTAGGAGGCTCTCGTTAGGCAGCTGGGTCAAAGGCCTGATGCAGAAAGCAGTATTGCTGGACACGGCTCGTATTGTTAGGAGGTTCCTCTCTCTGGAGCCCTGGCCGCCGGTAGCTTGGACCCTGTTCCCGATACCGGTGGGCCTCTATTTATTCTTTATGTATTGATGTGCCGAGTGAAGAGCCTACAAGGTTAAAACTGTACAAAATTGTAATGTTAAACTTACCCCATTCTGCTACATTGTGGCTTTACTGACTAGAAGCAGTAAATCCAACTTTTATTTGTATTTATTTGCCAACTGAGCAACCCAAACATCTGGGACGGGGGGTTTTGCCAATTTCGAAGCTCAGCATAACTCAGTTAGGTTAGGTGCGAGGTCCAAAATCATTTGTTATGAACTTTATTGAAATCTGCTTTGAGTTTATTATTATGTATTAGCGCGTTACGTGATTCAATATCAAAATATTTATTAGCCAGAATACTTTGTTGAGAAGGAAAGATCTTAAAACCTAAAAGTAATTATTATGTCCTTTATTTAACTGTTTTTAATATAATTATATTGATATTTTTAATATTTGTCATTTTTTGCAGTCAGAATACTTAATAATTATTATTATGGTTTTGTAGGCTCTTCACTCGGCACATCAATACGTTAACGTTATTTTGCCGTCACTCTCGACGGCACGGTAAGGGAAAGTGTTTTCCGTAGTCTTGACAGATACAACTTTGAACCCACATATTTTCAGAATAACAATAATTACTTAATTATGCAAAAAATATGAAATATTATCGAAATGAGGGTAATGAAAAATAAAATATGGTTAGTTGTCGACTAGTTGGAAGCAAATTCAGGTCCATGAATTCACCACATTCCTTCGATAAGATGGTGGCCCAAGTTCAATGATTTCAATCACTGATTTTTGCAAGTGAGTAGGATAAAATTAAACAAAGAAATACCATGCAGTGTCTCGTCATTGTATAAATGAGTTAATAATTTGTTTGTATCAAAAAAGAACTTTATATTTTCAAGTCTTGAATCTAACAAAATGTTTTCTGTGGTACGATATTATGATCTTACCTTGCAGGTTAATGTAAATGACGTCCTCGCTACACACACAAAGTGCCAACCTTTCAGTTTGCGTAGCGGGGAGATAAATCGGTTGAATCTATACTTATGTGAATAAATAAATAGGTACGTTGTGTTTATCCTCCTAAAATTAATAGTCCATTATAATAAGATTCTGCACTTGTATACGTGATTATTTACGTTTAGAAACAGTAACGAAGACGAAGTGAGGTAATTAGTTTGCTTGACAGTACCTGGCAGGCGTCGACGCCGTCGCCAACAGCGCACATCATACCGCTGTCATACCGGGGAGCTCCGTGCAAGCCCAGGGCTCCCGTGCACTCGTCCAACGACACTATTCTCAACGTGCCCGCCAACAGTCGCTCCGAAGTCTCCATTGTATCCAAATCTTTGTACCCGTACCCGTAAATTGTACATTCACCTGGAACGTGGTCGACGGCCTCCAATAAAGGACTTGAATAATATCTGATCTAGACGATCTAAATATTAATGTGACCTTATCCTACCCTAATAACTGCAGATGTGCTTTATATTTAAATATAATGTAGAGTGGGATTAATTTTAGATTTACACCCACTAGGTATGAGAAATTATTTAAATATTTAAAATTTTCGAAATATTTTACGTTGAATCTTTTTCTTTTGAAGTTCAAGACGAAAAGATCTACGAAGTCAAAGGTTAAATAAAATATAAGTTGCAGTACCATTAGCACAAAAGAGTTATGGGTGTTTGAATGACAACCTAATTCTTGAAAAATAAAAGGTGGTGTTTAATTCAAGGCTCATAAGCTCTCTTACACCTACGTCCTTACGCTATCATACAATCACCTGATATCCCGAACGAGGATGTGGGCAAGAGCGAGTAGTTAAGCCAGTTGACGTCACGGATTTGTAGGGCGAGCCGCAAAAAAGCCACGTCGTGCGCTCTCGTGATCCTGAAACCATACAACGTGACGGAACGTGGTGCTGTATCGCTGATGCGGATTTACTTCAATCATAATCCCCGCGGCGACCGGGCCCTGTTTGTTACCCTTGCACTTTTTTATTAGACTTGTTTTGTGCCCTGTAAGGCGATTTAGAAATTGATTTTATTTGCTGTTCTTCGATTTGTATTTTGGTTTTAAAACGTGTTACATACTTGCTACGAAAATGGTGTAGCACTTTGCTTTCGTGGCAATAAGGGTCTTTTTAATACATAACTAGAAAATACCTATGCATAGTATTTCGAACATACGGCCAGTTTCTGAATTGAGTACTTAGAGTTAAGAAAGTGTCAATTCCTTCCTTAAGCTCAAAGTTTGAAGAAATAAAGTTTTCAGGCTCAAATACTAAACTTGATATTCTTAATTCCGAATTCAGGGGTTTGTAGATAATTGCAAAGTTAAATGAATGACTCACGGATTATACAACGGATGTTTGATAATCTCCAGTACTTCAGCTCTCGGTAATGGCTCGTCCCCTTCGACGCAGTAGTTGTTAAGCTGCAATATGTACTGATTTTCATCTTTCAGTACGCAGTGGGCCGCTGTCAGGGCGGAGCGAGGAGATAGAAGTGTGGCCCCACACAAATGACTTCGGCTGGTTGAATTTCGTAGCGATGCAACGCGGGGTTGTGTGCCTAAGAAAATTCTAAATGAAACACTTAAAAAAACCGGCCAAGTATGAATCGGACTCGCGCACCGAGGGTTCCGTATAAACAGCTGCATTCAACAAAATAATTAGGTTACAATACTGAAGTTCATAAACAATGGAAGCATCGAACATTGCTGTAACGAAGGGTTAAAATAAACTTTGCCTTCGGAAAACTGTTGTTCCC
This sequence comes from Orthosia gracilis, assembly GCA_947562075.1. NCBI lineage: Eukaryota > Metazoa > Arthropoda > Insecta > Lepidoptera > Noctuidae > Orthosia > Orthosia gracilis. Next base: position 33,716,303 of record OX387275.1, on the reverse strand, counting down.
ATACGTCGATAATTTAGGTCGCGGTCCGTTAATAATCGTTTTTTTTTTTGTTGTTAACAATTTACAGTTTTCAGATTTTTCCTTCCCTATGCTTTAAGACGGCTGTATCTTTTGATTACGATGATTTAGAAGGTTGGTTTTCACAGCTCCAAGAGAATGCAGACAGTTCTGAGTTTATCATACCACCAGGCATAAAAGAGAGAGAAAAGGTTTTGACACACGGACAGACAGACAGACAACGAAGTGATCCTATAAGGGTTACCATTTTTTTCATTTTAGGTACGGGACCCTAAAAGCAGGTAATTATGTACGTTTTTCGGTATTTCCCCGCGGTTTCGTTCTCTTGCCCTATCCCATAAAAAATAGTCTCTAACACTGAAAGATAGTGTATCAGTAAATCGTATTTGAATCAGTAATTCCAGAGATAAACTTTTATAAGCAGATACCGAAAAAAAGAAACATTTTTTTCTCTTTTATATATGTGTGTTTTACATATTTACGTTTCGTTTTTTAGCCCTTCTAATTTCGAACTCGAGTGAAGAAGTCATGAAAGCCCGCAGCGTAAGTTCAATAAACCGTAAACATGAAAATGTCTCACGAAAATTATAATAAAACGTATTTTATGTGATCTTCACCATATTTTAGAGGTCGTCGTAAATGATACCATAATTTATATTAACTACAATTTGTGATTGTAGTTTTACGATGTAATTATCATGAAACTTAAATCAGCTGTTGGCTTGACTTTCATAAGACCTTGTATTGTGTAAGCCATTCCAGCCTCAGATGTGTTTATAGACAATGCACACATCGAGATGCCGGAACAACAAACTGAATTCAGATATTTCGTGTGGGATGAGAATCGAAGCCGCGATTCGTAGCGCAGCAACCGATCACTTAGGTTTAGCACGTACCTACTACGAATATAAACGTAGCAGGTTTTAGGAAAAGTCGGTCGATTTTTAACTAACTTACCAAAAAGGAGGAGGTTCTATGTTCGACGTCAACATCATTTTTTTTTATGTATGTTCACCGATATCTCAGTAAATTGTGGATCGATTTTGAAAATTGCTCCCATTTTAGTTTGGTGAAGATTTGATGAAGAATTTCGAAGATATACAACAGAACTCTTCAATAAATAACGGGAAATCTCTCGGGATTGCTGCAATCGCATGTCTGTTTATTGTTTATACCATTTCATAGCGTAACATCACGCCAGTACGCTCTTGAGGGTATGCAGATTTTTCATTTTACTCTTTATGTTCAAGTTTCATGATATTCGGCTAATCTATTCTGACATTGAGGTAACAAAATAAATTCTTTTTTTACAAAAAAATGCTACCGACTTCCAAATAAGAAAACTATAAAGTGAAAAATAACTTTATTATTGGAAGTCGGTGTCTTTCGTAGGTACCATTTTTTGCGTTACGGAAAGAACATAGCCAAAAACAATGACTTTGTTTTTAAAGTCAGTCTCGGAAAAATCTCGTGCGATGCGTTTGTACTAACTTATTTTTAAATATAACTTCATTTATTTTTTATTATTATGTAATGTAAATGATATATTTAATCTTAGTTTAATTTAATTTATAAGTCTGCTATTTTATAATGAATCAATATAATATTTTTAATTTAATTCGTTAATCACGATTTGTTTGTTAATTCCTCGATTTATTCTTAGTCGTAAACTATTTTTTATCATTCATTATCCTTAATTAATTGCAATAATTTATATTTATAATCAAATCAAATAAGTGCATGTGGTGTTAGCTTGTAAATAATCGTTGCACTTATAAATGTACAAAGTGTGTTTATTATGAAATGTAATGTGTAAGCTATCCTAAATTAAATACATAAATAAAAATAAATAAACTTATAGAAAACCATTAATAAGTAGATATATTTTTCATTTAACGTCCAAAACTGCCTGCGTTTTATATCTCAGTGCGCGGGGAGGGGCTGGATCTATGCTTTAAAAAATTTTTGAACTTGCTTCGCTTAGTTTCACTCTGCTTGGCTTGGTAGTATAGATGCAGACCTACCTTGCCTTACTCCTTCTGAGATGGCAAGGTGGCGTGGTCTTGAGGGAGAGCGCTACGGTCGCGTAGATCCTCAAGGCAAGCGCGGTGATGTTCCTTCTCGAGGTTGCCGCCCCGTTATTGGTCTAATTCCTTATGAAATAGACGTAACAGAAATCACCGGGCGACTAAACACAGGGGTGGCGAGGTCATGCTCCTGGGTGTCCACCATCGAACAAGATCAGATGATGGATAGCAATGACCTCCCGCGTGTTTGTGCCGTGCGCGGGAACCCGTACGGGAGGATGATGGGATCCTGGTGGCTGAGCCGATGAGCGTATGCGGTTTGACGTCTCTGAGGCAACACTCCACTTTGGCCTGGATTTCTCCTCACACGGGAGGCCGTAGCTTAGCCAGCTACGGTCAATCGGCTGCGGGGTCCGGTCAGACGGCCCCCAGGCAAGTTCACTCCCATTGGGGGCTCGCAGGCGGCGGTGCTCGCTCGCATTGCTAGTGGTAGCGGTGTGGGTTGGTGCTGTGCAGTCTCGTGAGCAACTAATGGGGGGGAGCTATATCCCTTGACTAATCCCTGGTGCTACCGTAGCATCGCCACTTGAGCACTCCATGGCGGGTGGGGATAGTTGAGGGATGAATAAATATTAATCGGGTTTTAATGGATTTTAATAATAAAAAAAACCACAAGGCGAAAGGACCGGCGAAAGCTGGGACTGCGCTCCAAAAGGCGGGACCGGCGATAGCTGGGACTGCACACCAGACGGTGGGACCGGCGCAAGCCGGGACTGCATTTCCCCTAGCAGGAACGTCCAGAGGCGGGACTGCAGCGGGATCGACTCGAGGTGGGGCTGTGGTGGGACTGTCAAAAGGCGGTACTGCTGCGGCACTGCCGAGGGTCGGCACTGCTGTGGGACCACCGAAGGGCGGAACTGCAAACCAGCCCAATGGGCATAAGGGTGCTGCCAAAGCCGGCGCGACACGGGACCCTTGCGTTAGAGGTTTAATGACCTCGGACCTTGCGGCCCCGGACGCGACCGGCAAAGGCAGCACCTCTTCGTCTTCCGGCGGCCGGCATGAATCAGGCTGGCTTCCGGTTGGACGATCTGGGGCGCAGAGGAAGAAGCGCCAAAAGCTGAGACAGCAGGCGGCTCTAGAGGGGACCCCTACGGGAGGCCCATCAAAGAGACCGCGTGCTGTTCTCAGCGGCGACAGCGGGGACATGGAGGCCAAGAGGATGAAAACCCAAGGGCAATCATCCTCGACCGGATCCTTTAGGGATGCGGTGGCGGCTGTGAAACTCGCTGTCGTCACAGTCAAGTACCCAGAAGAGTACTTGAAGGCGGAGGACTTGGTGCCAATCCAGGAGCTCATAATTGAGAAACTGGAAGAGGCGCCGGATCCTCTGCCGGTTATCACAGTTGCTCCCGGAGTTGTCGCAGGTGCAGTTCATGTATCCTGCGACAACTCTGATGCAGCTTGCTGGTTTCGGGGTGCCATCCACAATGTGGAACTTGGCTCCCTGAAACTCAAGGTCGTCGACGCCAAGGACCTTCCAAAGCCAGTCAAAATGGCATGGAAGAGTCGCAACTTGGCGTTGCAAGACTCTGCCCGGGCCATTCGATTGCTCCAGCGGCTTAACCCTGCCTTGCGGACGGACGACTGGAAGGTCGTGAATACTCTCACTGAGCAGACCGGCATCCGTCGTATCGTCCTCATGGACAGTGTGTCTGCTGGGGTCATCAAGGCCTTGGGCTACTCTCTTCCAGGAGGTATTGAACGATACTCGTTCAAGCTCCTGGAAGAAGACAAGGGAGAGGCATCGACTGCGGAAGCAGGAGGGGGGCCCTCCGAAGATGGACCACCGCAGTGTGAGGAGGCCATCGAAGAGGTCTCTGCTCACGAAGTGGCGCAGGAGGCGGAGACGCAGACCAGTGCGTCAGAGGTGGATCTCGAGGATGACATCCTCGAAGGCCTCGATACACTGGGGATTGCGTCGCCAGCTGCCCTCGAGGAGAGCCAGGCGAGGGAGGGGGAGCCTCAAAACTGAGGCCTTCCTACCAACACAAACCCATCAAAACATCCAAGATGGAGGGACTAAGGTGTGTACAAATCAATTTGCATCATTGCAGAGCCGCTACTGCCCTTCTGGCTCGGCAACTGAAGCTTAATACATACGACGTTGCCTTGATACAGGAACCCTATTTATACAAAGGGACTATAAAAGGCCTAGGTGGGACAGGGGGCATGGTGTTCTATGACTGTCCAACTAATGACGCGAGGACTTGCATCTATATCAGGGGCGGTATAGAGGCAATGCCCTTACGTGCTTTCTGTTACAGGGATCTCACAACAACTCTGATCCAAGTGGGGACGGGAACAGAGAAAAGGAAAATTATCCTTGCCTCTGCCTATCTCCCATACGAACAAAAGGAACCAGTAACACCACTAATCAGAAGACTGGTTGACTACGGCAACCAAGAAAACCTCGACCTGATACTTGGCTGCGATGCGAATGCACACCACATCGTTTGGGGCAGTTCAGATGTCAACAAACGAGGGGAGGATTTGTTGGACTTTGTGGTAAGCTCTTCTTTACAAATCCTTAACGCAGGCAATAAACCTACTTTCAGGACCTCTGCGAGAACTGAAGTTATTGACCTGACACTGGCTTCAAACAGGGCCAGCGCCCATATTGAAAATTGGCATGTATCGGACGAAATCTCTCTGTCTGACCATAATTATATATGCTTTAGGTTTAGTACGGCGGGAGAAGCCAAAACTAGACGAAGGAGAAACCCAAGGTATACAAATTGGGACTCGTACAGGAGGGACCTCAAAGTAAATCTAGGGAGCCCTGAAGGTAAGCTTAATTCAATATTAGATATAGAATTTGAAGCGGACAGAATCAAGGCGGGCATCATCGGTGCATGGCAAGATAATTGCCCAGAGAAAAAGGCCTTTTGCAAAAAGGTACCATGGTGGACTCCTGAACTAGCTAAAATACGTCAGGAAACACGACAGGCCTTTAATGATGCAAAAGCCAGGAAAGATTTTTCTGGCTATCATAGCATGCTGACGAGGTATAACACGGCGGTACGCAAGGCCAGAAGAACTAATTGGCGGAAGCATTGCACCTCCATCGAAGATCTGCCCAATGGTATGAGGTTGTGCAAAGCAATGTCCATGACCAAGACAAACCCACTCTCATCTGTAAAGGATGAGAATGGATATCTAACGGAAACTGGACAGGACACTCTGGGCGTGATGTTTAGGACTCACTTCCCGGATTGTATACTGCGCGACAGCGATGAAGAGGAACCAGTCACAAGGGACGAGCTCATAAGGCACACGTCCAAAAACAACTGGCTCACGGCAAAGAAAGTGGTAGATGAAAATAAGCTGAAGCTTGCCATAGCGGGCTTTCAGCCTCTCAAATCCCCAGGTCCGGATGGTATCTACCCAATACTATTGCAAGAAGGGGCATCTGTTTTGATACCCCATTTAAGTAGGCTCTACAGAGCCTGCATAGCCTTTGGTTACGTACCCAAGGCATGGAGAGAGGTCAAAGTCACCTTCATACCGAAGGTGGGCAGACCGACTTATGAAGAAGCTAAAGCTTACAGGCCCATCAGTCTATCATCTTTTCTCTTAAAATCTCTGGAGAAACTGGTAGACAGGTATTTAAGAGAGGGACCACTTAAAGTATTCCCTCTACATAAACTACAGTGCGCCTACAGCCCTGGCAAATCTACAGAAACGGCATTGCACTATGTTGCAAGTCGAGCCGAGGCTGCGCTAGAGGGACAAGAGATATGTGTCGGGGCTTTCCTCGACATAGAGGGAGCCTTCGACAAGACTACATTTGAGTCCATACGCATTGCTGCTAAGGAACATGGCATCAATGATACCACGTGCAACTGGATTGACTCTATGCTGAGAAGCAGAATAGTCAGATCGGAACTGATGGGAGACAGACTTAGCGCTAAAACGACAAGAGGTTGTCCGCAAGGCGGAGTGCTGTCACCATTATTGTGGTGCTTGGTAGTAGACTCGCTATTTACCAAACTCAATACCGGACCATTCTATACAGTAGGCTATGCAGATGACATAGCTATAATGGTTAATGGTAAATTCCCGAACATAGTCTCTGGATTATTACAACAGGCATTGAGGATGACAGAGGAATGGTGTACAAAGAACCACCTCTCTATCAACCCAAGCAAAGCAGTCATTATTCCATTCACGAGGAAGCGACAACTAGGAAACCTAGGAGAGCCCTCCCTCAATGGAATAAAGCTGCCCTGGTCCACCGAAGTTAAATATCTTGGTGTAACGCTTGACAAAGAACTCAGGTGGAAAACTCATGTGGAAAATATTACGACAAAGGCCTTACGAGTGTTCGGCATGTGTCGTTCCACCTACGGTAAAACTTGGGGGCTAAAGCCCAAAGTGATACTATGGCTGTACCGGACAATGATAATACCTATTATCACATACGGCAGTATAGTGTGGTGGCCAAGAACAAAGCTTGCCTCGTGCAAAGTGCCACTCACCAGGTTACAAAGAACAGTGTGTCTCGGCATCACGGGTGCTTTCAGGACAACACCTACGGCAGCGATTGAAAGATACCTTAATATCCCTCCGCTGCATATGATGGTTGAATTCGAGGCAAGGAAGACATTACATCGTCTTGCTGTTGCTGGACTATGGGATGCCTCTAAGCCAAAGACTAACCATACAAAGTTCGATGTAAATGAAGGCCTGGATCGGGTAACAAGCATGATATCCGATAAAATGCAAACTATGTTTGTGTTTGAAAGGTCTTTCAAGGTCCAAATCCCTACAATAGAGAACTGGACGAAGGGACTAGATCCACCAGAACAAGATAGTCTGGTGTGGTACACTGATGGATCCAAAATGGAATCAGGTACAGGAGCGGGAATATTCGCAAAAGGTTACAAATGTAGCAAAAGCTTAGGTAAGATGGCAACTGTATTCCAAGCAGAAACATATGCCATAATAACCTGTGCTCAAGAGAATATAGATAGAGGCACCAGAGGTAAATCCATATATATTCTTAGTGACAGTCAGGCTGCACTCAAAGCCATGGCATCCTACAAAGTGGACTCCGGACTTGTTCTGGATGCTATCCGGACCCTAAACAGGCTTGGGAAGCATAACAGGGTAAGACTGATATGGGTCCCTGGGCACAAAGGAATCCATGGTAACGAAGTGGCAGATGAACTGGCAAGAGAGGGCTCAGCAAATGATTTTGTAGGCCCAGAACCATGTGTAGGCATTTCGACGTGTCTCGTAAAAGCCGCATTTAGGGAGTTTGCAGATCACAGACAACGAACATATTGGCTGTCTAGTACCGGTCTACAACACTCAAAGAAATTTCTAGGCTCTACTTTCAAAGCCCGGAAATGCATTTGGAATATGAGCAGGGGGCAAATCCGCTACCTGCTTGGGGCCTTTACTGGGCACTTTGGAACCAACGACATGCTCATGAAGATGGGTCTGGCCGCGACACCCATGTGCAGGTTGTGTGGGGAACATACGGAACGCATGGAGCACCTTCTGTGCACATGCGATGCACTGGCTGGTAAGCGAATGAGTCTCCTAGGGGTTGGATATCCAAAACCGGAAGACTATAGGCTCATATCACCTAGTCTCGTTGTAAAACTCATGAAAAGAGTTTTCAACGAGATTGGGGAGGAGTAAAGTATCTAGGGGACCACAATAGATCCCAATGGGTCGAAGTGTCCGAGTTATTTCTCGGCCCCTCCACAAGATAAGATAAGATATCTCAGTGCGCAGTGCTATACGCACCCGAATAGTCAGAACGAGAATCATTTTTACTAAATCAAAGAGTTCCTACAGTATTAATCTCTCTTTGAAAACTCTACTTTTGCTCTATACTTAATTAACGTATTGTTTCTTTATTTCTGATACAGTGATTCTGTGGCTTTTTGTTGTACCTGCCTACGGTGTTTACTGCCTGACCTCAGCAGTCCTTAGGGAAATCAGCTTTCTTAAACATATGTATGTAGTTTTATCAGTGCAGGGATATGTAAATAAAAGAAACTGTTAAGTATTCCCTTTGTGTACATATTGCCAAGTCAAATGTGATAAATAATAATGACTGCAGAAGAAAAGAAAAAGTCGTAATAAGCTCACTCTTTAGTCCGGCAGGTATAAGCTGACTTTATAGAACGGTACCGGTTAAGTTTTTGCTTATAGTAATATCAAATGTTATTGTAGATAGGTAGTACCAAAATTCTTTCAATATCAAACTTGTAGAGAACTTCGGCATTGAAGGGGTCGAATTTAAGCGTAAAGTACCTCTTCCTCGTTGGATATAATTGATCATCTTTATGCCGATGATCTTCAACTGTATACAACGACGCGGATGGAATATTTATCGGATGCCATAGAGGATGTAACAAACTTGAATGCTATCAAAGACTAATCTGACAGATTTGGGGTGTCCGTAAACTCCTCAAAATGTTAGGCCATTGTAATTGGAAGCTCGCACATAATGGATAGAGTGGCGGTAGGCTCTCTTCCTCCAATCATTTTCAATGGTTCCGTCATTCCCCCTAGCCCCAGCGTAAATGATCTCGGTTTGCATCTTGACTCGATACTTAGCTGGCAAAGACAGGTGCCTAATGTCAGTCAGAGAGCCAGCGGTACTTTGCGATCTTTGTATCGTTTGAGGAAGTTTTTGCCTGTAAGACGAAGACAATGCTTGTGCAGGTTTTAATTTTTCCAGACTATGGTGACGAGTGCTACTTTGACTTGTACGCGGTCTTGCTTGACAAACTAGATAGAGTTTCGAACAACTATATGAGATTCATATTCATTATTGTACACAAAATAAACATATACAAATACAAAAGGAAAACTTATATACAAAGGCATTCATATTTAACTTTCGGTGTATCGAACTACAGGTCCGAGTTAAAATGGTTGCCCCTTCGCCAGAGGAGAAGCTTACGCGCTTTAACCACGCTATTCCATCTTCTCCCACCCTGGTTCCTATCTTATGTCTAACTTTCAATATCAAAGTTCTTCACACACTCGCAATCAACGTTCTTTCAATAATAATTTTCTCTTAACCTGACCTTCCCATACTAATGATTTTGTTCACTCTTCCTTTTAATTACCGACTTCCCAAAAAGGAAGAGGAGGTTCTATGTTCGGATTTGATGATATTATTCACCACCCTTGGTAGAGAATGTCAAAGGCATTAAGTCCGCCTTTGTGCCTTTGTGCATTAAGTCTAAACAAATAAATATATAAGATATTGTATACCCAAAAAATACCTATATGTCCCTACGTATGTATTCATGTCAGAGATCTACAGGAATAGACCTAATATAAAGTAGACCTATCACGTATTGTGTTTAGTCTATAAGTGTGAGGACAGCTGGTAACCTTGCGGTCGCGGAATTAATTCCTTCGTCTAATAAACTTGGATTTGCGGTTTTAGAATAATTGTGTTGCATAATAGCTCGCTCTACCTATGTAAGTATAATATCATTGACTTAAACCTATATGTCTGCCTCACTTTTGGTATCTTTGACTGCCAAATGAATCTTTGACAAGAGCTACCTACCGATTAACAGCTTTTCATTTTCAATCTGTTTTCCAAGGAAGGTAATCAAAAACTTGTAATAGGTACGACAAGGTTTTGCGAAACTTACACTTTCGGGCTTTCTACGGATAAAGAAGCCTACATAGCTAGTCCTACAAGAAGATGATGAAGGATATGAATTACTAATCATTCCATACAGAAAATTGACCCCATGACAACGGGATGATTTTTTAAGTTTCGGTAGGTGAATGTTTTTATGTGGAGATGGGTACTAAATGGACAGAGAACATAACAGAATGGACCTCTAGATACCTAACGATACGTAAAAAAGGAAGACACAGAAATCATTGATCTGACAATATAAAAAGGACAGCTGGTCCACTTATCCATTATGGCACCGAAATGCTAAAATGAGAGAGTCGACACTCGCACAGAGATTGTTGCCAACAAAGGCTATAATAAAAATAAAGGTGCATGCTTATAAATTTCCTAAACGTTTTTAAACCTTGACGAAAAAAAATTGGTACGGTACAAGTAGGATGATATAAATTTGAAGTGTGTATTTGTGTATCTGTCTGTGGCATCATAGCTCTTAAACGAATGAACATATTTTGATTTAATTTTTTTTTTGTTTCAATAATGTCTTTGTCGAGAGTGTTCTTAGCTATGTGTGATACAAATTGGTTCAGCCGTTCAAAAGTTATGCGCATTTTACTCTTTGATACAAGACTCTTTGATTTTCAGAAGATATCGTATTATAATTAGGTACGTGTTTCGATGGAAACGTGTATATTACTAGATAAATTATGAAGTTTTAAAAGCAAAGATTAATAAGCCTCGGGGGTAATTAAAATCTTATATCTTGTTATATATCACTGCTAGCGCCATCCAGAGATTTCGTCATATAAAGTGTGTAAAGAGTACCTAATCAGTAAGGTATAAACTACTTACGGTTTTTTTTTATACGAAATAATCCAAAATGCCAATTTGCGACCAGTACATTTACTTTTTGAAGAAGGTATAAGTACTTAAGGAGTAAGTTTCATACTTCAGTAGTCTACTTAACTGATTTTGATGGATTCTCGCTTATAAAACGTAAAAAACTCAAACGCTTCCTAAATTATTTGACAATAATCAACTAATTTATTCTGCTTTACCTAAATGAGAAACCGGCCATAAGTGTCTATAGGTAATTAGGTATACTGCGGGTACTTAATACCATCTTATTTTTGATACGAGATCTATCTCTCGTCTTTGTTAGATGGCAGGAATCCAAAAAAAAAAAAACATAAGTATTCAGTTTTTCCGATTTTATGCAAGAGAAAAATAAAGTTTGTTACTTAGATACTAGATAACTAATTCTGCGATAATTTTGAGCTGGAAAACTGAGGGTTAGTATGAAAAAGGAAAGTATTTATACCACAGTCGACATCCACAGCTCCAATCACTCTCTTGACTCTACCGCATTGTACCAATAAACACAGACTTAAAACTATTTGTTGTATTGCAATAAAAACTAACATATTCTTTTTACAACACATTTCACTATACATGATGATTACGAACAGTTATTTAGGTACCCCACGTACGAATTAACACGACTAAAACTCTTTAAACATTTAACAAAAATGCCAAATTAATTATAAATTGTAACATATGTATGTAGGACCGTTAAAATTGATAATAAAAACTATTGTGGAAAGTCGTGACGACATAAAACATTACTGAAGTATGTAAACAGGTGTTTAACCAAGCATTTACAGCAGTCTGGTTGGCAATCAAATATTTTTCAATGAAGTGTTTGTTTATCTTTAAGAGTATGATAAATCATTTGGACAAGAGTGTGGTTACAAAGGAATGAAATGCTATAAAGCTAATTTTGATTTCCTCTTTGGGCTCGAAAATTTTCACTTGTACTCGGAGTCGTTAAAAATGTTTTGACACGATTCAACCGTTAGAAACAGCAATGCTTTTTTCAATAACTACCTTAAATATTTGCCCCCTGAGTGAAAACCTAGTCCTAATTTTTAAATAATATACTTCACGTTTATAGGTTTTTTTTATTTATTAAGGATCACCAAGGAGTTTTACAAAACAATAAAAATATATACGAAATTTAAAAAACCGGCCAAGTGCGAGTCGGACTCGCGCACCGAGGGTTCCGTTCAAACCTCAACTTGAATTTCAATTTAATACCTTTACGCGTTCATGAGGGAAGGGGTAGTAAGTTTAAAATTATTAAAAATATTTTTATTATATGATATAACTAAAAATTTACGGTTTTCGCAATCATTCCTTTTTCTATGCTACAAGACTTTGCTTCGTACCAAATTTCAAGATTCTGAGTTTTCGGGAAGTACCCTGTAGGTTTTGATTCCCTTGCGAGTATCGAAAGTTTGCGACATAAACGGCTGTATCTTTTAATTGCGTTGGCTTAGAAGTTTGATTTCACAGCTTTAAGGGACAAATGACCTGAGTATTTGATATAAATTTCAGCATGATTCCTTCACACGTTCCTGAGAAAAAGAGTCTTGACAGACAGACAGACGGACGGATGGACGGACTACAAAGTGATCCTATAAGGGTTCCGTTTTTCCTTTCGAGGTACGGCACCCTAAAAATTGGTTAACGATGTCATTTTCCTGTAATGCGCACTCAATTAAAGATACCTATCGACCAGGCTTTAATTGTGTGTAACCCGGGTGCCACCAATGTTATATAGTTAAGACACCGGTTCCGTGGATGTTCGGCCGCCTTTTGCTACGATTTGGGTTCGATTTTCTATAATCCTATAGACAAACCCCTTTTTATATTCTTTTCTATTGGACAGAATAAAAATTGCAGTAGTACATGACAAAATATCATATTTCTAAGCCCTAAGTAATATTAAATTTTATGAGTAAAAATCTAATCCAATCACATTACACCTAAATTGCTGCTTTTAAGTTACTTTATTCCGTGACCTCATAATACAAAACAAGTGAACCAACTACACGAATGAGGCGGCATAATTTATCAATAAAATGTAACGAAAGCAGTTTTCATTGTGTTTAAAGCCTGATTAAAACTAAGGGTAGCGGTCGAAGGCCACCCTAATGTTATTGTTATGTTCTTTATCAGGGCTGCAGCGCTAGGGAATACACGAAAGCAATTTTTCGGCGAATCCCAAGCTTGCTTTTGTTTTCTGTTGTAGGCAGATTGTAGAGTAGATTTCATTTATTTTTTTCGTATGACTTTTAGGCGTTTTCTTTGCCTATTGGATTTGCCGAGAAATTCTGTTAATAACGCACTAGGTATATTAAAAGTACAAATGACCTTTCTAGATAGATGCCAACTATGGCGAGGGTAAGCAAGAGTTCATACACATTATACCTCGATAAGGCAATTACGTTTTCGGCGTAAAAGAAGGCGGTTTCAAGGCAAAGTCAAATGTTCGGTCGAACACGGGTCACCCTTGACAAGTCATTACTCATTATGAACCCACGCAGCTTTATAGGTACGATACCTACCTACCTAACTATACCCATTACATATACCTTAGTACGAATCCACAGTAGCCTTGGTTTATTGTCTATGAAACGACGAAATGAATGGGAGTGGAAGTGATTCGAATTGTAATGTGTAAATCAAAGAATATCATCACTAACCCAGTCGTTTCTCGTGTCTGCTTAAAATCAAATGCTATGTAAAGATAAAGTGCTACAAATTAGTCTGAGTCGGCGTTGAGTGAGCTTAAAATAGTATTTCTATAATTATTTAGTGTTATTGTTGTGGTTCGCATGTGATGCCAAAACGTAGCGACAACAGACAGGTGGGAGCGGGCAGGGCAGCGGGCAGCGGGCAAGCCACGAGGTTTATGTAACGCGCGGCGCGCTAGTGGTCGGCGGCATCGGCAGGCAGGCGTTAGGCGGCAGTGTCCCGCGCGCCACTCGCCATGGACCGGGCGAGCGGCAGCCCGCCGCCTAGCCCGCCCGCCACCGGCTTCAGCGCCTTCTGCTCCGCGCTCTCCGACACGCTCTCGGTACGTACCCGCACCCACCGGCTCCCGCCACGCTCCGCGCGCACACCCGCCACTACCGACACCTACACACCAAGAGCAATTTATTCTTTATGACACCTCGCCATCGTCCAAAACGCATTTTGGCGGCAATTCGTTTAATCCGTTCTCGATAAATTACGAGAATCTATGAAGAGTGTCGCGTTGCAGTCTATTTCGAGGCGCACGTGGTGGCCGAGGTCGAGGAGCGAGGCCTCGGCGTTCGCTGGACATCAGTGAGGAATCAGAATAAAAGTCATGGAGGGAATAAAAAATATAAACAAGTTTATTATTAGAGTGCTCGTTGAGGCCGGGTCGCACGGTCGCGATTTGTCCGATGGCTGTGATCTACAGAAATACCCGCGCATTAAACGCCCGCCTGGTGCGACGTACAAAGGCCGCGCGACACCGTGCTGCTCAGCGACCCTGCGGCCACCACCGGCGCCGCTCGTGCCCGCGCCCTGCTCGCAGCAGCATCACTCCAGCCGCACCAGCCGCGCCACTACCACCACCAACGCATCCATAGGTACAGAACTAATCCAGCACCCGCTACTCTAACTGATGGCATTTCCGTATTTACAACTAAACTGCACAAATAACAAACGAATTCGTTGATCTTTGAAAGTGACGGTGTTTTATAGAAAATCTCGTGTTGTGATACAGTGACGTGACATTCTGAGACGCATCGGACTTTACAAAAGTTTTGAGAAGTTTAGAAGGTATTGTGTTGAGGTAGTCGGCTTGTTGCAGTAAGTGCGGTTTGTTTATAAGTTCGGATGCAGCGTTCGGCGTCCGGCGAGCCGGTGTTTGTGACAGTTGACCGGATCTATTTGAAATAGATCCGGCGTGATTTTAATATATAGTTTTTAAATTCTCCAGTCCGTTCAGCGTCCATGCTTACTCGGTAAACAAAACATACCAAACCATCGTGAAAACTTTAATTTTCTCCTGTACCACATACCTACTTGATAAATACCTTTACTACACAAGAATATCTCTAACAACATACACAATTTGCGGATAAAAAGGCAGTAATTTTGATTAGGTAATGTTTGTAATAGGTAATTTTTCTATTCAATGCCATCAAAGAAGTCTTGATTATAATTGGCACGTGTACATATGTAAGAAAGACAATGTTCAGAGGTAGGTAAAATTTATGTACCCATTTGTCAATATACGAAGGTATATTTATGTGTTTGATCGTGGTGCAAGGTTGCTCCTACGTTCCATCGATCGGTGACGTGCCTCGCTGCTGCTACGCGCTTTCTTCAATCAACATAAAGAACTTCCGACAAAACCTCAAATGACACCGACGTTACTTAAACATATAAATAATTATATTTTATAAAAAAGGTTCATTTTGTCGCGTATTCTCTTAGGTTCATTAAGTTCATATGCTATTAGAACTTGCAAGAAAGTTGTTCTGAATATAATAAGTCTGCTGTTTAGAGTCAAATTGTCTGTTTACATAATGTTCTTGTAGTTATCGATCGGTATTCGCGTTGTGTCATATAATTTTCAGAAATAGTGAAGGTTGTGTGAGATTTGGTTAATTTTGCGATGTTGTTTATTTTCAAACCAAATATTGCATTATAGGTAAATTTTCGTAGCTCAACACTGAAGAATTAAGGTACATTTTAAAATCAATTTTGCAAAACTTTTTGTATTTATAGCCTTACCTGTGCACCAAATACAAGCCACTTATGATAGTTCCTAAAGCTCCAGATTGGGAGAATCATGCTCAGTAATAAATTACGATGCACTGAATTTTTGTTACCTATTCCTATAATCGATATCGAGCAAATTGCGAGGCACTTGGTCTAAACTGTAGGTTATGTTAATGTTTACATGAGTTAATCGCCCCTAACAACCATATACTTAGGACTTGTCTTAGATATTTTAGAACTGTTGGGAACATTTCTACAGACATGTTTATATTTGGTAAGAAGCCAAAGTAGGTAAACTATGAAAACGTGACTTATCAAGTTATCAGTAATGATACATTTTCTCGTACCAGTTTATCCTCTTTCTCCTAGAATCAAAAACTTGATTTTGAAAGTAACCTCCAGGCGTAGTCCGTAGTGATTGGTGGCGAATATATCGTAGTAATTTGGAAGGACAATAGACTGCTACGAGACGGCCAAGGTCATTCTGATTCTGCATAAGAGGTACCAAAGACAACGACTTCCGAAATGAAATGTTTTTTTGCACTTTTTAGTTTTTCGCTTTAGAAGTCGGTTTATTTTTTTGTGAAAAGTTTTTATATCTCTCTTTTTAGTTTTAGTACACTGTCCCTAAAAAGTGAGCAAAGTCGTATAGTAAGGTACCTAAAGGATTGACAAAATACCCATAGTATTCGTAACATAATTTACACATTCGTGCTGTTTGTCGCTAAGGAGTTGTATGTTCTATATCCAGAAAACTACTGAACCGACTATTCCCTAAGTTTAAAGATACTTCTTATCTTAGCGTATCGATTGCAAATATAGTATCTAAATATTATGTTTGAGAGATACATAATCCAATAAAAAAAAGAATGATCACGATCCGATAAGTAGTTTCGGAGAAATGCGTGAACAAACATATAAACATACAAAGAAACATACATACATTTATGAAATTTGGCACACGTGTTTAGTAGCCCATACAGAGTAAGTAACATTATGTAAATATTGTGCAATTACAACAAAATTACATACATATGTGTCGAATCCTTAAATCCTTTATCACTTCCTCCTTCATATATAGATGAGCAGGAAAAAAAGTTTAATGTCTTGTTCTCCCGCATTCCTTTTCGATGTCTCAAAACATTAAAGTGTTCTAAAATCAAAGTGATTTATGTTGCGGATTCCCGCACATTAGTTTTTAGGGTATCGTGCAAAAATATTTGAAACCCAGTTACGAAACCCTCGTGGTTCGACTTTCACGTTTGTCAGTTTAAACTGTGTGTATTATAAATACCACTATTCAATATTTTAAATAGAGTAGAACATCACTATTATTAATAATGAATTTGATTGAACACAAGATGAAACTATAATTGATTAACATTATGAAATCAAATCAAAATCAAAAATAGTTTATTTCAAATAAACCTTAAAGGTACTTTTGAATTGTCAAACAAAAAAAATATGACTCTAGTTGCAAATTCGCAAACATTAGTAGATCTCAATGGAGAAGAATTTGCAAGAAACTCCACGGACACTCTTTTCCATCAGTTTCAATCACAAGTTTTTGGTTACATCATTCTTGTTGAAAAATAAATACATATATGTGAGAACGATGCAAAAAGACGTGCACGTAAAAGCGTCTAGAGTAACAAACAATTTCAACATAAAAATGCAATAACAGGCCGAGGCAGCTAAGTTATGACCAATCCCAACTGATGGCGCCCGTTCACGAACATGACGCATGGATCGGCACCACTCAGCTCAACCATCATGAAGGGAACCGAATGATCCAACACATGTGCCACCATTAGAGAGAAATTAGAGAGAGCATGACACACTGAAATGCCTAAGTATAGCTACATTTATAATTTATTATGTAGTCTATCGTACCCTTCATAAGCGTAGGCTTTCTACGGCGTAGGCTCTCTACGGCGTAGACCCCCTACAGCGTAGACCCTTTACTACGTACCCACTATATACGCCATTGAGTTTACGCTACGGATTCACAGTCCGTGTATTCAATTCGCACTTGACCATTATTTTTTGTAGCAATACTCGAAAGTGTGTGGCATCTGTTTAGTATTTAAATTATGATTTCAGATATTGTGAAGAATTTTTCATTTGGCCTCACTACATACGTTGTGGATGAACCTTTTTAAAAATGCGTAGGATTTGTTATGTTGAGCTGAATCCAAATTGGTCGCATGAGAAAGAAACACGCGTCTCTGTAAAACTGAAGATAAATAACTTGTATTAGTAAGTCGTTACCGGTTGTGCAGTGGATAGCAATTGGACAGTGTTCGTATCAGCGGTACACTTCGAACATTATTAATAGAACATAGAGAACACAATCGGGGAACTCGGCCACTGCTCCTGCTATTTCTGATCGGAACTTGTCCCGAAATCAAGAACACGGCCAGGTTACCGGCAACTAGTAGACGATGAATGTGCGCTGTCACTGGGGGCACGTCATGTTCCGGAACATACGTGTCGGCTTACAGCGATTCGCGAGTTGTGTAAGTCTTTCAACTCACTGTTTTTATTACAAAAAAATCAACCACTTCGGTTTATTTTTTTGTAGCTTGTTATGCATGAAAATTTGTATCTATCTCTATCTTTATCATAAAAATATAACAATAAACGTACTTAAAATTCATAAGGTGTCGCGATAAGTAATCTTGGTGCGAATAAAAGTTCAAAAACCTTTGGAATATCAATGCCGTTCATAACTTCGATCAATTAGGAGACCGCAACTTATCTGAATAACAATGTTCTGGCTCCTGTGTGTTAACCTTGACCTAGATACAGAAGGTCGTTGACATCTGTCTGTATAGGAACTACCTACTACCGTCTTCTAATATTAGCTCATGTAATGCTATTTTAATGATCAGAAATATGTTTGACGTGTTACCGCTTACGAGAATAACTTTTAAACAATAACGTTTAAGTGGAAACTGATGCAACCTCTGAGTGTACTCGATACGATGCGAGTTGAAGTACATTATAAAAAAATATATAGACTAGCATTTTGAGTTTTAGTTGTAATAAATCATAAATCTCGCAAACACTGGACGGAAAGCGTTGCTATAGGTACACGACTAGCGCATTTTATATAATCTTCCAAAGTTTGTTTTGGAAAAAGGCCAATTTAAAAGTGAGGTAGGTATCATGAGTTATGACACGGTAGGATATTATTTACATAACTTGAAAAGCCATGAAAATATTCGTTCGATAACTACCGGAATCACTTTATGGCGAAAAGTTATCTAACTAAAAAATATATGGCATAACAGTGGTGTACTTTGCAACATTAGTTTAAGAAATTAGATTTCACACAATAAAAACTATGTTCAGAATTCGTGTGAGCAATTAAGCAAACGATCAATCATTTTAATTAACCTGTATGTAAGGAATATCTAGTAGATAGCTACAACCTAGGGGTCTTCAAGTCAAGAGTGAATAGGTTACTTCTAGGCAAGCGTGCTTCACCTTCGACCACATCATCACTTAACATCAGGCGAGATGTAGTCAAACGCGAGCCTATAACAAAAAAAAAAAAGAATGACCGTTAAATATTTTAAAAGGTTTCTCACAGTATAGTGGGGAATGTTTCTGAAACATTAGTGAACCAGATGGGCCGTTTGTTTGAAAGGGACTGCTAATTAGCTGAATAACTCGAAATAAAGCATTTAGTGTCACTTGAATTACGATAATGGTGGTTCGAACAGCAATTTAACAGTCATCAACACTTAATAGATTCATTTATTTTATTAATCTATACATATTTAAAATAAATAAATATAGCTAAACACTAAATATGTTCGATTAATCTTGGCATTAATGTGTTTTACCACAAAACACCTATTGTCTCATAATTTTATACGAAATAAAACAGTGTTATGATAGAGAGTTCTTTCTAAAGGGAAACTTTCGATTAAAAACGTGATTCTGATTACACACATTTTCCTGGCCTCGTGTTTTTAATAATATCGAACAAAATATTATTGTTTTTGGAATTTTAAAGTGGTTGGTAGTGCCTGTTTCACTTTAACTCGTTACCGTTGAGTGGACACAGTGTTTTCCTGAAAATTTCCTAGAGCAAAAATTTTCCGAGAATCGATGATACTGGAGTAGGTACTCGTATATGAGTATCATGAATGCTTGTAAGTAACAAAGGTATCAAATCACTGAACTGGTAATTGAAGTGGTTCAAAGAGTTCGTAATCAAGTCCACGTTTCGTTATTATGTAAATAACTGACAATCCATTAAGACAGTTACTCAGCCACTCATTAGTTCGATAAGGACGGGTGTAATTCTAGTAACTATTGTAAGTTGTGTGTGACATTTTGGTAGAGTAGTTAAGTGTAGTGGTCGTTTCACGGTTGCGTCGAGATAAATGTTAAGCTTAAATGAATTTGTCAGAACTTTCTCAATATGATATGATAATTTTTTTTTCTACGCAAAGGAATTTGTGTTTCTAAAAGACTATTTAATATTAATATCATTATTTCTGTCTTTACAGGGCATGGCTACTACGTCGAGAAGCAGAAGAAAAGTGAGTTTAAATCTGAATTCAATTAAGTTACTTTATTTTTAATCCTCTCATACACCAAAGTTGCCTATTAACACTGTCATTTGCGGGTCAATACATCTCTGAAACTATAAGTATGTAGGTACGTGCTTAGGTACTTACATGTTTGTCAGTTGTGTATCAAAAATAACACAACAACAGACAACTCTGCACTGCGTTTGTTTTCTAGGTGAAACTTTAGCGAAGGTCTTTCACTGCTTCGTAGCGTAAATAAGAACAAAATAAACTGACTGCGTCACAGTCTTATTTTCATGTTTAGTGCGATTTCGCCAAGAATCCCTAGAGGACATACCTATGATGACATTTGTCTGTTCGCCTGAAATGTTGAGAATCTTTCAAAGCGTCGCTCATCGCCGCCACAGGGGGTCGGCAAGTATGCAGCGTATGTTTGTGAACATTTCACAACTATGTAATTTGAAACATTCCTCGCTGGGTTTGGTCATTTATTTGCAGGTTTTGAGTTGCTCAGCGCTCTGCTCTGCCTTGTTACAAAGAGGATAACATAACATGTTATATACATTAAGCTAGGTGCTACAAACTGATATTCTTGCGCTTAATGAGGCCCTTTTACTTCACCTGCCCTAGATGTACCTATCAGTAATGGTCGTTGGCCGCGTGAAGATCGACAATGTAATGTTTTATGTTAACATTCTTTTGTTTTAGTCGGCGCATGTGATATACGGAGTATTCATGTAATTGTGAAACTCATAGCTTTTTTTACCTACCGTATAATCGAGTGCCGCCGTTCACAGGTCCACTGAATGCCAAATCAAATAAGAATTCTCATTATCAGAAAGCTCCAGTACTCAAGGCGCTTTGTCTATTTGTTGTGAAGTCGTACAATTGGGTCAATGCGGCTCAATACCTCATACAGTTATAATTATTCATGAATAATTATTTTCATGCACAATCTAGCATCTGTAATGTTTTCGGAAAACTGTTTTAACTTTAGGATCGCCTTGTTTGATGCGAGTGTTGTTTAACAATGAAACGGATTGATTTAACGTGTTCTTTGAAGCAGCGTCTACTCATCTTAGTGCCCGACACATCGCAGCTTCGGTTTATTTACCTACAGAGAGTTGGGCATGTCACATTTTTTTTCAAAGCGGGCGGTGTTTACTGGCCGCCGCGCGCTGCGAGTTGACGCCGTGCCAAGCGCGACACGAGCTATTTCAATGCGAACTTCTCTCGGTCACACTTGCACCTACCATGCTAATGCTACTAATCTGTCTATCAATCATTACACATTCATTTTTATTCAAACCACGTTTCCTTTATGAAAAATCTCATTTCATGATTCGCGTGTAAGTGAAAAAATGGGTCAATGTTAGTGGCTTTCGTATAAATCTATACTATTTGTAGCCGTTATTATGATTTATGATTAATATTATCTGCTCATAAATAATTTTACTGCCGTAATTTCCAATAAAATAAAATTGACCGAAGAGCGTAGTTTCCCAAACGGTGTTAGTTTGTTTAGAAAGCATATTTACTCGTATTTAAGAGTATGTTGTGCTTATATTTAATTAGTTCATCGCAAGTCGCAACTCATTTACCTACTACGGTTTGGCATGGTTATCAGCCAATATGAACAAATTGGCATCAGGCGTAGTGATCACGCGCGAGCTATGTCAAGGTCACATGGAATGCCTAATTCTAATTTATATTAAATAGTTCATTACTGTAAATAATATACTAAATACAGATTAAACGGAAAATACCAAATTCTGCAATAAATATGAAACGTGTTTGTATTTTCGCGACTGAAGTTGTGTTTTTCTTGACGTAAGCATCTCTTTTCTTTTATTTGCGATCTTTGTTGCTTTGACTACTTCTTATAATTGCAAACCGTAGTAGGCATTTACTTTGTAAAATATTTTATAACGGCAGGCAGAAATCAAATCAAAAAAGTAAGGGCCGCAACATATTTTCTGCGTGAACTTTATTCCAGTACTCTACTCAACTAATAATATACTCGAATGGCCACAACAATGCACCGTTTAATCGTAAAGTATGGCAGCTTGCATTAGTTTTAGTACCTACTTCTGGCTTTACAGCTTCACAGTGATTTATATAAACTAATATTTCGGAAACAAAACAGTCTCTTACTAGGAAGATTTCAAGTATGTGTGATTTTCATTTGTTTTTCGTACTGTCAAGATGAGTGAATCTTATGAAGAAATTCGATACATTTTAAAATTTTACTACAAAAAAGGTCAAAATGCAAAGCAAGCCGCGAAAAAAATTTGCGATGTTTATGGACCTAGTGCAGTGTCTGTGAGAGTAGCACAAATTTGGTTAAGCGTTTTCAATCCGGAAATTTTGATGTCAAAGATGCACGTCGCTCTGGTCACCCTATTACGGATAAAATGGATGCCATTTTTGAATAAAAAATCTTTTTTACAAAAAAAATACTACCGACTTCCAACTAAAAACACTACAAAGTGAAAAATAACTTTCTTTTTCGAAGTCGGTGTCCATAACGAAAAAAATTGGTACCTACCAAAGACACCGACTTCGAAAAAGAAAGTTATTTTTCACTTTGTAGTGTTTTTAGTTGGAAGTCGGTAGTATTTTTTTTGTAAAAAAGATTTTTTATTTTTCACTTTTTAGTTGTACCTATTAAGCAACTTGCTTTAGTGAGGTAGTAATGCCAGAATAGATTAACTGAATGCCATGAAACTTGATCATAACCTGTGAAATGAAAGTGTTTCAAGGTGAACTGTACACATCTGTGTACCCCTTTAGAGCGTACTGGCGTGATGTTATGTTATGAAATGGTATAAACAATAAAAAGACATGCGGTTGCAGCAATCCCGAGAGATTTGCCTTCATTTATTGAAGAGTTCTGCTGTATATCTCCGAAGTTCTTCATCAGATCTTCACCAAATTAAAATGGGACCAATTTCGAAACATACTCTAAAAATCAAAAAAAGAATTTTCAAATACGGTCCACAATTGACGGAGATATCGGTGAACATACACAAAAAAAAAAAAAAACAAACATGAAGTCGAACATAGAACCTCCTCCTTTTTGGGAAGTCGGTTAAAAAGTGGAGCAAGATATCAGTAGTTACGACGTAGCTGAAGAACTGGGAATTGACCACAAAACAGTTTTGGTGCATTTGAAAAAAACTGGGCACACAAAAAAGCTCGATATTTGGGTACCTCACGAACTCACTGAAAGAAACCTAATGAACCGTGTACTCATTTGTGATTATTTATTACGACGTAATGAAACCGAACTATTTTTGAAGAAGCTGATAACTGGTGATGAAAAGTGGATCACGTACGACAAGAACGTGCGAAAAAGGTCGTGGTCAAAGGCCGGTCAGGCTTCACAGACTGTGGCGAAACCCGGGTTAACTCGCAACAAGGTGATGCTGTGTGTGTGGTGGGATTGGAAGGGCTTTATTCATTATGAGCTGTTACCACCAGGCAGGACCATCGATTCTGAACTCTACTGCGAACAACTGATGAGATTAAAGCAAGAAGTTGAGAGAAAGCGGCCGGGATTAATCAACAGAAGGGTTTGGTTTTTCATCATGATAACGCTAGACCTCACACATCTTTAGTCACTCAGCAAAAACTAAGAGAGTTTGGCTGGGAGGTGTTAATGCAACCGCCGTATAGTCCTGATCTTGCACCTTCAGATTTCCACCTGTTTCGGTCTCTTCAGATTTCTTAGGCAGTGTCAGGTTAATATCACGAGAGGACTGCCAAAACCACTTGTCGCGGTATTTGGATCAGAATTCCCAAAATTTTTATCGCAATGGGATCATGTCCCTACCTAGAAGATGGCAAAAAGTTATCGAACAAAATGGTACCTACAGACTTTAGTTAAATGTAAATAAACTATATTAAAAAATGTTTTGAATTTTCTTAAAAAATGCGAAGAACTTTTTCCTCCTTACCAATTATTAAACTACACAAAAAGTAACTAGGTATCAGCATCGAGAATCTTGTGAACTGTCATAGATCCGTTACCTGAATGGAGTATTTGAAGTTAACGTGTCAAATGTTGCTTGAATGCCGAAGTTTGACAGGTTCTGAAGACTGAAACACACTGAAAGTGAAATAAATAAATCTTACTGAAAGTTAGAGAAGTTCTTCAAAAATCCGCGGTCATGAAGACCGCGGATTTTTGAATAAAGAATTTGTAGTTGAGTATTGGTCAAACTCTACTTTAGCCTAAATCCGATTAATCACCTGCGTTTGACACATTCCAAATACTCAACTTCAAATTCTTAATTTGGAAATCGAGGGATAGGTAAATATATGACAACTAGCAATGTGTATGAACATATACATTCCTATAAACAATATCTACTAGTATATATATGAATTTTACATGCACTTGTCGAGGTCCCGGAAACGCTGCACTCTCTCCGGACGATTCCAGCACTTTATGTAAAACTCTCTGAAGGTTTCGCAGAACTTGCGCACTTACGCGCCTTCACGCCGAGGTCGCCTGCATAGTTCATGGATAGTTGCAGAAGTGGCTACATGATAACATAGTAGTGTACAAACTTGTATCACCTACCTTCAAATGTTAAGGGCTAAACATGTTCTTGAACGAGAGGCCAACTTTTTGGAAGTCTACTAAAATACTGTCAATCTTTTTCAAAACTTTTGGTAAGACTGTAGCTGGGGAACTTAATATTTATACAGACACAAAGTTTTCGTACTTTCGAAGAAGGATGAGGGCTGCATGTTGTAATCATTTGGCGCTTCAAGGTGCAGAAATAAAATGTCATGTTTTGCTTGTAGGATAGTAAGTAGCAGCAATTTGTTAATTACTTATTCTATTACACTGTTTTGGTTATAAATTAGGACTCTAGTTTAGTAGGCGTGACGTATATATTGCCTATGTATGTAGGAAGCAAACTCGTAAGTATATACCTGCCCGTATTATTAGTTGGACAGGTACGCAGGTAGACATGTCGGAGCTGAGAGCCAAATGCAGTTGTAACGTTACATTATAAGATCATAATGGTAATGACATGTCGCTATAAATAGTGCACCGTCTGCGAACGCCAGAACAGTCCATTTCTCTACTTCGACTACATCCAGAGCCGGCGGCCGGCGACCACGTAGCTATATCACCCGACGAGCATGAGTCACGTACGTCCCATCACTCCCATCGACACATCACCAACACCCGTCCCCCAAACCATCTATTTTGCGCCATGATTGTGTAGACAAACTTATTATTATTTTCACTAGATAAGCACGCTTTATTGATCAGACAATGGTCCGATAAAACCAATGACAAGATTGATAACACCAGCAAATTGATAAAAAAAATCAGTATCAGTTAGCATTATTTTCTTACATTACTTGTTAATAAACACTGCGCGCTGGCAGTGTCAGATTGTGTAGAACATATTTGTGAAATAGTGAAAATATTCGTGTGTATGTCTGATAACAGTGCACTGTTTGATTCACAGCAGGAAGATGAGAAAAAGAATAAGAAGAAACAGTCGCCGGTGGACGACCGGCCCGTCGTCCCCGCGCCCAGCGAAGCTATGCTCAACAGTAAGTGTTTTTATCCACATACACTTTTTTTTTTAAATTCAGTTTCAACTAATATATCATATCACTTACTTTTGAAGTCTCAACGGCGACACGGGCAAGACGGAACTTTGTAAATAACGATCATTACTCAAAAGTTTGGATATTATTCAAAAGTAAAAGATCCCATTTTTCAGATGAATTTATTTTTATTACAAATATTTTCTCTTACTTGCAATGACATTTCCCGAAGATTTACTTTAGAATATTTTACTGTATTATATACTGTATTAAAATAAATTTCATTTATTTTTGAGTAATAGTGAAAATAATACCTCAACTATATCTATAATGTTTAGAGGTTATATTAGAAGCTCGTCATAACTTGATATTTTAATTGATGTTTACATTTTATTGCCTCATGGATTGACCTGAAAAATTGGGTTTGGACTAATTGTATGATCGATTCATCCACCCACGCGGGTTGGCAGTTCGGTGGCAACGTGTGGCTCTGCTAGATGTTGTTTACCTTTGTGTTGTTTGACATCAATCTGAACTATTGTCGTCACTTCCATGAACATCCATTATATTGGTTACATTGTACTTCTTTGTTTGTTGTATAAAAGGTGATTCTGTCACGTAGCTATCTAAAGAATCACGCTTTTTACATCAATATAGTTAGCAAAACTGTCTTAAACTGATGCACAATAAATAAATGGTTTCGACAATCAAAACTTTTTATTTTCGGTGCATCAGTTTTTAGCATCAAATCTTATCTTGGACATGGTGAGCATCAAATCTTATCTTGCTGCAAAGCCAAGAGGAAAAATGACGCACAATAAATTTTCAGGTACTTACCGAGCTTGCTATCTTTTGTTTGTTGAAACATTCAATGAGTTTATAGATAGATCTCATCAACAACGAACAGATACGCTAATCATGACAGTGTTTAATTGCTGATTAATTTGAACACGAACGTTATAACGGTACCAAGACACGAGTCGACATTGCAGACATATTTTATTTATAGTAATCAACGATTAACCTAACTTATTAATGGATATTGAGTGGGTGGTCAGATTTTAATGCGAAAGATATTAATTTCGACAAGTATTGATTCAATCAATTATTAATTAATCAGTATCACGCTGTTGAAATAAAGCTCAAATAAAATTCAACATTGAAATTAACGGAGTTATATCGAATAAAAAAATATATACTATTTAATCACAGTAATGCAAGCACGTACTACATAGACTGCCCGTCTACGTGTAACAAAATACCTTACATAATATGACTGCATGTTTAAACGCAATACGATTCATATCACTTTTAATTTCAAGTTTTGTGATTGATAGATACGGCTTCAAATCGTACTTGAACTGGAATAAGCTACTCAATACTTAAATACTATATATGTGAAAAAATATAAATCGACAGAGATTTTAAAAGTTTTACTTGCGTAAATTTTCTAGTGTCGAAGATTCCACTGGATTCTTCTTTTATATTCTTTTAACGCTTGGTATCACAGACGCTGACACAAAGTGAGACTTTGCAACTGGAAAAGTTTCTCAAAGATGAAACTTTCCAACGGTAATCGACTTACCAATTATAGTTCTATCTTCGTAACCATGAACGTGTTTCCAAATAACCTGCGGGCTTTCATGTCGTGGAAACATTGTCGTTATTAACTTAATATTATTTGAACTCTAGACTGTTCGTTTTGAGAAGTCTTGTAGCAAATAATGAGTGTAATGACAACGATGTAATTGTGGATATCTTGTCTTAACCTATGTAACTATACACTAATATATATAGAATTATGTAACTTCTAACGATGGCCAGACCAAATGGTCGATGTTTTAAAATAATTTTACGTCTGAAAATAATTATCTGCTCTCAGTACGGTTACTGTTCATTATATACGTTTTATCCTTTATCTATCAGCACCTCGGTTGAGATTGTTGACGCATTGAGTAATTGACTTTACTAAATCTTCTCTTTGTCTATCTAAAAACTACCGTCACGGAAACATTCTTACAAAAGTAGCTCTTACGTAATGTCAAGAGAATTTGCAATATTGCATTACTTCTGTCTGCCTTCATTACCTACATTTACAATAGAAATAAGCCATTATCTGGGTGTCCAGATTTTTTATCTGTAAGTAACTTCCCACTTACTGATTTTTCATTTTGGCCTTTGGAGGAAATTCTCCTAATGTTTATTTCTATGTGTCCAAACCGCTAGGCTGCCAGCGGCAGTGTATAATTATAACCCATTACTAACATGTTTACAAGTAACGCCGTATTTACACGATAACAATACTAAAATATTACACTATGTAAACATGAGCTACGTCAACTAGACAGCACCAAGTCTTCTTTCCTTAGAACAGTATCAATCAACGTGTTATCTGCAAGTAAACAGTTGTCTTTCCTACGTAACGTTATGGTCTACTTGTACTTGCTATCTATTTTCATTGCCGACTAATCCACCACCAGAATACTTTATCAAGTCTCCGATTAGAAACACTGTTGTTTAATTTTATTTAAGGTCCTTCGTCTAACGATGCTCTGAACGAATGGTCGATGTTCACTCGTTGACCAAAATCAAAAACTTTAAAATAAATTATCATATGATTTGATCAAGTCATATTGATCAAGTTAGGAGATTTATCGGTAGTATTCCAGCTCAGTAATTCCTGTATCTAGTTTTGGTAACTATGGTTCTCCTTTGAATTCACGATGATTTACCATATTGAATGAATGTATACGTAGACTTATTACGTACGAGTATTAGCAATTGTTATTGTTCCTCGTCATCTCTATCTTCGCAAAAACATGATGAGCACTAGCATCTGCAATACTAGGAACTTTTAAAATAATCAAGTAAATCAAAGAAAATGAGTCGGAGTCACGAAAAAACGTTTCGTGGAAAATTGTATAGGTGGGTGATATTTGTGGAACAGGGCAGTACGCGGGTACGCCGGGAATAATACAGTGTTTAGAGTTAGCTGGTCATTATCACCGAACATTCCTTCATAATGTGTTCTAATTTAACGAGTTGCTAAGCGGTCCGAGATTATTGACTTTTACGATGCTCTTAATGTTCACTTTGTGGGCTTGGAAGGTACTTGCTCCGTCAAGTGTATTGCAGTAAAACATGATTAACGTTCATGTAATTGGTATGGAATTAGAAGATAAATGCATATCGCGTAACGTATGCGCTACTATCGCCGTCTCCAATTCTTAAATCGTTGTGAAGAGACATACAAATGAACAGTATTCTGATAGTTGTCTGCACTAAATTTAAGCGCAGAATTCGGAAATGACATCAGAAGACGACCGCTCGTAATATGTCATCATAAAAGAGATTTAAGAACGGTCAAGTTTAGACACACAGGCATAAATACTTCGAGCGTAGTATTTTCACCATTAAGAAGTTTTTCCAAGAATTCAATTATTTCTTTACAAAGTAGTAGATTGATATATAAAATACCTGTGGCCAATAACAACGCCAAAAGTGCATTAAGAAAAATCTATATAAAAGTGATATTTAAAAACGATTCAAGTAAACATGCACATAATTGCAATGTTGGACATTTTCTTTTGAATGTTCTATGCAACTATACTAGATAGTGTTTCGTTGTACGAATCAAGGTATTTTAAATGCTTACATCTACTCATGAATGTTTTTTAACGTCAAAAGTTACCTGCAGTCAACAACGATCTTGGCCAATAAACGTACTTTAAAAAAACTTTTTTACAAAAATTACAACCGACTTCCGAACAAAAACACTACAAAGTGAAAAATAACTTCAATTTCGGAAGTCGGTGTTCCTGTTTTCGTTTCTTCGTTTTTTGAAACCGACGGTCGATCGGTTCACACAATAAAAAGTTCTGATGAGGTAACAAACATAAAAAAAAAATACAGTCGAATTGATAACCTCCTCCTTTTTTGCGAATCGGTTAAAAAAAACAAGGTTTTTATCACCTCACATTTTTCAATTCCGATATTTTCATGTTTTGTTGTTTCCAAGGATTTTCTTCCAAAGATTAACTCTTTATGTGCCTGTCTGTTGATGTTTTCTTTTCTAAACTCTTATCTAGATAGCAATGGCTCAAAATAATTTAGTGCTGAGATAAAACAGGTACACACACAGCACAATGTTTAATCTTTTGTCAATATTGCCGGGTATGTATATGACGAGACGAGACGACAATTTTAGTGAAAACGTGTTGTAGATAGCGGCAGGGCACATCTTGATAAAAAGTTTGTGATAAACCTAAGATGTGTCCAAAATACTAAAATATAAAACAACCTGTGAATTACTGATTAATATTCTTTACAATATCGCAACTGTGATGGCTTTGAATAAGGGAAATGATTTCTGTGAGTACCTACTTAATGAGATTTCTCTCCTATATTTTGAGTCGTTTCTTCGTATAGTTTGATACTTTCTACATGTTTACTCTTGTGTTGTTTGTGGTGACCTCCGCTCGTATCGTGTTGAAGATTCACATCGGTAGGTTACCTTTAACTTTTTATGTGCCGTGTTTTCCGCCAGTAAAAGTATAACGTTTTTATTTTCGCAACCTTACTGAACATTCTGAATTAATCTCAAGCGTTGTCTGCGAGAAGACTCATAACTCGGGAGAAATATAATTTCAGGCGCATATTAAATAGCGTTGGTTGCGTTTCGTTGCGATTTTCTCAGATTCGCCCACCTGGTACTTTACATTGTTTACGTTGCTCTGGACTTAATTGCTACTTGAAATCTTACACTAATCACTGTTGTAGTGTACTCAAAACTTTACATATACATATGTTTGAATTCGAGGGTAGCTGTAACGCATTTTATTAATTTTATTGTATCTTTTAAAGGATCTTGCTACGGCGTAACCATTGCCGTAGCATTATTTTGTAACTTAAAATGGAAGTGAGTCTTGCTACGCCGTAGCACCTTTTGTGCATTTATTGATTGCACGCAATGTGGGTTCAAATGTCAAGGCCCTGATTTGATACTTTGGTTGTAGGTTCATAAAGTTTTTTAGTACTTGAAGTTATATTTTCAGCTGTTGCGTTCAATGTAGCCAAAAATGTTCGACCCTACACGGAACAAGTAGAAAGGGGTTGTGAAATAATAGCTTCGAGCTACAATATTTTACATGGGTGTTCCATTTTCCTGATTCTGTTACGAAACACTTACATCATACGGAACATTTTCTGTCCCACTTACTTGTTTGTGGTTTTGAGCTATATTTTGAATACTGTTTTTATCAATTGATTTCGAATATAAAATAAATTTAATAAAAATTGATTTCAAGGATTTGTGACTTCTTTCATAATAATTCTTGTAAAATTGTGATTCAATACTGTGCTTTCCATTATTTATTTCCGTTCAAATGAATAACGCAACGATCATCTTTAGGTAATAACGTTGTCTCATTTTAATGCTTGTCTTTATTTATCTATTGTGTCCGTAGCGACATTGAAAGCTTAACTTCACTGTAAAATCATTTATGAATTGTTATCATGTTAATAATAATCTTCACTTAGTCTAGAGCAATCTAGTACGACAAGTGGCCCTCCTTATTTACCATAGCAGAAAGCACCAAGTACCTAATTACGACAGATGTTAAAATCATTTTTGAATGTTATCAAGTTGATAATAATCTCTTCTTAGTCTACCACAATCTTGTACTGAAAATGGCCCACTCTGGTTACCATAGCAGAAAGCATCTAAACCCTTAACTATGACCGTTATTGTTTCAGATCTGCGCACGGCGTTCGGTTTACTAGACCGCGACAGTGACGGGCATGTCACTCCCGCCGAGCTGCAGTTCATGCTGCGCAACCTCGGCATCACCGTCGCCGATGAACTTATTGCTGAGCTCATCAAAGATGCCAGTAAAACTGGTCAGTGCCTCCACTTTTATATTCCAACATACTTACCCTTTCACCTCCACGGTCATGTAAAGTAGTGCTAGCAGTCGACCGCACGTCGCCGTCGGTGGTAACGAGTTCCATCAGGGATGCGCCCTTTTTATTTAGCTACTGTACAGGCATATTATGAGACTGCTTCTTATTTGTTTTCTGTTAACAATATTTTCGAGTGTGTATGATTTAGTGTGATTCTATATTTCTCCTTTCTAATTCTTGAATCAGAAAAATGAAGCAGCTTTACATTAGTTTTATTTTTTCCTTCAGGTGAAGTAAACCTGAAATTTTAAATCGCATTTGAGTCATGTATCCACTCTGACATTATTTGTTGTCATCACCACCTTCAGTGGTTAATACTACTAAAGCTCCTCTGTTACCTCTGGTGCATTCTTGACAGTAAACCCAAATCTCTTTATCACGAGACGAGCTATTCTTATAACCAGTTCAAAGTATAATAGCAATGAATCTTCTACAACGATGGCATTGTCAAGGCGCACAGTTTGTTTCTATTGTAATGTGCTATTCTGTTGGCTAGCCATCGCAGCTTACGTCATGAAATTTACGTCCCACGCTCAGCTCGCATGCAAGAAGTCCATCAAACTTGGTAATGGAGCGATGGGCGTAAATCGGAGCCGTTTGCTCGCAAATGACACGGCACCGACCGCCCTGTCGATCATGGCAGACAGGGTCGCCATTATCTTCTATCTTATATAGCAAATCACTGTATTATGAGGATATTTATCGGTCTATATTATATCTACAAATCTACTGCGTTTAGATAAATTTTCAGGGAAGATTTTAAGTCCTAGAAGCATTTTAAAATACCCATTTCCAGTACAGATTCTGAAAGGCAAAAGTACACAGACACTCAGCTTTTAAGCTGAAGGCTTTTTCGAGGTAGGCACCATGAACAAAATTGTTACCAACAAGTTGTTTTCTTAAACAAGTTGATTTGACTTTATACGCTAAAATAAATATTGATGTGCGATCGTCGTGTTTTATGACTCAATATCGTTGGGGAGGCACGCACGAGTCATATACATACATATGTTGAGGTTACGGAGGCTTACATATGAAAATTCAAGACGATAATGTCATTTATCTATGCGCAATTTCCTTCGCTTAACCTTGGAACGAATTCATGACGGAGTAGAAATGAGTACTCGTAACCGAAGAGCTTTAGAAGAACCCTAGACAGGGCTTCGATATGAATTTTTAGTAAATAACCTTTTTACGATCTTATTAGTGGTGAGAATACTGTATTTTAAACAAGTCGTGAAGTGCCTAGATCTAATTGCGTGGATCTAAAATAACTATGTACTTACACAAAAAATATTATGTTTTGACTTTGAATTTCTGCCAACATAGCACATGTTTTTGACATACAATAAACTCATTGAGATATTGCACTGTTTTATGTCAGCAAATGTACTGTGACTGCGAATTGCTAGTTACAAAGCGTAGCAACAGATGCTTAAAATTAATAATTTTAGGTAGGTATACATTACGGTGGTATACAGCGTAATATTCAGTAATTGCTGAAAGAATGTTGGCGTAGAAATATTCAGGGGCTATGAAAAAACTTTCCATATCTACTTATTGCCTTATTAGAATACTGCGTGATCCAGTAAGTTTTATAGTCCAACACGAATAAACAAAACTTGATTAAATCGATGAGGCACTTAATTTAGAGGGTTATTGTAAAATGGCGTGCGCGCGTAAGTCGGGCGGCTTCCGGCGCGCGCGGCCCTCAACCTGGGCCCTACCACTTACTCACAGTTACCTGCGCTTTTCCAAGTCGTCGTGACGTAATTGATAAAGTTCCACTTGATCACTCACCACTGGAGTGCCTAATTGGCTATATAACTTGCTTCATTACTTTGCATGCCCCCAGATGTATTCAGTAACTTTTAGTATTGTAGAGTTGCGTCATAAGCCAAGTGATTGACGGCTTTATGGTGGCTAACTTAACTTATAAATAAAGCATGTCTTGACTTTATTGCTGCTAAAGACCGCAATATTCACTCTCTATTTGTTTTCTAGATACCTTTTATGGTTTTGGTAGCTAGGTATAAACATAAACAAAACAATTGACATTGTAGCCCAGTAGAAATCAACATTAATTAAAAATACCCGTCTGCTTAAAAAGCGGACTAAAAAGAAGGTAAACAAGGAGAAAATCATGCTGTGCAGTCGGAGGATACATCTGGTTTTGGCAGTCGGGTAAAAAACGCTTAAATCGCAAGGCATGATATTGTTCCTATGATTGTTTTGGTATGTTGTATAGACCAGTTAAAGTAGTGTACATAAAAATTTGCAACTTCGAAAAACTTGTGCTCGCTGCGTAACACAAAAAAAACTGAGAAATTTTGCTCTAGAAGTCATAAAAACTGAGAAATGTTGCTCTAGAAGTCATAAACTATGCGTTTTTCGAGGAAAACATCGGTCCTTTTTTTAAAGTTCATTAAATTTACAATAATTTAAGCTTAACCGCAGCTCTATAAACACTATATGGATCAAGCTATGACCTTCCCAAAATAATAACCTGCAAATGTAAGAGGGGTTGCAGGCGCACTTGTCTGAGAGCTGGACTGTAACTATCCAGTCTCTCCCCCCTGTTTTGTATGATGCCGTTACTATAGCCTATTCTAAAAAAGTTAAAAACTTAGGGGTTTTTTTGGACAACAACCTATCTTGGAATATTCACATTGCAGAAGTAAGCAGGAGGGTGTTTTGCTCATTTCGGTCTCTTAAACGTCTCCAGAAGTTCCTGCCTTTTCCAACCAAAGTTACTCTTGCTCAGTCTCTCCTTCTTCCTCTTCTTGACTATGCTGATGTCTGCTTTCTTGATGTGACTGAGGAACTCCTTGATAAGCTCGAACGTCTACAGAATTTGTGCATCTGCTTCATTTTTGGCCTTCGAAAGTATGACCATGTGTCGGAATTTCGGAAGCGGTTGAAGTGGCTGCCTATTCGACAGCGCAGAGATATCCACACTCTATCTTTACTGTTTTCTGTTCTTCACAATCCTAACTCTCCTTCGTATCTTCGAGAGCGCTTTGAGTATCTTGTCCCGAGAGGAAAACCTTGCCGTTCCTCATCATCTCTTCTCCTTCGTTTTCCTCCCCACTCCTCAAGTCGTTACGGTGGATCATTTACTGTTCGTCCTGTTCGCCTCTGAAAAACTCTTCCACATTCTATACGGGATAGCGTTTCGTTGGAGGTTTTCAAGAGAAGAATAAGGGAACATTTCCTATCAACATGACGCATAAATATGTATTTATAAATGTAAGATTTTAGTTATGTATTTCCTTCATTTTTTTTTTAAGTATAGTATGTATTATGTTTACACGTAGGTATCTGTTTAGTTTATTTAGTATGTAAGAATTTTAAATATTCAATGTTTTTTTTTTATAACTTGGAATTTTGTTGTGCACTTGAATCACTGTCCTCATACGCAAATTTCCTATGACAACTGGGTTTGCTGTTAGGGAACCCAATTATGGGTTAAGCTCGCCTTTGTACATAAGCTGTCCATTGTATTTGTATTTCTTCATTTTATGTTTTTGTGTGCAATAAAGAATAAAGAGAATAAAGAGAAAGAGACAATTTTTTGTAGAATTGTCTCAATTCTACAGTTGGGATGTTTTTCTGTCGAAAAACGCATAGTAGGTAGAAAAAAGTAAAAATAAAAAATGTTTTTCGTGTGTTGAGCAGCGAGCACAAATTTTTCGAAGTTGCAAAGGACAATGACAGAATCCCATACATTGTTTTAGCTGAGATTAAATTCCTAGGACTCTCTAGAACTAGCTTTAGTTCAGGGTCATGTGTTCTGAATTAGTTTGTACAAGAATTTTCGTTCAAGAATGCCGAAAATATTAGATATTCAGTCATGAACTTTTGTGTTATGTTTGGGTAACTTTTAATAATGTGTTTAAAAGATAATATTATTCAATTTGGTGGAAGTATAAGGACAATATCGCATTAGTTTTTCCCTTTTCTAGGTATTTCAGCATGAAATGTAAAATATACTCTTTGGAAAGAGTATATTTATTTATATAAGCGATTTTAACGTGTATCAAGGGGTCGTCGTCACCAACCAAGCTATATTTTTTTTTACTTGGATACTAGTCTTTTTGCCAATCATTAATGGAAAGTAAGTAATTCATTTACTTCTACTATACTACAGTATTCTTACCTGCCTGCAAGTACTTCACTTACACATGAAACTGTATTTTTAATTAATTTACTCCGTTTTATTATAATAACAAATACAATAGTTATATACTTACTACAGTCACTATTACTTGTCGCTTGGCAGAATAAGTGTAAAATGACAACACTAAGCTAATAAGAGTTACCGATAAAATCAAATAACTTTCATTTATAATGTTCTTTTAAACGTGGTGAACCAGTTAATGTTATAATTTGAAAAAACGTAGTCAATTAATGGTATTTCTTTCGTATATAACTCACTTTCAAATTGAAAGTCTTAGCAGACTTAATTGAAAGTTTCAATTAAGTCTGCTAAGATTTCGCCATAGTTCTTTTTTTGTACACTACCCTAATGGTACAGCATACCAAAAAAATCGCAAGAAGAATGTTGATTTCTACTGGGCTACAATGTCAATTGTTCTGTTTATATTTATACCTGGGTATCTAGAAAACAAAAAGAGAGTGAATATTGCGGTCTTTAGTAGCAATATAGTTTAGAATTTTAGCCCAGCTCTCAGGTGCGCCCCCCCTGCATCCCTTCTTACATTTGCAGGGTAAAATTTTGAGAAGGCTGGCTCGTTGTTAGTTGCTAGAAGGATAAGGCCGCATGAGCTCATTTCCTACCTCACTCGGTGGGGTACTTCTCTGACCTCAGCCACTTTTGCACTTGGTGGTAGGTGCGGAACACATGGAAATCTTCAAAGGACCAAGGAGAAGGAGGAAGGAGGAGGAGAAGGACGAAGGATGTTTGTTTGTCGAAAAACGTATAGTTTATGACTTTTATAGCAAAATATGAAAACGTTCCAAAATTTCGCAGTTTTTCGCGTGGTTGCAAATTTGGATTAATACTCTGGCCCATACAACATACTTAAAATCCAGAACTACACCAAGGTTTGCGATGTTAATGGCGATTTCTTCCCGACGGTTAATGATTAAACAGAGAAAAAAAAAGCTTACGTTTCTCTAGTGGATTTTTTTCATACCTTGGATTACTTAAGATTGGTGTGTAAAAAATAAACTGTTTTTTTTTCCATTTTTCTTTGGAAAATATGCCAAACAAAAATTACACAGTTTCGTAAGGAATTATTGAAAAAAAATAGTGTAGTGGTGTTTTTTGTTTGTTTTGCTTGTTTAAAAAGGATGATCTCCTTTTATGTTCAATAAAAATCTGCAAACAAAATCTCGATGCCCTTTTTCCTTGGTACCTACTTGGTTTCAATCACCATGACGTCTTGGTGGCATCCCTCCCAGAGCTCATCGCTTTAAGCACCTAATTTTTCAGGGAAAATGTCTAGATGGGAAACAAGGAAGTCAATCTTTAAAAACATATTACATCCTAAGGCTGTTTTACAATGTTAGTAGTAGCTTCGAACTCACTTCCTTATACAATTATATTATATATTATAGTTCGGCGACAATTTTTTTCAAAAAAATATTTTGACACTGCAACGAAAGAATTCCATGCATTTTTACTTCTCATTTTAATTTTGCAATATTGGGATTCTTCGTAACCTTCCGTTAATCCAGTTCTACGAAATTCCTCCGTAGTCCTTTCTTAAATTTTACTTCGCTCTGTCTGGGAAACACAGATTTTAGATTCAGAAAATCAACTCCATATCTATCCTAGGCTTTAACTTTTTCATGATGATATTGTTTGAGTCTATTTTAGGATTTTCAGATATATTATTTTTAACCACCGACGGAAAAACAGGGGTGTTATAAGTTTGACGGGTGTACCTGTGTATCAGTCTCTGGCATCATAGCTCCTAAACTTATGGACCGCTTTTAATTTCGTTTTTTTTTGAAAGGTGACTTTATCGAGAGTGTGTGATTTAAATAGGTTCAGCCGATCAAAAGTTATGGGCGTTTTACTGTTTGAATATTTTCGCAAGATATATTAACGTCATAATATATAACGCGTCCAATAGATTGTCGATCGGAGCGTTTCTACAACTAAATAAATTAGTAGCATGAAATTAAAATGTGTCGTGGGTTTTTTAAATTTAACTTGAACATCTTGCCAAATATAAAAACTTATATACCTACTTTCCTACCTACACTACATTATGTTTGTATATTGCTAATACTACAAACATAGCAACTGTTGTCGTAATCTCAATACTTATGCAATTCTGGGAAGTCTGACATTATTTCCTGAGATTGGCGGTTGCCCTATCAGTTATGCAAAGATAAGAGTGTACAAAACACGTAAAGCATATTAAATTACTTCGAGACAGTTCAGGGCTTCGGACCGTATCGCGGGCGTGGGGCAGCCGGCAGCCACGCCCGCGCGCTCTATCTAACATCGCACCCTGATAATCTCTTGATCCAATCAGATCGTATCCAAGCCTCCACGAGGTTAACATTCTGAACACGATACAAAAACTGTCCATTAATGCTATAAGTCACGTTCTGAGTTGTGAATTATGTCATTGCAGTTAAGCTATCTCTATATAGGTTCAAGCCCGTATATGTGAGCTAAGAAGGTAATCCTACCCACTTTAAATAAAGCATGAGAACTAGCTCGGTATTTTAAATGAAAAGGTATCGTAGGAAGACAATAAAGGTGCACCGTAGCCACAGGCACGGTAAATATATCTAACAGTATTGTGACTCGGCCGTGTCCTTGAAATAAGTGCCTACAAGCTCGCGTCAACTAAACACGCGTTAGGGCTGCCCGCCTCTACCTACTTGAGTTTCTTCCTAGTTTGTGTTTTGTGATTGTAAATAACTCAGATTCTTTTCTGTAATCTTAGGTAAACATTATATTTTTTATTATAACCTACCATTTATTACTCTCATTGGTAATCAGTTCATAATGATATTAATTCGTCTAATTCAATAATATATGTAAGTAGCTAAGTACATAAGTAAATATATAGCCTAGCCTAGGAGTTGCCTAGGCTAGGCTATATATTTACTTATGTACTATATATACCTACTAGTTCTTTTTAACGCAAGCGTAGGTAGGTCACTCGTGTGTCATTTTATCACCCTATCCAATTATTTATTTATCAATACAGGTATTTTACTCGGTGGAAAAAGCGAAATACCTAACTATTAAAAAATTTAACAAATTACGTACTATTACGTTAGGTTCTACTTTTTTTATAGTCTTGCTTCTCCGAAAGAGGTGCCAGGTAATTAAAAAAAATCTGGGTGCGTTATAGAAGAATGCAAGCAACCAAAAACAGTACAAAATAGTCTATAATTGCTCTCTGCCATATTAAGTAATTGTACTTATTTCAATCAAATATTCACAAATCGCACGCTTACTGCTTACAAAACATCACACCGTTCGTGATTTTATTGCGACTGTAGTGTAGGTATCGAGTGTTGGCTGAACTCGAGACGCGTAGGTATGACTCGCGTTCCGACCGTTTGTATGAAGATAGAATACTGTTAGATAACTTTACCGTGCCACAGGTGGCGCTAAACTCCCTCGTTCTTGTCTACGTTAGCCTCGCTGCCTTTAAAACTGCTTGCACATCTGGCACGCTTTGTATAAATTTAAATAAATTACCTGCAGTATACACAAGTTCTAAATGAACCCAGAATTAAATATAGGGATAATTATTTAAGTTTATTTGCACGAATGAACTGTAATCTTAGCAAGCAACATAAAAATATATGCCGAACGTAAGACTGGCTGGAATAATAAAACTTTATGAATGACGAGCCCTGACTTTATGGCTGAACATTGATAATGACTGTTATAATTAACTGGAGCTAATGCTGTGCGGGGGTGAACTGCTGACGTCATGAATTTAACGGCTTTTCCTGCCACCGCGTTAATTAAGATTTAACGACTTAAAGCCCTTTTGTTAATTGTCACATAACATTTTGTTACATATTATTTGGGCACGATATATTATTATTTTAATGATATGGTGGTGGCTGGCATCTACGTTTATTTTCTCGTAAATCTTTATCTGTGACCCCAAAAAGGTTTCTGTAGGAAGGTAACATTATTCGGGTAGGTATGTCGCAACACATTACGAAAGAAAGTCGTTAAAACGTGTAACTGTTTATGTTTTGTAGGGTTTTACAGTGGGGAAACACGGCACGCTTTTGTTGCCTACTTATTCTGTAATATTATAAGTAACATTTTATAAGCATTTTTTTCAACACTTACAGAATGTGTTTCATTTATAGTCAAGTGCTGATTTTTCTCAACATTCCGACGGGCTTGTGAATGTAAATTGCACCATCATTGCCCGTTAGGTATTGTTGCTATTAAATAATCAAAATCTGCAGGGAGGTCTTGTGAGTACGCTGACTAGAGGTGCCTGGGGCTCTGCAAATACAGATATAGTATCAGCTTACGCTACATTTTCTTTACTAGCTAAAGGTGGCTGAAAGATATAACATACTTTCCTTCGTATTAGTTAGATATTCATTAGCCCGAGCTGTGGCTGTCACGGTCTTGCTAATTGTCTTTTTTGAAGAAGAATAATAATTTTAAGATTATATAAGTACAGAGTTTTATCACTTGTGTGGTTGATAGTTAAAATGAAACTTAACCAGATTCTAACTAAAGCATCTTCAACCAATATCCGAGAACTCTGATTATTACGTGCCCATCGACTTCTCACTATTCCACCTTCTTGCGTCGAATCCCCAATATTGGGGGTCAAATCCTTCTCCTTTTAAGCTTCTCCATTTGCTCCTATTTTCAGCAACATGCACAGCTTCCGAAGCTTTGATGTTCAACGAAGTCCGGATTTGATCTGACCAGCGTGTCAGCGGACTTCTTCCTCTAGTTCGTTTGCCCTCGATTTTACCTGTGTCAATCATTTTCAGTAAGTGATCCCCAACTTTGCGGTCTTTTCACTAATAGGTGAATCATTTTGTTTCCAGGTAACGGTCTGATAGATGAGAATGACTTCATGCAGTGGGTGACGAAGATACAAGCAATACAAGGGATGGATGTCACGGCGATTGGAGGCGACTCCGAGGAGGAGATCACACGAGATCTACTCTCAGCATTTAAGTGAGTTCCTTAAATTACCTGTAGCGGCACCAACGCCGCCATTAACGAACTAATGATATGACGTCACATAAATCCTGCATCGTGCAAGAAAAGTTTTCGGTGCGATTTGAACACATATAACCGACAATAACCGTTGGGCAGTTGCCCGGACCAGACACAACACTCGTCTCATCGGAGGATCCTCCCTTTTCTATGGAGGTTATCGGGACTTTACACCCTGTTCCACATAAATCCGTTTGTTTAAGGAACTTATCAAACTCTAGCATGAAATTCTGTTAACTTCGACTTTCTTAACTTCAAATTCTCAATACGAAAACCGGGGATAAACTTTCTTATCTAAATAAATTCCTGAAATAGTTTCAGTAATTTATTTAGATTGGCTAAACACGGACGAATATTTTAAATAACTATATCTAAAAAAGATATCTCGAAAGTCTCGAAACTTCTTGCCTGTATCGAATAATTGAACGAAAAAAGGTACGTAGTAAATACGTAGTTTACCTACTGAAACTGTAGAACATTAAAACCGGTTTTATCAGCGATAGAAGGAGTCGCTGAAAAGATTACCTAATGGAATGGCTTCTGACCTTTCCTTACTTATGCAATCCTAGCTTGCGGAGTTGCAATTGCTTAGCAGCAAACGTGATTAGGGTTCAAGGGTAGGTATCAATTTTATTTTTATATTAGATACCTACATGGGCACCCAATTAATTATTAGATACTCTAAATAACCAGAAAATTATCTACGCCTCTACTAACTGAAAGTATATGCAGAATTGCAAAGGTGTAAATAATTCACCAAAGTATTACACACAGACTCCGACCTGCTTCTGATATGATCTTGATAGAAAAAGAATCAAAATACTAGGTACATACTGAACTCAGTATTCTCATGCTAAACAGTGTCCTTGGGACCACTAAACTAACGAGAAGTAAGAAATTGTTAAAATATGCATCTGTAGAAAATGTCTGCTACACCGTTTGGTGTAACTTCACCTGTTTTGCCGGCAGCCTTTTTAGGAAAAACATTCCATTTCGGTCTTTCACCTCAATACAGAATGAATGAATCACCGCACTGAAGTCGAAAGCAGTTAACAGAATCAAGTGGCGTGCAATTGGTGAGGCATATGTCCAGCAGTGGAATACTGTAGGCTGATGATGATGATGTACCTTTGGGCATGAAGTCTAAATAAATGGAAACCCCCGTTAAAATATCTTCATGTGTGTTCCAGGGTGTTCGACCGCGACGACAATGGGTACATCACGCGGGACGAGCTCCGGTCGGCGCTGGAGATGATCGGCGAGCCCGTGACCGACGCGCAGCTCAACCAAGTGCTGGCGCTCGGGGACATCGACCACGACGGCAGGATCGACTATGAAGGTACTACGCACTAAATGATTGTTATGGAAGAAGACCTAATAATTAGATGGTGGTAAAGTCCGTCGTGATGCTGCATTAATATAAGATTAGACCATTATTGCGAAAGGTTTACGCATGGTGGGACGCACTCAAGCTAGGTTCGCAAGGTGCAATGCGAGTTGCCGAAAATTAATATAAATGGCGTGCGGATGGAGAGGACTATGTCCATCAATGAACTGC
This sequence comes from Orthosia gracilis, assembly GCA_947562075.1. Lineage (NCBI taxonomy): Eukaryota > Metazoa > Arthropoda > Insecta > Lepidoptera > Noctuidae > Orthosia > Orthosia gracilis. The sequence continues at coordinate 33,674,107 of OX387275.1, read as the reverse complement.
TGTATGCGGATGCTGATGATGACAATATTAGGCTTAAAAAGAATATAAGAAAGGTTTTCCTACATATTCGTTTTTTTTTAATTCCAGAGTTTGTGAAGATGCTGTTGTAACGTGTACCTCTTTGAACAAGACCTCATTAGATAATATAATGGTAGTGTTAATGACGTGCCGTTGGCGGCGAGAGGTCCTCATCTGATCGCGAAAGTCTGCAGTGGCAACAACACCTTCACGATCACGACGCAAGGGGGAGACTCCTTCCACGTGTGGCCCCCACGAGGATTTTCTGTACATTCGCGGATCGAGTGGAAGTACCCAGCAGTCAACAACTGTTGAAATTGTTGTACATAGGAGTAATTTTGTAATTAATAAAAATAACAAATATCTAATGTAGTTACTAATTTAGGTTATCAAAGTTATGTATAATTAACTATAATGAACATATATTTTGCATACGTATCTAAATTGTTTTTTTTGGATATTTCTAATGAAAATATGGCTTAAACAAACTCAGTCAGTAATTTTGTAAAAAAAGACATTATGTACTACTAGTAGAGTGCTATATTTGAATGAATAAAAACTTGCTTAATACAACAGTTTTAACGTAAATAAATTGTCAGTACAAATATTCATGTTTATTTGCTGCTAAACTATATTTGTAAACATGCTATTTATATATTTATAAATAAAATTCTATACCTACTTACTCTTAGCTATAAGGGCCTAGCAAGTTAGCACATTAGGCAGGCTGTTTTTGTTTATAAAATAAATCCTTGTTTAGAAACTATTTTCAACAAATTGATCGAAGTAACTTTTTTAATAAAATGTTACTTTGGAATGCAAAATTGTCTACCTACTCTTCTTACAATAAAAATAATAACATAAAATAAACATTTTATATTTTTAAATGTTTTTAAGTGTTTTTATGAAAGAAATATTTAAAAATATACAAAGTAAGAAGAATGTGAATTATAGGAGATACAAAAAATAAAACACGTTGTAATTTTATGGTTGTGAATGATAAGTTACACCAGAATTGTTATAATTATGAATTAAAGTGGTATGAGTACCTACTGGTATATCTGCTTAAGTATTTATTTTTAAAACAGGCCTTAACGAAATTTGTATACCATCAGGTTCACCGAAAAATAGAATCCCAAATGTAACTCAAGTGGGGAGTTGGGGACATTTTCACACATTTTGGTCCGTTACCGAATGACTGCACGACTAGAGTGTGATGGCGTGTAAAAATCGTAACTAAGTATTCTTAGATACCTACTGTATTCAGAAACAGGCCATCATCAAATCGTATTAACCTTACATATGTGCAGGTAGGTATGTACTTAACCATATCATTTTGCTTGGTTGGTTTCTAGTCACTTGTAGTTAATATATTTTTCAATTAGTTTTCAAACATTCTATGCGATAGCGTATTGGTATTTCGGGCGTGTTATATCTTTTCTGAAACATAAGGTATCTGCCAATTTGTAGTCTTGAAATAACCGACCGTACCGTATTAGGTAACCGTTTTGTTATCTGTTAAAATATAAAGTACCTAAGCAGTACCGTACCAAACATTAACAGCACGGTCAAAATATCAAATAACTGAGCACCAGAAATGTCAAAGTCACTCTGACGTCCGACTCTCTTGGCTCATGAGGCAAACGCGGGGCGCCGCGCGGGTTGGCGGGAGTGGGTTCATATGACATTTCGGTGCTCAGTTATTTTGACCGATTAGTAAGGTACAGTTAAGGGTCAAAAGTGCAGTCACAGCAGCAGCAATCTTTTTTTGGGCAGCAGAATTTCAATTTTTCACGGTTTGTTGATATAATCTATACTTTCGTTTGTATACAAAATATCAAACTAGTTGTGGATAATTTAACTTCTTCTACAAAAACTAGCCATTTGAATTTTGGGAGAGGAAGACTGCACTTTTGACCCTTGACTGTACATATTCTCATTTAATAATATTCATGTCCGTACATAAATACATATTATTTATAGGGTCAATATTTATCCCAGTAGTAGATATTATGGTTAATTTACACACTGGTACCTTACCAATTAAATTGTCGTAGGTATTGTTACAACTAACTTGTCTCTAAATACTTATTCTTTAAATTCATGTAAAAATATAATTCATTTTATTACATATTTACAAACCCTTTAATTATGAGCCTTCGAAAGGCATGTGATGTGGAATGAAAGTGATTAATAAAACTTGAATTTGTTACTTATTTATTTTGTAATTTATTCATTGAACTCTTTATCAATTCAATTCATTCTGCGCCGGCGAAGAACTTGGAAAGAAAGTCGGCCGGTTGTGGTTCAATGCTTGGACTCCAGTGCCTCATAACATGCCCCTTCTGCTGCCACTGATTGGTTATTTCTTTAAGCTCGATGTAACCCTGCATTCATAAACCATTTTTTAACATATGGGTACCTACCTATGTGACCGTAGGGGTTGCCATCAGGCAGTTGGTTGGAAGCTAGGAACAGAAAGCGGTACTCCTATACATAGGTAAGCAAACCGAGTGTAGGTATATAGTTTATGTTTGATGCTCTACTCGTTCTTGTTGTACCTATACATGCTTGGATATAATCATGTTCAAAAACATATAAAAGTTGTCACTGCATCGTTGGTCCGGTGGCCAGCTTACCGGCTACGGATCATGGCCCCGGGTTCGAGTCCCGGACTTACCTTAAAATGTAATAATTATTTATTTTCGTTTAATCAGATTTTTACACATTTAGTTAAAGCAACATTGAAATAACTAGAATATAATAACTTTATAAATTACTAGCTGTTCCCCGCGGCGTCGCTCCCGTGGCCCTCCCCAAAGGACCCGTTTTCGAAATAAATAAAAAAATAGCCTATGTTACTCAGGAACAATGTAACTATTTTTTAAATTTATCCGCTTTAATCCGAAACTGTATTAATAAAAATTCAATAAAATGACATCGCTGAAAAAAAAAATGAAATCTAATGACAAACTCAATGCTTTTATTAAAAAAAAGTTAGTAAGAAAAAATATATAACATTTTCGTCGTATTTCGACGTTTCGTTACGAAATAATTATTTGTTAAATGTGTGTGTGTGTGTTGTTGTTGTGTTAAATATTTTTATAATCATCTCTTAAAACCCTTCATTTTGATACCCTACCTACATGATGAGTTTGGAAGAAATATAAAATTGGGATCCCCAAAATAAAGCACCCAGAAGCCTTTCAATTTTAATCAGATTCAGAATTGTTTATTTGCCAGCAATGTAATATTTAGCAGTAACTATAATGCATGTATTTTGATGATTGGAAATAAATGGGTTTTATTATTATAACTGTTGAGCTGTTGTCCGCGACTTCGTCCGCGTCAAACTTGTAAAGTTTATATTTTTTTTTAAGTTTCCCACAGGATCTGTGAGTAGCCTTTATTTCTCTTTATAACATCAGCTATCTACCAGTGAAAGTCTCGTCAAAATCGGTCTAGTCGTTTCGAAGATTACCCGGAACAAACAGACAGACAGATAAAAATTGTAAAAAATGTTATTTTGGTGTATATATATATTCATATACATAGTAAAAAACGGTTATTTCAATATTACAAACAGACACTCCAATTTTATTTCTATGTATAGATTATAACTGGTCCAAACAACATACTAAAAATCCAGAACTACATCAAGCTTTGCGATTTTAATGTCGATTTCTACTGGGCTATATAATACACTGGTAAACAAAATATAACTTTTTTGTTTTAGGAAGTTTCTAAACTTTTTCAGTTTCTAAACAGTTTCTTAGTAATTTGAGTTCGCTGATTTCATGATGATCTGCTCTCAGTTTTCTTCTAGCAGCTTTAGTTTTTGTGATACAGGTCCTTCCTAAAATTTCGTTACGCGGATTACTAATATATTTTTAACGTGCATTTTTTTTTTATATTCCTTAAATTAATCGATATGTCCACATTAGGTAGGGTGAACTCATCTAACTTCGTGACAAAGGCATTTGAGTAATAAAATACAAATAAATTATTAATTAATTTAATTCAGTCTCAGCATGAGTTTTAATCAGTCTTTTATGAGGAATATTAGCACAAATAATCAGAATTTTTTCTAGAAACCTAAGAGTTATACCAAATTTACTAAACCAAGTCAACTTGCCTAATGAGGGTATTCTGAAATCATGTACACTAGGTGGCATCACTGAGACGTGAGGTCCAAGCATAGACATATTAAGTAAATAGTATGGACTAGAAATACCTACGAAAAAAAGGTGCCTACCTAAACCTTAAAATGTCACATAAAATGGCTGCCGATGCTATGGTTGTGTGAATCAAGAAACACACACACACTCACAAATCTCAATAATACAATAAGTAAACAACCATTTGACAGCAGGCCTACCACGAACACAAGCACAAAAATCGTCACATAATATGGCGGATATGGCACTTACCTACAACTGTCACTACGTCACAACAAAATGTTGCCATTATGAGCAATAACGGTAATATTGTTGTCTCTTTTACCAAATACGATTACTATATTGGAAAGAATGAAACAACACGATGTTCCACATTCTGTATCGTATTTCACTCATATTTGTATAAGCTAATGTATGTATAGAACATCGCGGCGCCTCCAAGTTTTTCCTATCTCAATGGGTCCAAGCTGCTGTCAAATGCTTATGTTTTTTGACATTAGTCAAATTGACGTCAAGCAAGTTGATGTCATAAGTTAAATTTTCCAAGTAAAAGACCTCTCACCAATGTGGCGCCAACTAGTGGCGTGAATTTTCTTAAAAACCCTCATTCCGTGGTGACCTCTTTAAGTCCGTGATAGCTAATACTTTAATTCTGATATAACGGAATTAGGCAAGTTAACTTTATTTAAGTAGTACAATATTAATATTATAATAAAATTAACATAAACATAAAAAAAACAAGATAAACATTTTAGTAACATCTAGAATTATTCTTCGGCGCAACACATATCACACTTAAAAATCGTCTCAATTGCCTGTCTAAAGCGTGTTCTTCTTGTTGGGGTCATCCATGATATATCTGAAAGTAAACAAGCAAATTAAAATAATAAATACGTACCTACCTGCTCAGATTTTAGCGTCTGCCCAAATTTGAGCTCATATTAATAAAAAAAAGCTGCGAAATTTGGTAAATTACTCACGCAATTACGTGACAAGTCCAAAAAAAGTGTCACCCAATTCCGTGATAGCAAAATATAATATTGGCTCAAAGTCGTGATTTTAATTAAGACCAGATAAAAGTAATAAAATGACATCAATCTTGTCTACTACACTCAAAATAAGTCAATAATTTCAGTTAAAACCACAAATATTTGTACATAACTACTATAATTCTGTGATAGCACAGAAACCACTCAACCGCTAAAACGCTAATATTTTTGACGAACAAAATAAACTCTAACACGAAAAAGACGCAGAACTATGACGATTTTTTTACTGCCACATCAAGGGAATATCAATTACAATTAATTTTATTAGAAAGAAGCTAAAAAATCGGTTAAATACTTACATAAATACAGCGTTCGCCACCAATTCACAAACACTGCCGAAACCGGCGAGATTCGCGCGCGAAGTGCTAAAACCGTGTTAGCTGTTTCTATCTCGCTCACTCGAGCACCCCCAAACTTTACAGACGAATTTGAACTTTATCACAGAGGCTTAAGGTTGTATTTCAAACCATTGATTTCACTCGTATAGCCCTATGATAGCGCTCAAACCAAATATCACCGAATTAGGCGAGTCACAGAATTAGATGAGTTCACCCTAATTGCTTAAACGATCCAAATAGTTCTTGTGCTGTTTGTGGTGAATATATTGTTTCAAAAATGTCGTTTAAGTGCGTCTGACTTTATATAGAAGGCCTACTTGAACTTCTTTGGGACGCCATTACAAGATCCCAAATTTTTATGTGGTAGTTGCGTAACATCATTGCGTCTATGGGCTAGTTATTTTTTTTTTAATATGTTTTATTTACCCGAATTTAAAATCAGCTCTTAGACCAATTCTAAATACCAGCGAAGAACCTGTGGCTAATACACAATCTATTACTTCTAATGTCACACTACAAGTTCTTTCAGAAGCCAGTGATGATGAGGACAGTGACAGAAAAAATTAAAGCTGGTATTTTTGACGGTCCTCAGATCAGGGAACTAATAAAGGATTAAAATTTTACTAAACTAACTGTATGACAGATAAAGAGATATCTGCATGGATTGAATTTGTTTGGGTTGTGCAAAATTTCTTAGGAAATAATAAGTCTCCAGACTACATTCAACACATTTAGCAGCTCATGTTGCACTTTCAAAGACTTGGATGTAACATGAGCATCAAGATGCACTTCCTTTTCAGCCATTAAGACCGCTTCGCTGAAAAATTGTGCGATTTAAGCGAAGAACAAGGAGAACGCTTTCATCAGGACATTCGCACGATGGAAGAGCGATACCAGGGTCGTTGGAATGCAAATATGATGGCTGATTACTGCTGGAACATTCAAAACAAGGCTGAAGTTTCGATTCATGAAAGAAAATCTTATAAAAGAAAGATTTTTCATGTTTGGTTACAGAAACAATATTTTTCATTTTATAATTGGAGTATTTTTCGCTAAAAATGTAATATGTTAATATTTCAAAAACTAGAGCTGTTAGTAAAAACTGACAACAGATTTGGAACCAGCGTGGCAGAATCATACAAAATCAGATATGAAACTTCATAAAACAAAACTACTGCTTACCAGTGTTAATATCTTGTAGGTAACATTTCCGCTGCTGAAGCTCTGGCCTCCTCTTTGTGATCCCTCTCACGGGTGGGCGTTTACCACCATGCGAAATGAGTGCGGTTTTGAATAATTGGTTCTAGACATGTTAGTTTCGTTTCGGCGGCTCGGTGTTTTCACAGAAACTGTGTCACCTACGACGCTGAATGCGGACTTTGGTCTACTTCGGCACCGAACTTAGTCGTCAGATGACTACGCGTTCACACTGGATCGTTAGAGGACTGTGGCTGCCTGCCGAAGTCGTCGTGTCGTAAGGACCTAGAGTGCCTACCTAAGCTAAGTGAACTATTAAAGCCGTCGGTCTTGGGTCTGATCTCTATTAGGTCATGATGGATTATTATGAGTGTAGGTACCTACCTACCTATCTGTGTTTTTATAAGTAAGAATCTATGGTTTGTACAAACATTATCTATGCTTGCATATTTAGGTAGGTAGGTATTTCCTGCGCAGTTGGCTAGTTGTCGTGTGGCTGGCTGTTCCGTAGTTTCCAAAAATAAGCCATAAAAGTTACCTAGTACATATTTTTTTAATTAAGCTTGTATTCTACCTTTGCATTTCATTATGTAGGTTGGTACGCAGTGCATTTCTAATGCGATAAGCTTATTATACATAGGTAAAATTGTATGTTTGTGAAACGGTAGCGTCTAAAAGTATCTACTGAGCTGTTTACGAAAATTCATTCACTGATAAAAAGCTTGTTTCGTTGAGTATCCTTCAGGCGTTTTATCACTCTATCCCGGCAAAATGCATGGTGCCTGCGGGATGGGCCACGGGGGCTTCGCAAAGAAGCTAGCTCACGTACAAAATAACAATGAAAGGTACTAATGATGGTTACCTTGATCACCAGCAAATCAATGATCCGAACGTCAGTGATACAGGAGTTTTTATAAAAATACTCCCTCAACTTCCATCGACAGTCTTCTTCATTTTTCGGAATATCGAAATATTTAACTAAAAGTGGAATTGTAAACATGCTCTATAATAAGGGCTTTATGCAATGAACATTTCTTAAGAGGGAATAGGGGCAGAGAGCGCTGACTGAATTTCCTTAGTAAAAAGTCATTATTCGAGGTTTGGCTCTCGTCTATTTCATCCTCCATATTGGAACAATTTAAAATATATTCCATAAACTGGAAAAGCAATATATATATGCCCTAATTTTTCCTTTATATTTGTCAAATTTGTACACTAATCCTCTATTGACAACGCTTTTTTGAGGGTTCTAGTGCTTCTAAGGATAACGTATCATCAAAAAGGAAAGCATAGGGGCATAGTATATATCTTTAATTTTCAGTTTATGCAATATATTTTAAATTGTTTCAATGTTGCAGGAGGAAATAGGCGAGAGCCAAACCTCGAATTATGACTTTTTACTAAGGCAATTCAGTCGGCGCTTTCTGCCCCTCTTTCCTCTAAGACCTAGTTTTCCTTAATATGCAACAAAACAAAACTCTCCCCGGGGTAACTATATTTACTTTGATGTTGCGCTTTTAAGAAGTCATGCACCACGACCATCGTGCTCTCCCGCGACCTCAGGTCTTACGGCCATGTCAAGTCTTGTGCTATAACCTTATCAGCTGATATGTTAGATACTATCGAAGCTTGTAACTGTTATACAAATAGGAGTGATAGGCACTAGGAACATTGTTAGTATTTTAGGAGTAATACTTACTAATGTACGGAATGTATCTATAAAAAGCCCTATATAATCCAAGTGCCCGTCTGCGAGCATCTAAAAAATCCTTGGACATCAAAGGTCTCACAACTCTAGTTGGCGACATTTTACAGTATCAGAGGAATTTTGTAGGCTTGTCAAATCCGACATAAGAGACATGCTGCTGACATATATTTTTTAAATCTATGTTATTACTTATTCCTAAAATCCTTGAAACCTTTGTGGACACATTATACTTATAGAGGACTAAGAGAAGATGCGTGGAGAAACATAAACCGGGAAATAAACATTCCAACAGCGGACTTAAAAAAAAAGATGGACTCTTTGCTAGGACCTTATAGGAGGGAAAAAACTGGCTATAAGCCGTGTTAGGCACGCACAGTCTCTGTACAACTTCTCGTTAAATTGAGCGCTCGATGCTGGGTCAGCCTCACCGTGGCTCGGCCTTGGCGGGCTCGGCAGACTCATGCAAAAAAATTATAGACCGGCCCCGCACGACAAACGTCCGAGGTTGCCTCGCGGGTACGGAACCCTAAAAAGGGCAAGACAATTTAACCATCAAAATCTGCCTAGCCTTTTCCCCAACTATGTTGGGGTCGGCTTCCAGTCTAACCGGATTCAGCTGAGTACCAGTGTTTTAAATGGAGCGACTGCCTATCTGACCTCCACAACCCAGTAACTGGGTAACACGATACCTCTTGGCTAACCCGTAACTACTGTCAAAGATCTTCTGACAGCCGAGACCAATTGTATAATGTGCTTGCCGAGGCACGGAAGAAACTCGCTATGTAAAGATAGTCACCCATCCACGAAACGACCTCGGCAAGCGTTGCTTAACCTCGATGATCGACCCGTGCGGATATTATTATTTAACCACGAGCTGTCACGTCTTCAAATTTTTGGTTCTAAGACATGCCGTTTCCAGTGGTGATGAAATATTTTACATGAAGTAAAGCGCCTGCCTGGATTCGAACCCACGATCTACAACTTATAAGTCGCGGTCGTTACCACTGGCCAACCACTGCTCTCACAATTAAACTAACAAATTGTAATAAAACTGCAAAAATGATGATCTCAATTCTCTATACTGTTATAAGTTAGTGTATGTTAGACTATTTACATATTCCGTTATGTTTATTCATTTCCATTGAAGAATTTTGAAAGGAAGTCTTTGGGTTTGGGTTCCTCCGTGGGCTTAAAGTAGGTCATAATGTGACCCTTCTGTTTCCACATGTTCACTGTTTCCTTGAGCTCCATTTGACCCTGAAAATTGAGTATACATTTAATCATTCAAAAAATTATTTGGAATAACAAACTAAAGTCTCATATAACAAAAAAATATAAGTCATTGATCCGACTTGTACCAAAAGTATTTTATTTCAGCCTATATGCTTGCGCTTGATAAATTATTTGAATAATTACATAACTTGAAAACATTTTTTTTTTTGTTTAAGGAGATATTTTGATAATTTTGGTCTCAAATGAAAGGTATAGGCGTAGAACCATTTTGTCCATTTAAATCATGTTTATTTATCCACGTGTTTATGAAATATTAACTCATTACTGAAAATAATTGTCAAATACAGGTTATAATTGGTATATAACTTTCTTTATACTAGTAAGTTCCTACCTAAATAAATATGACTGAACATGGTTTTGACCAAAATGTTTGTAACTCATACTATGTGAAAGGGTCTAGGATGCCCATTACCGCGATAAGTTTCTTCTGATCATGTTAGTGACACTGCATTTACATTTTTTTCGTATCATTCTGAAATATTGGAATACATTGCTAAAAAGGTCATGACTTTAATTTTTTTTATTATCTGGCGGTAACTTAATCAACAATTTCTTTTTGTAATGGAATTCAGTTCAATTACGATCTTCTTATGCTGCTCAGTAAGACAGTGGCATTCTCCTAATTTGTGCAAAATATTGATACAAACTTAATTAAAAAACAAAATTAATCGGAAAGATTACCTTGATAACAAGCATATCAATAACTCTGATGTCGGACACATCTTTGTTTTTTAGGAATAATTCTTTCAGCTTGGCACGGCATGCATCTTCTGTCCTTGGAATATCATAGTCCATAACTGAAATGGAACATTCAAAAATTATTATAAGTGCAATAATTTCTAAATGCACAAATATTGGTTAAGATCTTTTCACTTTTACATTGAAACTATAAAATATTAAAGAATTAGCTATTCTTAAGTTGTACTACTTGTGTTTACTGTATGTAAAAAATATTCCAGCCAATTGCTGTTATTATTTCATGCTATAGGCTCTTTCATTTTAGCAGCGGTTTATAGCAATATAACTCTCGTAGGAACGATTATAATCCTTCGGCGAGTTAACAATTAGAAGCTCGGAGATTTATATCTACGAAGCAAAGCTACGAAAAAGCAGCATTGATGACATAACAGGTTACTTACCCAAGTACGGGATTTGGCGATACCAGGCCTTGTACAGGTTCAATACTCTCATTTTTGCCTCCCCATGGTTTAGGGAGAGTACTGGCCTTACGGTCTTAGTGCCCACTTGTATGGCTTGCCGTGCAGACATTATTTTAACTGAAATAAATCTTACACTCGCGTCGTAATATCGAAATGTTTTGATCTTGACAATGACAGACAACTCCACAGATAACTATAATTCTTACTTTTTTTTTTTTTTTTTTTTTATATTTGTTCCTAACGGAACAGGCTAAGGTCTGAGACCATGCTGCCTAGTCATCAGTATTTTTCTCTTCTTGAATTCTTTAGTATGCATTAGAATGCGGATGTAACAGATTCTAATGCTTTTTTGGAGTATTTGGCAGCAAATTGTATCGAATCAGCCTTCCCAGTAAGCTTTGCAGAGGTAGTCAATACTACAATAAAATTCTCCGCTCCACTATCCCGAGATCGCTTCTGTCAATAATTTCACATATTGTCCAGTTGCATAGACAGTTGAGACACAAAACTACACCAATTTTATATCATAATATCCACTAGGAATCAATTTGTAAATAATATTAACAGCCGCTGAACTACACTCGAAAAAATCCCGCCAAAAACTCTATAATTCTTACATTAATTTGACATTGACGATGATTTTAGGATTACTAGCCTAAAAAAAGAAAATCATCAAGGGTGACTAACAATTCAAAAGGGATTCTCTATGTCCGTTCGTGTCGTTCGTATTCCGGTTCGTGGTCGTCACTCCAGAACTTTTTTGCCCCATCGGTCATCCGTTCTGCGAGCAATGTGCCCTGCCCACTGCCACTTAAATTGGCAATTCTTTGGCTATGTCGGTAACCCTGGTTCTCTTGCGGATCTCTACATTTCTGATTCGATCAAGGAATCTCCAAGCATAGCCCTCTTTATTGCCCTTTGGGTGGCTTTAAGCTTTCTAATGAGGCACATTGTGAGCGACCACGTCTCAGAGCCATAGGTTATCACTGGCAACACACACTGGTCATAGACTTTCGTCTTGAGACACTGCGGTAAGTTGGACGAAAAGAACGCGCAACTTACCGAACGCTGCCCAGCCGTGTCAGATTCGACGGTTGACCTCTTTCTCGAAGTTGGCTCTACCCAACTGGATTGTTTGTAGCATGTAGACATAATAATAAATTAATAATAATAATACATAGTCATAGTCAAAATAATAGACATAGTCGTCCAAAAATTTGAGTGCAGAATCTCCGACCTTGATAGGAGTGGGTGCAACATTGGCATTCAACGTCAACTTGGTTTTGTGCATGTTTATCTTATGACCCACTCTTTCGAAGGCTCTACTGAGGTCAACGAGCATTGTACTGAGGTCCTCCGTGGTCTCAGCCAAGACAACTATATCGTCGGCAAACCGAAGGTGAGTTATGTACTCGCCCTTGACGTACACGTCTAGCCCTTTCCAGTCCATAACCTTGAAGACATCCTCCAGCGCAGCGGTGGACAGTTTCGGAGATATGACGTCTCCCTGTCTCACACCTCGCTGCAGAAGGATAGGTTCCGAGGTCTGATCCTGAAGTCGAACTGACATGTAGGTACTTCAATACTTCTATGTACCGGTAGTCGATTTGGCACCGTTGGAGAGACTGCAGTACAGCCCAAGTCTCGATCAAATTGAAGGCTTTCTCGTAGTCCACAAATGCTAAACAGAGAAGCAGCTTATACTCTTCGGTCTTCTTTACAACCTGCGGCAGCGTGTGTATGTGGTTCTGTGTGGTGATGCTGAAGCCTTTACGGAATCCGGCTTGTTCGGGAGGCTGAAAATCGTCAAACCTGCGCGCGAAACGATTCGTGATGACTCTTGAAAACAGCTTTTATACATGGCTAAGAAGTGAGATGGGCCTATAGTTCTTTTGTAGGGCATGGTCATCCTTCTTGAAGAAGAGTACCACCACAAACCTGCACCATGCCTGTGGCGTTTTCTCCTCGAGTATGACATAATCAAACAGCTTCTGAATCAGAATCAGACTCAGAATCAGAATCTGAAATCTTTATTTGTGAGTCATAGGTACAGTGGATGTAAAATAGTACAATTTTAGGTTCGCTACAACCAGCCGTTAATGGCATACAAAAATTACACAAATCAATTAAAATTAAAAAATATTGAAATTAAAATGCATTAAAAAATCCGCCGAACCGTGATTACGTAATAATTAATTGAATACGTCAAGAATTTATTGGTTTTGAATAAAATAAAATACTTACTATACTTCTAATACCTCCAAGAATATATGTACAAAGTTTCATGATGATCGGTTCAGTAATTTTTGCGTGAAAGCGTAACAAACAAACTTACATTCACATTTATAATATTAGTATAGATGTAAGGAAAACCGACTTCATTGTCTTCAGGGCCGCCGGCAAGTGCCCTGCCACCATTCCTTTAATTACTTTGAACGGCGCTAATTTAAAGCTGATGACTAAGTTTAAATATCTGGGCCGTATACTTGTCGACGACCTTAAGGACGATAACGCGTAGGACGCTGGCGATCCGCGGGGACATGTTGGCACGAAGATTTTTTCGTTGTACCGATCAGGTCAAAATAACCTTGTTTAAAGCGGACTGTCAAGGCCTGTTCACGGGAAGTCTGTGGTTTAACTATTCGCTGGGGACGCTTAATGCCTTGCGCGTCCAATATAACAATGTTTTCAGGATGATGTTGAAACTCCCTCGTTTCTTTAGTGCCTCAGGGATGTTTGCCAATTCGCGTTCGGATGGTTTACATCAGGAAAAAGGTGGAGTGCCAATAGCATACTGAAAGTCATGGCTGAGGACCAGAGAGCTCCTGTGCTGAGGCATCTCATGCGAAATCATTGTCATCATGAAATACCGACACACACATGACTACATGACTCACCAAGTTGTCTGCTGTTGTTAAATTTGTTACTAATCCTAGTGTGCAAGTGCAAACAAAAATTTTTCCTATGTTGTCCCAAAGAAAACAATTTAATCATTATTATTATTTATTCTATACCTTATTTAGCAAGAATACATCAAAGCAGATACATATATCATCTAAAAGCAGAAATACATCCCTTTTAATTGATCATCCCCCACTAATTTTCTTACTTTAATGTATGGGATATAGACTCCTTTTGAACAAGTTTTAAGGCTCATTTGATAGGCCTAAATGCCAGAGGTTCAACAAAAAAAAGTAAAATGAAAGTTGGAAAGTGAAATACGACCTTTTGAACAGATGCCCTTTTTTTAATAAACGTTGCCCCACTATAGAAATTTCTTCCTGTATCGTGGGTGCGTTTAGAAAAATTTAAGCTCACATACACAAGACACCCAGATCCGGAACAATTATCTACTAGGCCATACAAATATTTTTGTTTCGTGCGGGAATCGAACCCGTGACACGCAGCGCAGCAGCCGATCGCTCTACCACTACACCAACCGTGTCGTCTATAAATATCGCAGCACTATTTTTGCCCTCTTGAATATGTTTTCTCTAGTTATTCAGTTTAGCTACAGGAGCGTATGTTTCGTTGTAGTCAACGCCTGGTCGCTGTCAAAGTCTGGCTTTCTTTGTAATATTGTTTTGTCAGGTCCTATTTTGTTTTTAGAATCTTTTGTATTCCACTTCTTAAATGTCTTTGTTTTTATTTATTTTTATTTCCCAGGTTCCATTCTTAACATATGCTCTGATCTCGGCTTTTATAGTATCATGCCAGTATCTATCATCTTCATTTTCATCGGATATATAGGATATCGCCGACTTTCTTCAGTCTGGTCCAGTATAAAATCTCTGGTACCACGCGGGCCTCCCATTTTCAGGTATTTCTACAACATCCGATGCGTCATCGTAACACTCTCATTTCTTCTACTGAAGAAATAGAACTCTTCTACATTCTTTCCATCCTGGAAAGGATCAGCATGTTCTCCTCCCCCAGCAAAACGGTAAGTTTTATCATAAAATTAGCCCAGACAAAAATTGTAGATTAGATAACTATTTTTGAGATATAACGATTCAAGAAGTTGAAAGAGTTGTATAATCGTCATAATATGAATAAGTACACCACGTATATACATCACTAAAGCTGTAATACAAGTAAAAAGACTATTATATCGGTCAGTGTAACTTACATAATTATATAAAATATTATAAATATGAGAATGTCGGGTAAAAAGAAACCCAATTCCACATTTTATACTCCAGTGTAACCTTGACCAACATCTGTCTCCTATTCAATTATCTGCGTGTCTAGGGTCGTACACCTGCTTTATCTTAGAATCCAACAACAGACAACGACAACTGATCAACAGATCCATGGAATGGGCCTACCGGGGAAACCACATTAAAAAAACGCGCTAAGTACACCACTTCAAAGGTGGCGTGGAAATATTATGAGGATTACAACTCTTTCGACTTTTTGAATCGTTATTATCTCAGAAACGATGCCTCTTAGGAAAAAAAGTATTTAGACATTTTTATCTGATCAAAAAATTACGAACTCTTCAATAAATTACGTCAAATCTCTCTGGACTGCTGGCATATTCATTTATTGTTTACCTATAGCATTTCATAACATAACATCACGCCAGTATGCTCTAAAGGGGAACGCAGATGTGTACAGTTCACCTTGGTACAATCTGGATTTGTTCAAGTTTCATGATATTCGGGTAATCTATTCTGGCATTATAGGTACCATAGAACTTGCCTATTAGGTACCACAACAAAAAAGTGAAAAATATTTATTTATTTTACAAATAATAAGTACAACCGATTTCCAAATAAAAGCACTACAAAGTGAAAATAACTTCTATTTCGGCAGTCGGTGTCAACCAACGAAGAAAAGAAAACAGGAACACCGACTTCCGAAAAAGAAGTTATTTTTCACTTTGTAAGTAGTATTTTTATTTGGAAGTCGGTTGTATTTTTCTGTAAAAAAGTTTTTCTCAACGCGTGTGTTTAGCTGAACTTATATCCCAACACTGAAAGTGAACGGCAGCCATGTGTGTAGATGTAGAGACAATTCCGATATTGCCGCGACCGCCGTGCGCCCTAGATTGCCCCTGCGGCATGTGTGTGAATAGCCCGCTTTAGTAAGACTGCGGCGCATCGACAAATCTACTAAATAGAGGAAGATAAGTCAAATAAAAAAGGATGATTTATAATTGTAATTATTTTAATTCAGATTTTTAGATTATACCTTTATACAAGTTGCAATTTATAACAAAACATAATCTTCCAAAGAAATTTCGTAACTATACATAGGTGACAAAAAGATAATGGTATTGGTTTTCAACATTAATTCATTTTGATACCTAAATAATAAAATCTATATTTTTCCAATGAAACAAGAACTACTTTTTAGAACTGAACACACGAGCCTCAATAAATATACATAAAAGATAGAAATAGCAATTTCCGCGCGAATTTGTCGTTCAGTGTTAAATATTGAGTAAGTACGGCGCCATAGACTACTTCTTTGTCTTTAAAAGCATGATGAAAATAAGCCAAACGTTCTATAAGCTTCATACAGGAAGGTCACCGGTTGGTTCGAGGTGCGAATTTGAATATTCGATATTTTTATACTTCTTGATTTTATGCTGAGTCTCAGTTTGACTAATTTCACAAAGGACAAGTTTTAGCTCCATATTTCGGAGTACGGTCCGAGCTGTAGGGGTTGATCAAATAGGTGTCTTTACTTCTTCCTGACATATAAGTGAAGAATATGTCTCTGTAAAAAATAAAATTAATTTAGGTATGTACCTAGGTTCCTGTTAAGATACCTATTATTGCCCGAATTACGCGAGGCTAGTCTTTGAAGCTAGGATTACCATTCTGTATATCTACACAAGGTCGTAGTGATTAATTTATCTATATATATAAAATAAGAAACTGACTGATTAACTGACTGACTGACAGACTGACTAATCGATCAACGCACAGCAAAAACCGCTAGGCCTAGAAGCATGCAATTTGGCAGAATGATTCCTCATGTGGCAAGTGAGCACTAAGAAAGGATTTTTGGAAATTCCACCCCCAAGGGTGTAAAAAGGGGGCTGATAGTTTGTATGAAAAATCTAAATCGTTCAGTAAAAATTTTTGAAACTTGGCACAAATAGTAATAAAGGCTGTCATTATAAGTTTTTCGAAACTACTCCCAAAAGACGATAATGTTTATTTGGTGTCTTAATTTATTTGCCCATTTTGTCGAAAAATTATACGACCGCGCCGTCGCCAGAATTGATAAATATTCGGGCCCGATTTAAGGCATTTTCCATCACTCTTGCCAGAACTTCCGGCGGATATTATCTTTAGAGGGGTTCAAGAGTCTGAGGCTTGTTGACCTATGACTCGTGACTTAAACAACCCCACCGAATGAAGTCTGGAACAGTTAAATCAGGCGATCTTGCCGGCCAGAGCAAGTCCGGATGATGCCGCCCTCAGAATTTCGGTTGTGCCTCGTGCAGTAAACGCCGTTCCTCTAACCTGTTTTTTTTTTCTTTCTAAGAAACGTTGCCCCACACTAGGAATTTCTTCCTGTATCGTGGGTGCGTTTACAAATATGTAAACTCACATACACAACACCCAGAGCCGGAATAACTATCTGTAGGTCATACAAATATTTGTTCCGTGCGGTTATCGAACCCGCGACACGCAGCGCAGCAGTCAATCGCTCAACCACTGCGCCAACCGTGCGCCCAACTCGCACTCCAGTACTCGCTCGTGTACTCCAGTTCCTTTATTTTTATTTTGTTGTAGATTATCATTTGATCGTTTGTTGGTAAGATAGTGGTGATAATAATATATATAATAATTTCTTTTAAGGATAGTGAAAGACTTTGATCATGGCTCTGGAACCTCGTCGACCACTGTATTCGTTTGGCGGCCCGATGACGCTTCCAGCGTAAACACACACACACTCCACGGTGACCTCCTGTGCCGCTTATGACTGGGATACGGGCACGCGTTAGCACTCATCCATGAAAAACAACACACCATGCAGTAACTTTAAGCGGTTGTAATGGGTTTTCCTGGATTATAAGCGGATTTTCTGTGCCACAGAGATGATAATTTTGCTTATTCACAGAGCTTGCTCATGATGAATGAGTCGTGATTTAGAATGGCTCGACGTCGCGTAGGTTACACGCGCTTGGAGGTTACCACCTATATTTTGTATCTGTTTACTTCACAAATTTCGAAGCAGAATTGTCGAAGAAAAAATATATAAATAGAGTGATGAGTTTTGCGCCATTCTGTACAGTCTAGATATGGGTAGGTTCTCCAATTAGTTTACGCTAACAAAGTCGTCAACAGGAAGCTAGAATTTAAATATGCACTTCTTTGTATACCACATTGGAGGTTTTTCTGTCTGGCACCAAAATGACCAGGCTGCTAGGATTGACTCTGGAACAGGCAGTATTGAATTGCCCATGTGAGATGCAATTTTTCCTTAAATCTATGCCTGGCACTCTTAATGATTGACCCTGAGATTTATTTATGGTCATTGCAAAGCAGACCTTAACGGCGAATTGTGATCGTTTAAACTCAACGACATAGTTGGAGGGTATAAGTGGTATTCGAGGTATGAAAAGTGATGACCCCCGAGCACATCCAGTAGGCAATCATTTAACACCCCTTTTTACCCGTTTAAGGGATGAAATTCAAGAAATGCTCAAGTTCGTTTTTCTTTACTTGTACTGAAGAGCAGAAATACTATGTTTCAAGTAATTTTGACGATAAACAATTTACTTTTCTTACAAACTTTAACACCCCTTTAAGGGATGAAATTCAAGAAACCTTAAACATGTGTTTCTTTAATTGTATTGAAGAACAGAATTACTAAGTTTTAAGTACTTTAGATGCTAACAATTTGTTTTCTAACAAATTTTAATACTTACCCCTTTTTATGCCTCTAAGGGATGAAATTCAGAAAATCCACATAAAATAATGATTTATTTTATTTAAAGAGGCTAAATACCATATTTCACTCATTTCAAATTAAAAATAAATTATTCATTAGAAATCTTTCTTTAAAACAAGTTTTTTTCTATATAAAAAAATAACCAGTCCGCTATCTTGGGCTGTCCGCCATTTTGGATTTAGAATGACGTCTAATCATGCATTCTCATCCAAACTAAACGTGTAGGTATGCAAAATTTAATCTTAATCGATGGAGGATAACTGCTTTAAAATTCAGTTGCAATATTTGACCCGAATACACATACATACATTGCAAGTTAAAAAAAAGCTTGTAAGGACAGAGTTTCATACAAACTTTCATCCCCAATTTAGGTCTCTTAGGAGTTGAATTTCAAAAAATCTTTCCTTATTCCTTGTTTACACTATGAAGGGAACCTCTATGCAAAATTTCAGCTTTCTGGGTCCAAGGGTTTGGGCTGGGCGTTGATGAGTCAGTCAGTCTCAGGACTTTTCTTTATATTTATCATATTGATTACTAGCACTTCACCCGCGACTTCGTTCGCGTGATCCGTATCTTATGCTACAGATGACTTTTTAGTTCATCTCCATAAAGGTAACAATTTCATACAAACTTTGAACCCTTATTTTACGGGTATCTGCTGCTATCCGGGCTATCTGGCAGAATCTTGATGCTACGAAATTTATTTGGCATAACACACCTGACATAATGTTTTTAAACGAATATTTTGAAGGCATAAAATTATTTCATTTAATTATTGTTTGGCCGAATATACACAATATGTCCGAATTTGCACTGGCATACTTTTAAAATGGCAGAATTTTATTTGGCATAATTTCAATTGGCACAGTATGAAGATGGCAGAAATTCATTTGGATAAATTTTACGGGTAAATATTATTTGATCTTCTAATATCTAACTGATCTACTGTAAATGAGCAGTTTTAAAAATAAATGATGTATTTTTTATGTTTATTCTTTATTGCGTCCTGTATTACTTGATCTACAAGTAAATTATTAATGAACTGCATTCAAGGTAACATGATAATTATGTTTACACATACCCAATCAATATTTGGTAAAAATAATATTTGATACTCTTTCTTATTTGTTACTTAACGGTTGTGACATTTGATAACTATGATCAATGAAGCAATCCAAGAGCGAGCGAAGCGAGCTCGGGCGCTTAGGGCACCCTGACACGGATAGGTTAGGTTCGAAGGAGATGAGTATCTCAGCTCCCGTCATCTCCTTCATGATAGGTGACTTAAGACCAGGGATGTTGCGAATATTCGCATCCGCATCCGCAAATGCAGAGCTTCCGCATAGATTTGGACTTCCGCATCCGCATCCGCATCCGCAATTATCAATGCGGATTTTCATGCGGATGCAAAAGCAATATAAGTTACGACAAGAAAGAAATGGGCGGGGCCGCCGAGTGGCGCGTGCCGTTCACACGTGGCAATGACCAATGGAAGCGAAAAAGTTTGTGGACAAGATCCGACGCGTTTGTTGTGGTGCAACATTTGTTTGTTTATTGTAAATAAAATTTGTTTGCGCTGTGGATTACTTGTCGTATAGATAGATTTTGAATGTTATTGTGATACAGTGATCATTGTTTGTATTTAAATAAATGTTTATTGGGAAATGTTCAGGTAAATGCCATTATGTTACACCGGTAATACGTTTTATTGTAAGTAAAGTTTATCGTTTTAAATCAATATTCTTTATTTTTCCAGTTAATTAACAATGTCACCACCGACACAAAGTAATATATGGAATTATTTTGAACCAAATAAAGAGGCCCATGATAAGGCTGATTGTAAAATATGCAATAAAAACTACTCTCGCAAAGGCCGAACCACCTCGTCCTTAAAAAATCATCTAAAGTCGATGCGTCCAGAAGAATTTTCCACATTTGAGATTAAGATCTTAAACATCCGCATCCGCATCCGCATCCGCGGATGTGAGCCTTCAAAAAACCGCATCCGCATTCACATCCGCGGATGTGAAAATATCGGCATCCGCAACATCCCTGCTTAAGACCCTTAAAGTACACACATCATCATCGAATTATATAAAAAGTATCTAAAAATTTAGATATTTAATGCTCATTTCTCTTGCGCCGGAGCCGTGACAGAAACAATGCCTGCAGCATTCTGCATGCTTGCTGTATGCATGGTGTATGCTTGTTTGCATATTTGCATGCTTCATACAGCGAAATAGAAACCAACTTTTTTTTTTTTATTTGGCTTTAATTTTGGTAGGTTTAGTGGATCCAAATTTATTATTATGTTTAAAATATTACGACAACGAAATGCGTGATTATGAATTTTCTGTAATGTGATAGATGAGTATTTCAATTAATATGGATATGAAATGTAAGTCAAAAGACGATTCTGACTGTGATTTTTTTGCGATATGATGGTTCTGCCTTTTAATGACTATCGATTTGAAATTTATGCCTGAAGATGATTCTAATTTACAAAAATATGAGTTTTTAATTTATGATAAATATCAAACGATTTTCTGCGAAATGAAGTTTATGCCATCCGTTGTTATGCATACTAATATTATGATATAAAAAGTTCTGCTATAAAAGGTAGACCCTTATTTTACTCCTTTAGGGGTCGAATTTAAAAACCCATAAATACATGAATTCTTCTTATCAATCAAGAGCGTAAATGTAAAATTTCACGTGTCTAATTTACAAACTGTAGAAATTTCATACAAACTTTCAACCCTTATATTACCCCTTTAAGGGTGGAATTTCCAAAAACCAAAAAAATACATGATTTTTTTATCAATCAAGAGCGTAAATGTAAAATTTCACGTGTCCAACTTACTAATCGTAGAAATTTCATACAAACTTTCAAACCCTTTTTAACCACTTACGGCCAGATTTTCCAAAAATCCTTTTTTAGTGCGCTTCTTAGTACTTGATGAAACTCCCTGCCAAATTTCACCTTTATACTTACGTCAGGCGGTTTTCGATATTTCGTGATGAGTGGAGTGACCTTTAGCTTTTATATATCGATAGATTATAATAATAAGCTAGCAGGCGGTTAAGTTTTGTTATACTATGGAAACTGGAGGATTCCAGCACAATTTTGTTAACCTAGCTTGAAAATCTAGCGCAGTGTAGGTAATTCATGTCATGTAACAAGTGATTAATCGGGGCACTATGTATAATGCCCGGGCATTAAGAATCTATATAGTCAAGTCAAATCGGGCAATGTAATGAACCCTGTTTTAAACTTCAATATTTTATAATATTGTCTGGTCATTATGAATATTGCTACGTAACGGTTGGGCAATTCGATAATTATGGTCAATGAATAAGTCCAAGAGCGAGCAAAGCGAGTTCGGGAGCTTAGGGCACCTTGACACGGTTAGTTTAGGTTCTAGTTTCTGGAGTACGCTCCAGAACATCAGCTCCCGTCATCTCCTTCGTGTTATGTTACTTTAGACCCTGCAGACAGAAATAGCACAGCGCAGCAAGGCTCCTTCGACTTTTTTGCTTAAATAGTTTTAATTTAGAATAGGTAAGTAACCTATTCTATATTAAAACTAATGACAACAACAAAAAATTAAAAAAAAAAACATCTTGTTATTACCCGGCCCAATATGTGATGAGCATTAATCAGAAAGCCGAATTTAATTATTTCAATAGTTTTTATCACATTGCCTACTCATATTGGACATTTTTCAAATTGGCCGGGCTCTTTGAATAATGCCGTATTAATCACTTGGTCCGTAACACATACACTGACAAGTTTGCAATATCCTTCCTACTTCCTACTATTAATAAAAATGTTAAAGTTTGTGAATGTTGTTTACTTACAAGAACGGTTTGTTAGGGTAGTAGTCATATTTAGTTGTAGACCACCATAAACGCGTTTGTTCCACCTGCTTCAGTCTGTTTCTTGTAACAAAGTCTTGCAACAAAATTGTAAACTGAAAAAAACAACTTGGTTTTAATGTTTGCTCATGTTAAGAATCTTTTTTTGGTATCGGGGGAAACCTTCAAAAGGCGCCTGTGGTCAACACTGAATAAAGCTCAAATATGTAAAAGAGTAAATAAACCTCAAATAAAGGTGTTTAGTAAAGTGCAATGAAAGAGCGTCGAACTATCGTGAAAAATACGCAGAGGGCGGGTGGCGGCACTTGCTTGACGAAGTTGCGGGTATTTATTTATTTAAACTTCATGTACAATGGTGATATACATAGGCGGACTTAATGCAGCAAGGCATTCTCTACCAGTCAACCTTTGGGTTAAAAAGGACACAACAGTGGTAAGAGTACAAAATAAAAAATAAAAAAGAACAATTATTAAAATCTGATATTAATAAACTACTTACTATCGAATTAATAAAATACATAAATATTTTTTAAACAATAGACTAATAAATATTATAATAAATACAATATTATTATTTTAAATGAAACAGAAATTTAAATATAATAACTATGACGACTACTATGACCGAGCTACGTAAGAAAGGACAAGTAATAGTTCCGGATTCTACGCTTTAATGAAAATTTCTGCTCAGCTTTTTTTATGTCAAGGGGAAGCACGTTCCAGAGTTTTATAGTAGAGACAGTGTAAGAATTAGATAGAAACCCAGTGCGGTGAGAAGGAATATGGAGAAGTAAGTTTTTGGAAGCTCGAAGGTTAAGATCGTGAGAACTGCCCAACACTTTAAAATATTGTTTTAAATAATCAGGAGTACAAGGATCGTTCATGATGTTGAAGAGCATGCAGAGGGATCTGAGGGATCTCCTCTGACGGATAGGCAGCCATTTAAGCTGAGAACGGAAGGAAGAAATGTGATCATATTTACGGAGCCCGAAAATAAAGCGTATACAGTTGTTAAGAAGTCGACCCATTTTGTTAAGAAGTTCTTGGGATAGATCAGAGTAACAAACATCAGCGTAGTCGATTATAGGCAATACCGGAGCTTGAACCAAGGTGGTTTTAGTGCTAGACGGAAGAAAATGTTTAAATCTATAGAGAGACCGCAGCGAGAATGTGACTCTCTGGCTAATCTGAGCGACCTGCTTATTCCAGCTTAACTTGTCATCCATGTATAGGCCCAAGTCTTTAACGTGAGACGAGAGAGGGATGACGGTATTGCCGAAAATAAGCGGCAATAGAAGGCTGGTGTCCAAGGTTCGTAGAAAATACGAGCTACCAACAAGGATAGCCTGACATTTACTGACATTGACAGCAACCCCAAATCTACTAGACCAGTCCGCGATTGCTTGAAGGTCAGCATTCAACAGTGACATGCAGTTATCCAAATTGAGAATGTCAGATTGCGCGTAGAGCTGCAGGTCATCAGCATACAAATGGTAGGAGCATTTGAGAATAGTAGTAATAGAGTTAATAAATAAAGAAAATAGGAGTGGAGAGAGTATACCGCCTTGTGGAACGCCTGTTTCCAGAGCGCACCAATCAGATAATTTCTGATCAGCACGTACTGCCTGCTGGCGACCACGAAGATATGATGAAAACCAATCCCGTGCCAACGAAGAAACCCCAATTTGAGAGAGGATGGCCAGGAGAATGTCGTGATCGACGGTATTAAATGCATTGGAGAAATCTATTAAAACCAACACCGTCAACCTCGAACCCTCCAAGCCGTTCCTGACGTCTTCAGTAACTTTAAGCAAGGCTGTTGCTGTACTATGGCCTGGTCGAAAACCAGATTGGAAAGGGGACAATTAGTTATTCCGGGACACGAAGGAGGATATTTGGTTCAGTGCAACTGCTTCCAGGATCTTAGATAGGAAAGGGAGAATGGAGATTGGTCTGTAGTGATTAGATAAGGTGGGGTTGGAAATTTTTGGAAGAGGGATGATGAATGCCTTACGCCAGGTGGTAGAAAACTCACCAGCCAGCAGAGAAAAGTTGATGATGTGTGTGATAACGGGACGGATACTTTTAAAAATGAGGCATAACATGGATCTGCTCACTCCATCACAGCCGACAGCCTTGGACTTAATTGCAGTGAACCTTTTGAGGATCTCAGCGTCGTCGGTCACCGGGGAAAAAGAAAGAGATTCGGGAGGTACAATAGGCATGGAAGTAATATCACGAATAGTTTTATTCTTAACAACAGCCGTGAGCAAAGTTGACGATGAAAAGTGATTATTGTGACGTGACGTGTGATGGGTATGTGTGCAGCGTGCTTTTCCGCTAGACACGCGAGGTACCTTGGCGGTGTTCGAGAAAAGTTCTAAAATGGGATCACTTCCATTTTCCTAACCTGACTTTGCGCACCTCTGGTGGAAAAGAGCTAGCCGAGTTGGGTATATGTTCATACAACAAAAAAACCGCAGTGCGAACTGGAATTCTGGCACGACTCAGCTACACAACATCACACAGTTTCGCTACACATCCTCGCAGTTGAAACGCGCAAGTTCCTCGGATAGCTTTAATGTAGGCAAACGTAGGTAAATCTGTCGCGCCGCCCACATTGGCTGTCGTCCTTTTTTTTTCAATGTCCATTACATCATTGCAATATCTAAAACTTGAAATTATGATCTCCAAGGATTTTTCTTCACATTATTTTGGTGCGGCCCGTAAAAAGAAATCTACAGTCTACTGTCCCTGTAATTTTGACAATGTCCTGGTTTGACTTAAAAAATAAGTACCTAATTTATTTATTTATTTATACATTTATGTACCTACAAGTTGCGGGTATGTTATGTTGAGGAGCTCGTGGCTAAATAATAACAGCCGCACGGATCGATCTTCAAGGTTAAGCAACGTTTGACGAGGTCGGTCTGTGGATGGGTGACCATCTTCAACATACCGAGTTTCCCCCGTGCCTCGGAAAGCACGTAAAGCCGTTGGTCCCGGCTGTCATTTGAAGATCTTTGACAGTCGTTACGGGTAGTCAGAAACTTGAGATCTGACACCAGTCTTGCCAAAAGGGTACCGTGTTACCCAGTTACTGGGTTGTGTTACGTAAAACACTTAGTGCTCAGCTGAATCCGGTAAGACTAGGAGCCGACCCCAACATAGTTGGGAAAAGGCTAGGCAAGAGAGAGAAGTTGCGGGTATGTGTGCAGCGTGCTTTTCCGCTAGACACGCGAGGTACCTTGGCGGTGTTCGAGAAAAGTTCTAAAATGGGATCACTTCCATTTTCCTAACCTGACTTTGCGCACCTCTGGTGGAAAAGAGCTAGCCGAGTTGGGTATATGTTCATACAACAAAAAAACCGCAGTGCGAACTGGAATTCTGGCACGACTCAGCTACACAACATCACACAGTTTCGCTACACATCCTCGCAGTTGAAACGCGCAAGTTCCTCGGATAGCTTTAATGTAGGCAAACGTAGGTAAATCTGTCGCGCCGCCCACATTGGCTGTCGTCCTTTTTTTTCAATGTCCATTACATCATTGCAATATCTAAAACTTGAAATTATGATCTCCAAGGATTTTTCTTCACATTATTTTGGTGCGGCCCGTAAAAAGAAATCTACAGTCTACTGTCCCTGTAATTTTGACAATGTCCTGGTTTGACTTAAAAAATAAGTACCTAATTTATTTATTTATTTATACATTTATGTACCTACACACAAACACTTAACAGGCTAAGCCTGGGTATAGGATTTTTTAAATCATTTAATGTGGCAAATGTTTGGAGCCAACCAGAGTTCACGGCACGAACTATTTTGTGCGCGGGATTTAAATGTATGCTATCTCATCCGACCACACGTGCGAAAGAGACAGATGCTTTGATGAGCAGTAAGAAGCTAGTTCGCGTACCAACTTGCACTTTTGCAAATTTGTGGCGAAATGGATGTTGATTAAGGACGAAAACGAGCTCGCGAAAACGACTAAATGTATATTTTCAAAATAAAATTATTTGCATTGTTGAACTGTCTGCAGGCTATCTCTTTCCATTCTGGGTTGCCTGGAAGAGATCGCAGAACGCGATAAGGCCGCCTGTTGAATGTTTGTGTTTATTTTAAGGTTTCTGTATGTAATGTTTTTATCTTGGTGTACAATAGAGTATATGTAAATAAATAAATAAATAAACTACTAATCTATTCCTGTATGGTGGTTATTTTGCAATTTTGCTTCTTCTTATGGTATTTATTTCCGCCCAAAGATACGTTAAAATTAATGTTGATAATTGGAAATATCAACTGTTGGGTATCTATAGTGCAACTATAGATAATGCATAGTCAAGCGATGCGCGTCCTGCGCATACGGCACCGCGCAGCGCCCCGCACCCCGCGCTCCGGTGCAAGTGTATTTTTTAAATAATAAAGCGTCAGTGCGTTTCCGGCTAGCTGTCGTTTTACTTGTCCCGTATCCAACAGTGGCGACGAATCGACCCACGCTACAATGGCCCAGTTTAACTTCGGTATTTTGGGAAATTTTGACCACACAGTGCACGAATGGAGGGCGTACAAAAGTCGCCTGCAACAGTGGTTCGTAGCAAACGATATTACGGAAAAAAACGACTCAACGGGTACAAGAAAGCGCGCCATTTTGCTAAGCGCACTCACAGAAGGGACCTACCAGCTCACAGCGGACTTGGCTTTGCCAAAACAACTGGAGGAGTTGCCAATAGAAGACATTTATGAACTCCTAGATAACCATTTTTCTTCGAAAAAGTGCGGATTCGGAGAACGTTACGCATTTTACACGGCAACGCAACAAGTTGGTGAGACGCATGCGCAGTGGGCAGCACGCCTGCATGGCCTGACAAAATACTGCAAATTCGCAAATGTAGAGGAGGCCCTCCGAGATAGGTTCGTGATGGGCATGTCAGCGGGTCCCGAAAGGGACAAACTGTTCACGAAGGACACGGATGCCTTGACTCTAGTGAAGGCAGTGGAGTTGGCGCAGAGCATCCAGTGCGCGCGGGCAGGTGCCGCCGCGGCCGGCGTTTCGACCTCAATTGTGTCACCCGTGCAACAAGAAAATCCGGTGTATAAGGTGCATAGTAAAAGTGCAGCTCTTGAGAAGGACCCGCCAAAAGAGAAGTGTTCCGTGTGCGGCCGAAAAAACCATACCGATTCTCAATGCCGATTCGCGAACTTTACGTGTAGGAAGTGCAACACAAAAGGTCACTTACGTAGAATGTGTAAAGTTAAGTGTGTTGTGACCAGTGACGCGAGTGAGGGAGACGATGATGGTAAGGCTTTTTGTCGTAACATAGCTTCACGGCGGGGAGAACCTATGACAGAAATCGTGTCAATAAACGGTTCGATATTAAAATTTGAAGTTGATAGCGGATCAGCAGTAACAGTAATATCCAATAGTTTATACAAGAGTTGTTTTAGCAGGTTGCCCTTATCACCGCCTAAGAAAAAATTATTTACCTACACAGGTAGTAACATCGTGTGTCTAGGTATAGTTCGTCTACCCGTCACGTATAGGCAGAGTACACACACGCTCAATGTTTACGTGGTACGCAGCGAAGGCCCGCCATTGCTCGGCAGAGATTTTTTATCCTTATTTAATTTAAAACTAGCACCATGTAATTTCATAAGTAATGAAGCGAAAACAATCGAGGACTTGCAAAGTAGATTTAGAGACGTCTTTTCAGATAAATTAGGTCGCTTTAATAAATTCGAGGTTAAATTACGTTTGAAAGATGACGCAAAACCAATTTTTTTTAAGGCACGTCCGATCGCCTTTGCATTGCGAGATAAGGTAGATGACGAAATTGTCCGTCTCGTCAACCTAGGGATACTTAAACAAGTTGATCACTCAGAGTATGCTTCACCCATAGTACCAGTGTTAAAACGCAATGGAAGTGTTAGGCTGTGTGCAGACTATTCTGTTACTATCAATAAACAATTGGTCGTAGAACAATACCCGCTGCCCACAGTCCACGAATTATTTTCAAAATTACACGGAGGGAAACAGTTTTCAAAGTTAGATATGTCCATGGCCTATAATCAATTTGTTTTAGACGAAAATTCACAAAAGATTACATGCATTAACACTCATCGCGGGTTATTTCAGTATACGCGCATGGTCTTTGGCTTAACCAGCGCGCCGTCTATTTTTCAACGTGCCATGGAAAATTTACTGTCCGGTATAGATGGCGTGTTATGCCTATTAGATGATGTACTTGTAACAGCTGATAGCCCGGGGTTGCATTTGCAAAGGTTAACGGAAGTGTTGCAGAGGTTGCAAGATGCAGGCCTAACCCTACAAAAAGAAAAGTGTGAATTCTTTAAGAACGAAATCAGTTATTTGGGTTATGTAATAAATAAAGACGGGTTAAAAAAATCTACAGAAAAAGTTTTAGCCATTGAGAAATCCCCAGTACCCACGGATGTAGGCAAACTTCAATCATTTTTGGGGTTAGTAAACTACTACCGTAATTTCGTACCTAAGGCGTCCGAAATCCTTAGTCCCTTATACGATCTTTTGAGAAAGGATGTTAAATGGCATTGGACCGACGAACATCAAAAAGCGTTTGTCGAAATAAAAAAACATTTAACGTCGGATCAAGTTTTAACACATTTCAACCCATCTGCAAAGTTAATCCTCACAGTAGACGCTTCACCTAATGGGTTAGGTGCGATATTATCGCAAATTGATAAAGACGAATGTGAGCGTCCTATTTCCTTTGCATCCCGCACTCTAAATTCAGCCGAAAAGCGGTATTCCCAAATTCAAAAAGAGGCTACGGCCATTATTTTTGGAATTCGACGATTCCATCAATATTTGTACGGGAAGTCAGACCCGTTTATCCTTCGCACAGACCACAAGCCTTTAATTTCGATTTTTGGACCACACAAAGGCATACCTGAAGTTTCGGCTAACCGATTGCAAAGATACGCTTTGTTCCTTAGTGCATATAATTATACAATAGAATACGTCCGTAGTGAAAATAACAGTGCAGATTATTTATCCCGCGCGAGTTTGCCCGATATTGATAAGCGGTCAATGACCTCGGACCGAGAGGGCGGGAAAAATTCACAGCACGCGGCTGCCGCTGCTGCTCCCATTGACCGCGCTTCGTATGTTCACTTCGTGTTAGACGGACACATGCCAGTAACGCGGGACGAACTTCGTAAGGAAACCAGCCGAGACGTTATCTTGTCGAAGGTGGTTAATTTCCTCCACAACGGATGGCCAAGAAGCCTAACGGACGTAAATTTAAAACCGTTTCACGCATGTAGGAATCAGTTATCATACGAAGACGGATGTGTTATGAGAGGACATAAAATAGTTTTACCCGAAGTTTTAAAAAATAAAATATTGAATGAACTTCACACTTCCCACCTGGGAATCGTAAAAACAAAAGCCGAAGCTCGTTCTAGGTTTTGGTTTCCGGGTATTGATAAGGAAATTGAAACAATGATCAACTCGTGTAGTATTTGCATTAATTTACGACCCACCCCTCCTCGGGCCCCGATTGCACCTTGGCAATACCCACCGCGACCATTCTACCGTGTACACATAGATTTCTTGGGTCCGTTAGATAATAGGCATTATTTAATTGTAGTGGACGCGTATACGAAATGGGTGGAAGTTTACGATATGTGTGGTACAACAACCTCAGCAGCGGCTGTAGAGAAACTATACGAGTTTGTTTCAAGGTTTGGGGTACCAAATACAATTGTTAGTGACAACGGTACGGCTTTTACGTCACAGGATTTTAAACGCTTTTGCTCAGTTAACGGGATTGAGCACGTGACATCACCGCCCTATAATCCAGCGAGCAATGGTCAGGCCGAAAGTTATGTAAAGATCGCCAAGAGAGGTATAAAAACATGCATTCTATCGAGTGACAGCCAAAAAGACAGAAGGGTCAAACTATTAAAATATCTTTTTGACTACCGCAACTCAATACATTCTGTCACAGGGTTCTCTCCGGCACAATTAGTTTTTGGACACAAGCTGAGATCAAGGTTAGATCTTTTGTCGTCCAAACCATTGTTGTCATCCTCAAACGCGTCACTGGACAGAGTAGTAAAATCAAAGCAGTGTTTACAGAGTAAATACAGTGGTGGCAAAAATAAACAACGTTTTAAACACGGCGATGAAGTGCTGTTCAAAAAGTTTAGTTTAAATGGCAAATTCACATGGTGCAGAGGCACAGTAATAGACACAATGGGTAGAGTTCTTTACTCAATTAACGATCCTATAACAGGAAAGGTGTTAAAAAAACATAAAAACCAAATTGTTTTATATAAGGGCTACGCCGATGCATTACAAAACGGGACATCTGGGGGTGCCAATGAAGTGGAAGACGATGATCACGACGATAGCATGTTACCAGCGACATCACCGAGTCTCCAACCCGCACCTCAATCTGACGAGGTGGGGGAGGGGAGTCAGGTTACGAGTGCGACGTCACCAGCGACACCGCCCTCGCCACCCAGACGTTCCCAAATGGCATTGCGGCAGCTCCCAAGGGTTGATTACCGAAGTCTTGCATTGGGCAATGATAATTAAGATTTTCATGTGTAGCTAATAATATTAAGATTTTTATTAAGTACCTATTGTTGTATCTGAATTAAGATTATATTATTGTTGTATACCTATCTTCGAAATAGGGTTGGGAGATGTTGGGTATCTATAGTGCAACTATAGATAATGCATAGTCAAGCGATGCGCGTCCTGCGCATACGGCACCGCGCAGCGCCCCGCACCCCGCGCTCCGGTGCAAGTGTATTTTTTAAATAATAAAGCGTCAGTGCGTTTCCGGCTAGCTGTCGTTTTACTTGTCCCGTATCCAACATCAACGCTCATAACTTATACGTACTGATGAAAATGATACCATCGAACTGATCTCATTATGAAGCCGGCAGGTAGTCACTGGAACTCCGAAATAAAACAATGTATACTAGTCATGTTTGGGCTTATTGGAATCGTCATGTGACGTACTTTGGCTATATATAATATTTTTATGGCAATTGGAGGTACCTAACAAAACTAAAAAGAGATAAATAAAAAACTTTTTAGCAAAAAAACAAACCGTTTTTTTGTTAAAAAGTTTTTTATTAATTACGTAATTTACCTATGTTTGCAATATTTGTAAATATGTGAGAACCATGTTCCTATATATCAAAAGAATAAATTTACATGTTAGTGCTTGTAATACTTTATACCTATTCGTATATAGTATTGCTAGCCTGGGTGCATCGTCCTAACGTATATGAATTAATGTATGTATGTAAATATTGTGAAACACTTTTTTTTTAAGTGTGTAATTTCTTGCCCGTTCGGGTTACTATAATAATGTCCAAATCAAAATAATGTCCAAAAAATTGTCCAAAAATAAAATGCCAAAAAAATTAAAGGCCTAAAATAAAAATGACCAAAATATCCAAATTATAATAACGTCCAAAAAACATTTCAAAGAAATTAAATATTCAGGGAACTAATTATTATACTCAGAATTATTCACAATTGGTTCCTTACAAATTAGTAATTTTTTGAAAGTTACTAGGTATACCATAAAAAATATACATAAAAACATGCTGGAAATCATCAAACTGCGCATGAGACGGTTCGTGACTCTTGAAAACAATTCTTCAGTCGGGCATTTTCATGCTTCTTGAAAAAGAGGTGTGGTGTGGTGGTAACCACACCCCTGCACCAAGCCTGTGGCGTTTTTTCTTCGAGTATGGCAGAATCAGCTTCTGAAGGGCCTAAGTACCGGTTTGCCACCCGCCTTCAGGAGTTCGGCCGTAATTCCGTAATCACCCGGCTCCTTGTTGTTCTTAAGTTGTTTCAGAGCCTCGTAGAGGCTGACGTCCGGGATGTGTTCGATGTAGTATCGGATCAATCTATCTCTTGGGTCGTTTGCTAGATTCACTACAACGGGTTTACCGATTGACTATTGGAGCTCGCTAGGCACTCGAAAAAAAGCTGAAAGCTTTTGGGGTTTTGAATCCGGATCTTGATGGAGCGCAGCGTAGACTTCATCAGTCGAGATCTTACCAGCCTAATATTTAAGTTCAATGTGCCTCTTACGTATACAGTTATAAAATTTGTAACATTTAGCGTATAGACGGTTTGGAGAAGCTAGGTAGTTTGAACAGTAATAAGTTGTTGGGCACACCCGATTAACGACACGGAAGGGATAAAAAAAAGATATCGTTACCAATTTCTGTATCATTTTTCGATGTGACCAGTTAATATGTTTCAATTGCTTTAAAGAGAACGGTATTCTGAATGCGCGGGCTTTGAAGTCCATGTGCTTTAAATCGAGCCATCGCCGCTGCGACTGCAGCATAAGTTTTTCTGTAGAAAAACAAGAAAAATATAATACTTTAGGTACAGAATGGTCAAAAATTGACGGGTACGGCACGGTATCCGACTCGTAACTAACTACTTGAACTAGTTTTGGTTCATTGAGATTAGGCTAACCTTCTGAGATTGTACCTTAAATGCTAGTTGAGAGCGGAAGAAATCATAGTGACCTTTTGTGACTTTTGAAATATTAATCCAAACGCGTTATCATTGATTATACAAGTAGTTATATTGGTTACAAAGTGTTTATGTTTTATGATAAATATTAACCTAACTTAATCTTCACTAGAATATTATGGTACCATAACCAATTTTGATAAAGTTATTGTCATTTTTATGAACTTGCATCACTTCTGCTATTACAACGAAATATCCTATTGTTATTGCAAAAGAGAAATTAAAGAACTTTGGAAAATCACTTTATTTTGTATTAAAAACGGCATAATATCTTATATCTAATCACTTTCTATCACCTTCCGCACTCGGTAACATATCCTCCTCATCAGTTTCAGCTGCATTGTTCCTTCTAGAATGATGAGGTAAGTAGCTGTAACGTTCATTCTCTGTAACGTCCATTCTCTGTAAGGTCCAACTGTAACGTCCATTCTCTGTAAGTATGGAATGTGTACTCAACATTAAGTTCCTGGCATAACCTAGAAGCGAACGACATCCTCAGTGATCGCCAATACGGCTGCCGCCGAATTCTGTCCACTGGGGATCGTCTAGCGCATGCTATTCATCACATCTAGAAAGCTTTCGACAGGGTCTGGCCCGATAACCTCATTGGTAAGCTTCCTTCCTTCGGTCTGCCTAGTGGTCTGTGTGATTGAATTGCGGACTTTCTGAGGGATCAATCCTTCCGAGTGGTTATCGATGGCTGCTCATCTGGTCAGTTAGATATCAACGCCGGAGTCCCTCAGGGGTCAGTGATCTCAGCAACATTGTTCTGGATGCACATTAATGATCTGCTAAAACCCGCAACCTTTGTGTATCTCTCGACAACAGTACTGTTGTCGAGAGATATGTGTACCGTTAACGGACCATCTCGAACTTCTTGGTGTGACATTGACATGGACCCTCAATTTTCATTGAGGCGATTTATCCATTCATTGAGGCGAAAGCTCAGTTGGCAAAAACGATGCGAAAGTGCGATGGAACTGCACAGTTTGATTCCGCCTAGCGCTTTCCATCATCGGACTACAAGACGTACGGCAATGCGCCATCAGTGCATGGTGGACATCCCACCCATATGCACAATGCGTTTTGCTAATCCTTTCATTTTGCGCACAGCTTGTGCAGATTTGAATTCCCTACCGGAGTCTTTGTTTCCTGATAGCTAAAATCTCGGGGCCTTTAAGTCACTTCTAGGCAAGCGTGCTTCACTGTAGCCCACATCATCGCTTACCATCAGGCGAGATAGTGGTCAAACGCGAGCAAATCTTTAAATAACAAAAATACCACATCTCTTGAACTTGCTAAAGAAAGAAATTAATAACAATTAGGGCAACACAGAGCCAATAGATAATACCCTGTTTCATGGTACATAACCTCTAATTCAGCTACATTCTCGGTATGTTGCTGAATTAGAGGTAACACTTACGAGTTACGGACATGGATTACTTCTGCACTGTTAGAAAGTTTATAATTAAGTAATCCAACTGCCAACAATGAACATGGATTCAACTGAGTCAAAATCACTGGTGAAGTAATCTAAGTAGCATTCTAGTCACTTGGATTACAACTCCACTAACAAATGATGTTTTAATGGCGATGCAGAAATGTCAAACATAGGACTTTGTTCGGCAAAAATGGCTCTTACCACTTGGATTACTTTCGCTCTCAACTAGCCTACGAATTAATCGGATGTAATAAAGTATAAGTAAGATAATGGCCAAACATGCGAGTACGTGCCTAAGAATATTAATAAAAAAAAGTTATTTAACT
Organism: Orthosia gracilis; assembly: GCA_947562075.1. NCBI lineage: Eukaryota > Metazoa > Arthropoda > Insecta > Lepidoptera > Noctuidae > Orthosia > Orthosia gracilis. The sequence goes on along the minus strand of OX387275.1, from coordinate 33,639,041 downwards.
AACTGTGATGCTTTGGTTCCAATTTGCCCCTCACTCGGCGTCTGGCCCACTCCTGAAGATTATTCAGCAGATTTGCTTGTGGTAAGTGAGGAATCAAAAGTGGTGTATCCGAAATATCTGCCAAAAATGCCTGGAATTGTTTATGCAATATGAGTAACGTGCAGCAAAATTGAAAAACAAATAAATACAAAAACATCACCATACCGCGAGAAGTTCACTTTTTTTCAATCCACTCGCATTTAAAGTGGGCTCTGAAGCTACAGTCTGCAAAAATTAAATTTTAGAATTAAAGTAAATAACTAGACCTTTTGTTTTGGCTTGGCAAAATTGCTCAAGCATACTGCGCTACCACGGGGAGATAGCGCAGTTATGTGGGACTCCAACCCACTAAAACTCCACGGTGTCCTCCTGTGCCGTAGTACTCACCGCGAACTTGCCGCGGCTGCCCGTCACCGGACCCTCTCTGGGGAATACCCCCCATCACCGGCGCACCAGAACATACTGTACGCTGTCACCACCCCAGGGAACACAGCACATGTGTGCCAGACAACCCCGTGAATGGCGCAATGGCTCTGCCACCTACCATTTTTCGGCCGTAATAAATTCAAATTCAATTATTACTCAACACAGTACATAAAAATACAAAGCTTCCAGATTTCGTGTTTCACCAATTTAGGCATGCACAATTATAATTACAATAACAATTAATATAACCGCAGTATCTCTACGTTGACTTCGTGGTAGGGCTTGCGCGCTTCAATGATCCCTTGGTTTGTGTCGGTAGAATCTACTTTGCCGCAACATGCCTAGGATGAGAGGCCAGACTAAGAAAGATACAATCCGCAGGACAGCTTTGTGGCGAGCTGGGGAGCAGTGGCGACCCCACGGACCTGATCTCCAGGGAGTAGCCTTGTTCCTCATCTCTGGCTTTCCTTTATTGGCCGGTCGGAGTGAAAAATGACAGGGACCCGAGCTCCCACCTCTCTTTTGCCTTAATTGGGTGGCTTGAGTGCAGATTCACAAGAGCAAACGAGCTCGGAGGAAGGAACTTAACCTATTAAGATGCTGGTAGGGATAGGGACTTCCGGGATTGTCCTGATAGCCGTGGTATACCTCTCCACTCCTCAAGCATCTCAGGATATGTTGCAAGGGGTCACGTAAGTACGGTTAGTCACTGAAGTGCTAGCGACCCTTTATGGGGGCCCATTAAGTGAGTGTGCATGTCACTTCCTGCCATTTTATAGCCGTGTAGTTCAACAGTGGTCAGGCAGGGGCCAGTAGTCCTCCTGCAGTTTTAAGCAATCGATCCACTAAACCTACCAAACCCGTAGTCCAATACATTTTTCTCCATATTTTGCAATAGTCCTGCACCAACCGGGGATTGCCCTTGGGTGCTATTTTTGCCTTGGGTATACTGAGGCCCTACCGGTACTGAGGCCCTACCGGTATTTACTGAGGCCCTACCGGTACTTGCTGGCGTTCTTCCGGTTGATCTTGAAGTGCAGCGATGTGCTGCAATGTACTATTCCGCACAAGAGACCATGGACGCGGACTTTTTAACGCGGAGTGACCGTGAGAAAATCTCTAGATTGTTTAAACCACATATTGACGTCTGGGAGGAACTTTTATCCGAATGGCAATGTAGGTAGAATAATTCCATCAAGGGCCGACACCTCCACCAATTCTTTCCATCCGTTCGCGTGCGGCTGGCCAGGACGGAAAAGAAATGATTTGAACATTTTATCACTGCACTATGCCAGCAAACCCAAGGACAAGCCCCGGTTATACTTCCTTCCTCCGAGCAGTTTTGTCCTTGCGAATATCTACTCAAACTGACCAAGAAAGCGTTGGGGTCTCTGTACCTCGTCAGTGTTCACTCGGGGGCGATCAATAAAGGCAAGCCATAGATGAGGAAAAAACCGTCCAAGTGCATGTCGGACTTCGCACATTTAGGGTTCCGAACCAAATGCTTCGTTTGGACCCTTCGGGTACGGAACCCTAAAAATTATCTCCTGGAAGATCGGATCTGTGGGGTATCTGCCTAACAGCTTGCCACAAGCTGCTCTTTGGATTTTATCTCTCGCAGGTAGGTAATAGTAAATATATTTTTAAGTTCCATACGAAAACATTTTTGAATTTGTATCGTTCTATATCCTCACGCACGACGACGTACCTAGGCACAGTCGGTTGCGTGCGTGCCTACTATGCGTGCTACAAAAAGCACACTCACAAACAAAATAGTTTCCCAGCAATTTTTGTATGCTGAATATTGTCTACAATCGATCTACTTAACCTATATGGTTTGCTATTAAAATGCGTGGCTTTCGACTTTTTCTGATGGACATTTTTACACCTTGAAAGTTCTTACCGATACTTCATCCGATCTAAGTGCGTCAGCAAAAGTGTCTTTGATGAAATCTTCCATGGGGTCCATTTGAAAAACTTTAGCGTTATCGAACCACAGCGGTGCATGTCTCGTGGGAGGATAGAAATACTTCTCATTGTTTCTTACATTCTCGTTGTAGTAATCGTATAAATGACCACATTTACACTTGGTTTTCTGTAAATAGTCCTTTACGGCGGGCTCCCTGTAAGTTGCAGATCATTTAGTAGGTATTGACGGATAATTTTACAACAGCCCATTTAAATTAGGTTTTCATGAAAATCATAGACTGTGTACCTAACCTGAAACTGTATTTATCTTTGTAGTCCTGAAAAATCTGGAAAAGGATTGGAATAGGACAATCCTCACGGAAACATTAAATCTTGCTTCTTTAACCCTCGCCTGATAAATTTTAAATAGTGACACTGCCCAACAAAATGGGGGCCCAAATACATGTTTTAAGTAATTACAATAGGTATTGACTTCGTCTCTGGCCCCTCTAACCCTATACCCTGCTTTATTTTTCATTAATAACAACAATAACAAACAATTTTCGAGCTCATCAAGCATATGCGTGCATATTATTTATTTACTATGTTTGAAAATGTGATATCTCGGGAATAGTGATCCGTAGAACAATTCCTATTTATTCTTTTATTTTATTTTTTACAAATTTTTGTAGATTATTGTATTATCTACCATTTTTATATGACCAATCTTTAATATAACACTTACCGGTTTACGAAAAACATGTGAAATCTATTTATTTTTTATCTTATTTTTTTACAGATAATTATGGGATCATTTTTATTTCTTACTTTTTTTGGGACAATCCTACCGCACTTTCCCAAACCACTACATCTCCTGAAAGCCAGAATCAACAGTGGTGACCACCAGAAAAGCGCCAAGGCAATGAAGCTCGACGGAGTCCCGGAGAATGAATTTAACTGTCTTGGATCCCGCAACGAAATTAATCAAAATACAATAAAGGAGGAGTAGGAAAACAAAAACATAATTATGGTATCAGTGGGGACTTTTGATATTTCGTTTCTAATAGTGTACCTACCTAAAATCTCTCTACCAACTTTCAGCCTTATATAAACAATTCAAACCTACTCGAATTTTTGTCTATTTTGACTAAGTTGTTTACTTACCATTTGGCCAAACAGTCGCATTTATGGTCACATTTTTGTACAATATCTTTCGGGTATTTCCAATAGCCACCTATGCATGTGACGGCTTCTCCGTTACATATAGCTATGCCATCGTTAATTGAGATGTAACCCGTTGGCATTACAGCAACATCTAAATAATTCAAAATAAATCATTTGGATGCCTACTTAAAATTATTTAAAAAAAACCGGCCAAGTGCGAGTCGGACTCGCGCACCGAGGGTTCCGTACAAACCTCAGCTTAAAGGTATTATTTGATATGAATTTCAATTTAATACCTCGAAGCATTCATGAGGAAAGGGGTAGTAAGTTTAAAATTATTAAAAATATTTTTATTATATGATGTAATAAAAAAATTACGGCTTTCACAATTATTCCTTTATCTGTGCTATAAGACGTTGCTTCGTACCAAATTTCAAGATTCTGAGTTCACGGGAAGTACCCTGTAGGTTTTGATTCCCTTGCGAGTGTTGAAAATTTTCGGAAATTTGTGGAATAAACGGCTATATCTTTGAATTGCGTTGGCTTAGAAGTTTGATTTTTTCACAGCTTCAAGGGACAGTAGACCTGAGTAATTGATATAAATTTCAGCTTCATACCTCCACGCGTTCCTGAGAAAAAGGGTCTTGACAGACGGACGGACGGACAGACGGACAACAAAGTGATCCTATAAGGGTTCCGTTTTTTCCTTTTGAGGTACGGAACCCTAAAAAGTGATCCGTTTGATGACGTGTGAAAACAATTCTACTTATATTTATGAGCTTTCGTGAGTGTCTTCACCTTGATCGATTTTCATCGAGATAAAACTTTGAAATTCAGTCATTCGTCATAGCAAGCTTTCGAAGTTCCGTTTCTACATCGCGATGATGAACATTCAAAATGTTACATTCTCAATAAAGTAAATCGTCATAGCAAGCTCTCGAAGTTCCGTACATCGCGATTATAAACATTCTCAATTGAATAGTTCGTCATAGCGTACTATCTAACTAACGTAAATCGTCCTTTTAAACTTTACGAATACGCGACATTGATATTTTAAACTTCGAAGTTCAGTATGACACGATGTTCACGACGTTTTCTTTTACCGTTTTGAGAGAAGTGGTGATGTAAACATTGTGTGGGTTGGAACTTGGAACCCACAACCTACCTACATACTGAAAGAAAAACTCCAAGAACTTATTTCAAATATTTTAATTTTATCAGATACGCGTACGTTAACACTTGGTTTACAACTCACTGCTTGAGAGCCAACGGTAAAACCCCATTTTACAAAATATATACCATTCGTTTTTTCCGCTCAAAAACCGTGACCAATAAGTAAGGGCCGGCGCGCGAATGTAAAGTCAATTGATGGACGTTTATTAACTATAAATTATAACTTGTTTAAAATAGTGTTAGTGTTGATTAAAATGGTTGGATGTTTTTAGTTGTTTTCGAGGTAATTTCGATATATTAAATCATATTCTAATATTTAAACAAATTATCAGTAATTTATAAAGTAAGTATTTTATATTCTATCAGTACATAGAACTAAACTACCATACTAGTCAAATGGAGTACTAATAAAGTCTTTAAATGTCTGTATTTACATCAATTGACGTTAAAATATTTAGATTTATTTTTAATTGCTTACAATACCTAAAACTCGATCCGATACCACAAAATCACCACCGCTCATTTATTCTGCGATAAAAGAGTAGTAAGCAGAGGATGAAAGAATACTAACTAGCAAGCAAGTATTGAGGTTTTCCTCCGATGAAGCAGACGCCTGAGATCTGGTACTGTACGTTTTCGTAAGGACAGCTGTGCCGAGGCCTGGCTTTCATCTTCAACATGCGAAGTTTCATCACATAGGCACACATCTTTGGGTCGGTATTACCTGCAATACAAGTAAGTAATTTGATTCGATTATTTCAAGAAATATGCTCTAACTTAGGTAGCTCTATAGTGAAATCTAATAATATGCGCAAGTGGTCTAAAACTTTGTATCAGTACCTACTTACAAGTACATAAAAAATACTAACGCAGAGTACTTGGTGGTTCCCAAAATTTATATTTACAAACTCTTTCGGATTCTTTCGCCTTTTTATTTCTGTCTTGGCGTTTCTCCAACTATAAATGACATGAAATAAATCAATAAGTAAAGTAAGAACATATGTGTTATAATTTATAATATAAATTATCGTTTCTTTTGTACTTACGAATTCTTTATTATTGCATAAGTTCGCATAGCTCTGTAAATAAATAATATAATGTGAGATTGACCACCAAAAACTTAGATACGAGGCATGCCTTTTAAGTTCTGTCGTTTCCATATATCCGGCAATTTTGAATTTGGAACTGTTCTATATTGAATATTCTAATATTCAATTCCAGTTGAAAGTATTAGGATTAATTCTATTGTTTAGTCACAGCGTCGATTGGAATCTAGGTTACGTACGATAATGAATCTTTCTAAGGAAAATGTTCGTGCAATAATTTGCTTCAGTGATTTGAAGAGCTAACATCTGCGTTCAGTGATGAAGCCTCATGTCTGCGGACTGTCAAACGCTGGTATTTAGAATTCCAGCGTGGACATACTAGTGTTAGTGACAAATCTCGCGAAGGACGTCAAAAATCCGCCTTCACTGAAGATAACATCATTGCTGTGAGACAACTAATTCCTGAAGATCGTCATGTGACGTATCGAGAGACAGAGGCTCTATTAGGCATCTCAGGGACAACCATAGGGGACAACCATTCAGAAGATCTTGCATGAAGCGCTTGGTGTGAGAAAGCTAGTTTGCCGTTGGATACCGCATCTGCTTTCCGACGATCACAAGGCGGCCCGCGTCAGATGGTGTAAGAAAACTCTGCAAAGGTTCAACCGAGGAGATTCAAATCACGTCTACGACATCATCAGTGGTGACGAATCTTGGATCTATGCTCCGATCCTGATTCCAAACAACAATCTACAACCTGGGTCTTTCAAGATGAGCCAAAGCCGACTAAAGTTGTTCGTTCTCAAAGCACTTCAAGGAAGATGGTGGCCACGTTCGTTGGAAAAACCGGCCATGTTGCGACACTTGAAGATCGTAGAACGGTTAACGCAGAGTGGTAAACCACAGTTTGTTTACCAAAAGTCATCGCCGAACCTCGAAAATCTAACTCAAAGCGACGCATCATCCTGCACCACAACAACGCAAGCTCAGACAGCGCTCGTCAAACGATTGAGTACTTATTTGAAGCAGAAAAAAGTAGAAATTCTTGACCATCCTCCATACAGTCCTGACCTAAGCCCTAACGATTTATTTCCATTTCCTAAAATTAAGTCTTCGTGGTCAAAGGTTCCAGTCTGGTGAAGAAGCAGTCGACGCTTTCAAGTCAGCCATTTTGAACACCCCCACTTTAGAGTGGAATAAATGTTATAATAACTGGTTTGAGTGAATGGAAAAGTGAATTAAGCTACGTGGTGAATAGTTTGAAAAACAATAAAAAGTACTATAAGGTTCTGTGTTTTTTCTTCAAACGACAAAACTTAAAAGGCATGCCTCGTATTTCAACGCAAGAAACTTGAGGAAAGAGGGATTTGTAGTATTGCCTAAATATTACCCAGACCCACCTTATACTTAACTATATATACAAATATATACATAAATACACGACTTTTTACCATAGGTATAGGAACAAACTGTAGAACGCCACCAGCTAAGATCCTTAGATGCCACTGTTCAAAAAAGTAAGATACGTAAGTACCTATACCGTACCTATACCGTAAGTTCATACCCTAGAGTTATGGATATAAAAAACACCTAGTATATAAAGGAAGAAACTGACTGACTGATCGATCAACACACAGCCAAAACCGCTAAGCCTAGATGCATGAAATTTGGCAGGAAGGTTCCTCAAATAACGTAAGTGAGCACTAAGAAAGGATTTTTGGCAATTCCTTCCCTGATGGGGTAAAAAGGGGGTTGAAAAATCTAAATCCTTCGGCCAAAATTCTATAAACTTAGCACAAATATTAATTAAAGTAAATGAAAAAGGTTGTCATTATTACTTTTTCGAAACTACCTGCAAAAGATGGTTTAGAGGGTGATGAAGTTTATATGGAAGAATCTGATTTCTTGGGTTAATAAACTTGAAACATGGCACAAATGCTAAAATAAATCTATATATATAAAAGCGAAAGTAAAAGTTGACGTATAAAGATGAAATTTGGCAGCGAGGTTCTCCAAGTGACGTAAGTGCGCACTAAGAAAGGATTTTTGGAAATTCCACCCCTAACGAGGTAAAAGGGTTTTAAGTTTGTATAAAATATTTACAGTTTGGAAATTGGACACATGAAATTTTAGATTTACGCTCTTGGTTGATAAAAAGAATTTATGTATTTATTGGTTTTTGGAAATTCCAACCCCAAGGGGATAAAAAGTTGTTGGTTTATGCTCTTGGTTAATATAAAAACAGAGAGTTTTTTTTTAAATTTCGGTTAGTCTACCCCTAAGGAGTAAAAAGGAGTTTGAAAATTTGTATAAAATTTCTACAGTTTGTTACTTGGAGAAGCCGAAGTTTTAGATTTATACTCTTGGTTGATAAAAAGAATTCATGCGTTTGAAATGGGTTTTTGGAAATTCCACCTCTAAGCAGATAAAAAGGGGGGTTAAAAGTTTGTGTGAAACTTCTACGCTTTTAAGTGTGACACGTGAAATTAAAGATTTACGCTTTTGGTTGAAGAATTCATGTATTTATAGGTGAAATGTCGGCAATTTGTTGGGCTTATATATTTGAAACTTGGCATAAATACTAACCTAAGTAAAAACTACTCCTAAAAGACAATTTAGGGGGTGTTAAAGATTTTTGAAGAATTTTACTGGGCTTCTTTTTATAATGTAGGGGAGCACTAAGAAGGGATTTTTGGAAATTCAACCTTTAAGGGGGTGAAATTAACAAATGATCTGTAGGATAAAAAACGAATCACGCGAACGAAGTCGCGGACGAAGTGCTAGTAAATAATAAAGGTTATTTTAAGTTTTTCGTCGAGTTAATAAACTTGAAAGTTGAGATAAATACCAAACTAAGTGAACAATAAAGGTTTTTATTATAAGATTTTCGAAACTACCCCACAAAATACGATTTAGCGGGTATTCAATCTTTCATTAGCATCATCAATTCAGCCAAAAAATTGTAACTGCTGGACATAGGCCTCCCCCAAGCGTCGCTACACTGATCAGTCCTGTGCGTTTTGCATCCATCGGACGCCCGCTCCTTGACCAGGCCGTCGCTCTACCTAGAGGGAGGCCTTCCTACGCTGCTTTTTCCGGCACGCGGTATCCACTCCAGAACTTTCAATCTTTAAATGGATGAAAAGGAGGAAATTTGATTGTATGAAAAATCTCATTTCTTGGGGATTAAGTAAATAATCGAAATTGACAAGATACTTTTTTTTAAACTAACCCCAAATAGGGTAAAAGCGTATTAAAGTTTTTTTTGAGGAATCTTACTGCGCAATCTAACATAAACGAAAAATAAAAAAGAGAAGAAAAGAGTGAATATCATAATATTTGGGTTGTTAAAAACTTGACAATTAGAGGGGCAAAAAGGAGGTATTAAGTTTTTTGGGGAGGATTTTACTTCGTGGCGGTAACCTAAAATGTATTATTATTTATTCTTTAGGTCAAATAACGAATCGTCCTAAAGTAATAAATTGATTTACCAATAGCTTATTTTTGGTCGCCTTCACTAACTCCACTTATGAAAGTCATCTGTAGGATAAAACACGAAATCACGCGAACGAAGTTGCGGGCGGAGTGCTAGTAATATTATAAGTATGGACATTGGAGTCTTCAACACGAAGTAAAAAAAGACTCTTCTGTTAACTGGCAAATTATACATAAAAACTTACTTCTTCACTCCTCAGTTTTAACTTACAGCCAAGAGGTAAAGGTTTATATGCCTTTTTAGGCTTTTTGTTGGTATAAAACCGGACGTACATCTTTTGTAAGTATTCTCCGTATTTGACATTCGGTGTAAAGTATCTCTTAAATTCTAGAAAAAAAATCACTTGTCAGTAAAACCATTTCATCAACAAACATCTTTAGTAGGAACCTATTATAACAACCAGTGTGATTGATGAGAGGCGACAGGTGCTGGAGAATTTACATTAACCCATTTTGTTCGAATTTCCTCTGTCTTATGTAGACAATACCAAACTTACAGAACAGCAAATTCATCAAGTTCTAGCAAGTTACTGGTAATTTCTCCAGTAGTTGATAGTTTGACCTATTTCCAAAAATTTAGCACCTCATGATGCCTTGGCGCAAATTTGCGGGTTTGGAAGAAATCCAAGGATTTCCCTTCTTTCTGAAATATATTTTTCTTAGTTTAACAAAGGTCCTCGAAATCTATTTCAGGCACAAGTCAAGGTACCATTTATCAGAATGTGGTATAAACGAATTTACGAAATAAAAATATTGTAACTCAATAATGGAAATAACTTTTACTCACTTTTCTCACGTTCTATTTCTATAGGTTTATCGTGGTGAGTAACCTGGTCCAATGTTTGTACGCACTCCTCCATATCAATAAACACCAAACAAGATATTAGGATCCTGGCGTTCATATCGTATGCTAAAATGAATACCATACTTATACCTATTAAGCAATCAGTAAGTAACACAATTATGGTCCTTTTAATAAACGTAGGTACATTGAGTAAAAACGCTGCAACCTAATAGGCCCAAAGTATTTAAAGCGTTTCCCATCGACTCGAAAAGAAGAATAACGTACATGGTAGTAATTCACTCGGTGATCTCTTATAAATTGCTTCGTAGAGTTTCCAAAAGAAAACACCGGGGTCAGTAATGCTGACTTCCATCGCGCGCATCAATACTTTTTTCGGTAATCTAAACGTTACTCCGAGATCTAATAAATTCTTTCGCATGCGACGAGGTATATCTTCTAACAAGTCTTGGTGGATATCCTGTTTAACACGCGCTAGAACTTCCTTCTGCTGAGTAGAGAGTTCGACGTACCATCTAGGGCCAGCTTCCTTTTTTAGCCTTCTTTCCTTTTTTTTACCTTGAATAAGAGAGAAAAAATTATTAATTAATAAGATACATTTAAAACCCATTCTGCTTAGTTGTTTACTAAGTACATACATACAAATATCTATTTAATATAGATCTAATAATCCACTTTCAAATACCCTTTTTTACTTTTGCGTACCTGAGTATTTGAGCACAGACCCTAAAAAGGATCTACTCAAAGGATTTAAATATAGGTTGACACTAGTTTTCATCGAACACCTGCATACCTAATACTTACGGGACCCTTGATCTACAAATTTTACACGCTCTTCGCTGGTGCTTTTATTTTTTTATTTTATTTTATTTTATTTATTTTATTTATCCATTTATTTCAGGCATCAAGGCCCATATAGATGTATACAATACTATATTTACATAAAAAACTTAAAAATACTATAAATATATATTACATAATTATCTAAAACTAATGCACACGAAGTGTCGGCGTCGTGTTTCGCTGACTGGTGTCACGTAGCTGGCCACGAAACCGGCGGTACACAACACCCTTCGGCCAAAACTCTTCCTTGAGGAACATTTCGAGTCCATGCGTCGGAACACGCACCACGAACGACTTAAAGTTCGTGTTATGACGCGGCTCCAATCTCTCGACCCTCAAAGTCCAGTTGACCTTGACGCGCATATACTCCACGACGTCCTCAACCTTCGTGGAGTGGTGCAGTCTGGACACATACAGCAGCGTCGTCGGGATTGCTGGACGCAGCAGCATGTTGGGCCCTGCCAGCGCAGTACCGCACTGGTTCCGACAAGGAGGCTTCTTCTTCTTCTTCTTCTCCACCATGACGAAACCATCCTTGTCACAAGTGTCCTTCTTTGGACCCTGCGTTTTCAAAGCCGGGTTTGTATTCGCCCGGCTCCGTTTACCCACTTTTGTTTTTTCCGCTAATTTAGCCTGCGAGTTTTGTGGCTCAACGGGCTTCTTAGCAGCTGCAATAGCTGCGTAGGCTCGTTTGGGGGTCGACAAACCTACACAATTCATCGTCTCCACCTGTGTCGAGGCAGGGACGGCGGCGGCACACGTTGCAACGCATGCATTTTCGGCAGTTGGTGACGCATTCGAGCCCGCCGACTCGAAACTGCAGATGGAGGCATTTTGTGCCCCGCGACGCGTGTTTACATTCGCGGAGTCGCCGTTGGTAGGTGACCTACTTGCAGAAATTGCATTGCGCAATAATACTACTTCTGCCCGTAGATCACTGATGGTCTTGTTGGACACCTCCAGCTGATGCTGCATCTCGGCCTGGCTTTGCTTCAGGAGTGTAATGTCCTTCAGCAGCCTGGTGACGTCTACGTGGTCGAACGTGACGGGAGGAAGCTTGTGCAGATCCTTCACCACGAACTCAGGCACGTCGTCCGGGTCCGTCTCCTTCAACAGCGTTACGATGTCTTGGAGACTCTTCTCTGTGCCATCCCTTCGACGAGACGGCATCTGGCTGACTTTGCCAAGCGTCATGAACAGCAGCAACTTGGCACTGCTAATCTCATCCTCCTTAAAAGATGACTTGCAGATCTGCAAGATGCTAACCTCATCCATGTAGTCGATGGCATGTTTTATAAATGCCAAAACTTCGTTGGCTATGAGCGTTTGAGCACTCATAGCGGAAACCGGGCAGCGGCTATAGCCGCGCAAATCGCGAATATAATATTCACACAGTGCAGCGCAAACGCGTCCGTACTCGACCGCGTATCGTACTGAACTGAGAGAACTTTTAGAGCAATGTTGACGGCCAGCCCGTGCCGATATTCCCGGTGCACTTTGATGCTGCACGTGGGCCTCATTTGCGGTTTTCCGTCCAATACAGCGGATAGCCGTAGCGTTCTGTATTTATGTTGTCAATATTTGTCATAGGTGGGTTACCTACCAAAACTATAACACTCAGCATCTCAAACTGCATCAAACAAAAGCTAAACCTACCTTCGCTATAGTAATGGTATTTCAGATCCCTAAGAAATCGGAGCCATGTGCCAACTTTCTCGTTGTACGGTTTTGTGTCGATATTTTTTTGCATTTCTTTTTCTAGATAAACCCATACTGGATCTTTCTTGTCGCCGTAGATGGTCTAGAATTGAAGGTTTAAATAAAGCCATGCTGCTAACAAGACATAACGGAATACTGATACAATCTCTCTCTCTTGGTCGGTCCTTCATGCCTGAGGATCGTGGTCAGCTTCAGGGATGCATCTGGAGCGGATGATCTTCCTCTACCGTTTTCAAAAAGATAAGTTACCGATACCGACGCTGCTATACATTATGACCCGAGAACCTAACACAAACACAACTGGCTTCGCCCGCTTGTACACCAGATCGAGAATACCCATATGGCTCTCCCAAATCAAAAAAATAATAGTTTAAGTTCATATAAGGTCCAATTAGAGGTGAGTTGTAGGTAGTATACATATACGTGCATTGTAGGTAACAATCCCACTGCACTATTCCCAAACCATTGCAACTCCCGAAAGCCAGAATCAACAGTCGCGACTACCAGAAAAGCGCCCAGACAATGAAGCTCGACGAATTTAACTGTTTCGGATCCCGCAACGAAATTAATCTGCAATGTATAACGGAGGAGTAGAAAAAATAACATAATTTCCACTTCCCTCCATATCAAGCAGGAGACAGAACAAACAAGGCTTTATAGATAAGTTCTTTGTTATAAATAATAGCATTGTTTGTTATGGTTCAAGAAGTTAGTAATTAAAAAACCTATGGTCGTTCTGTGGCTACCCTAAGTTAGCTGCTTATTATGCTTAGCAAAGCTTGAAATAAGCAGAGGTAGATAGTTGCTGAAAACTGAGCTGAAAAGAAGGTTACCTACCTTAGTCTCGAGAATTTTTTTAACACCAGGCAAAACATACTTCCCCATAGTGAATAACTAATAATTTATATTTATTAAATGCTGAAACATTAACTAACACATTTATTAAAATTTAAAATTTTGGAAATCATGAAAAATTTCCGTGAAGTGATTATTCTAAGGTAAATGTCCATAGATGTGTCTATAGCCAATATTAATAAGTTGCCAGGTATAAGTTTAGCACTATTTGAGATCTTAATGGATGCTCAATGGAGTTTTTGTTAACCCTATAAGTCCATGCAACGCATACAGCGTTGCTTGCGCTTCGCATCGAGCGACGTCCTATTGGGTACGGTGTAGCATGCACTACGCATCGAGTGAAGTTATATTGGATACGGTAAAGCCGCGTAGCATGCGCTACGTATAGAGCGACATCCAATTGGCTACACTACCGTGTAGCCGCGTAGCCTTGCGCTACGCATCGGGTGACGTCCTATTGGCTACGGTGTAGCCGCGTAGCTGAAGTTGAATCTAGCGACATCTTTTTGGCTAAGGTGTAGGAGCGATGTGCTTCGCATAGAGCGACGTCCTATTAGCTAAGGTGTAGTGGTGAAGCATGCGCTTCGCTTCTAGCGTCGATTTACTGACTACGGCGTACCCGCATATCATAGAACATATATATAGTCACAAAACAAATACTACGGGCTCCGGCACAGCCGCTTACGAAGCGTCGAACTATAGACTAGCGTAGCCGGGCAGACAGCTTTTTGCTTCGAGCTACGGCGTAGCATGATGCATCATATCAATTTAAGCTCCATACTACAGGCTACGGAGTAGCCTGAAGTACGGCATTCTGTACGACTAACTTCGTACTACGGCGTAGCATGGTACATCTCATGAAGAGCTTTCGGGGTGCGGGGTGTCATCTGCGTCTTACTATGGGCTACTGCGTAGCATCCAAGAAAATTTACTACGCCGTAATGATGATGCCATGCCGTAGCCCGTAAGACCAACGGTCTAAGGCGTAGCATCTGCGTCGTACTTCGAGCTACGGCTTAGCAACTATGCGTTGCAATAAGGGCTACGTCGTAGCAGCTGCTTGTACTACGGGTTACGGCGTATTATGTGCATCGCATAGAGCATCGTTTAATGCACTTTGGAATAGCATGTGTGAATAACAGCATAAATAACATCCATTCAGGCTATTTGTGCCTACTGGCAGTGTCCCTAATAAAATCTAACTTATCTGTTTGTCCACACAGTCAAAGAGAAAAAAAGGATTAAAATAAAAGATTTGGTTATTATAGTATTTGCTCATTTATTGTTATAATTTATTACACTTATTTATGTTCCATTACTTAACTAAAGTCAAGATAAAGAATAAAATAAATGGTAAGCGACAGAACCCCTGGACCAATAGAGATATTTGATGTTTAAAGAATATCAAAATGCACTACCTTTTTGCTACTATTTGATACCTAATTTAAAATATTTAGTCTCTCGATTGACAGCAAAAAAAAGCATAAACAAAGTGGTCAGACATTCAGACATGAGGATGTCTGGACCACGTTTTTTTCATAGTTCCAACACAACTAATTTATCTCTTTGTAAATATTTACTACCTTTTTAGTATCTCAACATTATATTTTATTCAACTTTTTTTGGCATACCAGATAAATGGAAAGAAACTTTGCTAGCTCATGTATATTAAGATTTATTTACCCATATACATTCATATATTATTATATATATACCTAAATATATATATACATATAGGTATAATATATATATATATAAATATATATAGGTATATATATATTATTATATATATATTTTATGTTTTGACGCTTACAAATAAATGCCCATTCGGCATTTATTTTATGATTTTCAGTTATTGTTGTCCCTTTGATCAATGGAATTATTTTGAGGAGCCCTCAGTATTTTTGATATGCATATTTTTAGTTTTTTCTAATATTTCCTTATAAGGTGGATTTATGGGACCTTGTACTGGCTCTTTGTATTCATATGATGTTTGGCCTTCTAGCAACAGTGGGTATGAAGTATCAGAATCATAGGCACTTAAATCTCCACAGGCATTAAATGGTACTATGAACCTATTAGGACCTGTGAACTGATTGAAATCACAATATTTGTGATCTAACAGTGGATTCACCATGTTTGGGATATATCCTTCAGGTGGCTGATAGTTTTGACAGACAACAAAAGCTTCTATACTGGAATTCCTTGAACTTCTTGGTTTGGAAATTGTTACATACTCAAAAAACTGCTTAAGCTGTGAGTACAAAAGAGAAACATCTTCCCCTCTAAATATTTTAGCCACAAACACTCCACCAATCTTTAACACATGCGTTGTTATATTGAGTGCTGCTAATAACAGTTGAGATTGTACATATTCATCAATGTCATGTAGTCCTGTTACATCTGGAGCTCCATCGCAAACTACTAAGTCCGCTTTAAGTCCTTCAAATTCCTGAATTATAGCATTTGCAGTGGAAAGTTTTGTAATGTCACCCTGTATTTGTATTACACCAGGTAAAGCCGCCATGGCCTGTAAGTCTACAGCAACAATTTTGACATCGTCAACACTATTGGCATTCTGTCGCAATTTTTTTGTCAGCACTTGGCTCCAACTGCCAGGAGCCGCGCAAAGATCCACGGCGCGTGTTACACCATTGAATATATTGTGTTCTTCATTAATTTGTAATAGTTTAAAAGCACTTCTTGCACGCCAGCCTTCTTCCTTAGCTAACCTATAATATATATCCCTTTTGTCTTTAGATGTTTTGCCCATGGTTGCTTATTTTAAAACTATAGTAGGTAAATATAATCGCAATCCAGTTTTCTGCACCAAAAAACCAATGTCGATTTTTGAGTATTCAATAACTTTAAAATAGGCAGCGTAGCTTTTTCCTCCAATCCGTCGCAGCGTACACACGTTCACACACACTTCAGTACAATTAATTTATTCTTTATTTCTTTCCTTTGCTTGTAAAACATACACGCACTTTCCCAGTTCATGAGTTGACATTGACAGTTGTTAGTTTGACAATATTTGACATGACACAGATTTTACGTTCTACCAAAGACCTTTTCTTTTTTTCCTTCGCCCTACTCGGGCAGGCTAAGGTCTTGGACCATACCGCCTCGTCTTCAGTGGAATTTTAACATTCTTTAATTAGATTGCGGATGTAACAGATTCTAATGTTTTTTGGAGTATTTGGCAGCAAATTGTATCGAGTCAGCCTTCCCAGTAAGCTTTGCGGAGGTAGTCATTACTACAATAAAATTCTCCGCTCCACTATCCTGAGATCGCTTCTGTCAATGATTTCACATATTGTCCAGTTGCGTAGACAGTTGAGACACGAAACTACACCAATTTTATATCACAATGTCCACTAGGAACCAATTTGCAAATAATATTAACAGGCGCTGAACTTCACTCTAAAAATCCCGCCACAAACTCTACCTAAGACCTTATACTTCTTACTACTTTATAGTCTTTGCGTTTTACGACATTTAATTTTGAGGTAGACAATGTCAACATTGACAGTCACACATGCCAGCCACAGTATGGCCACAGTGCCTACCCATGGAAAAAAATTGTAAAAATGCCTACCTCACTGAAGCTAGAATTATGACTTTTTGCTGCCTCATACCTGCCACCGCTTACATACTTTGTGCTCAAACTCCACAAAACATAAGAATGTGTAACATTCGCAATCTAATGCAAAAAAAAGTTTTGTTTAAAGTGTTATCAAAAAAACTAAACACGTCTTTAAAGCCTTAGTAGCCAGACCAAAAAAAAAAAAGTTTCAGATTGACAAAAAATGACAAGTAGCCGAAGCCGAAAAATGGAATGACAAAACCGCAGTTTTGTTGTGCTAAGTGCTTCTTCTTCTTGTTGTTCAGTCAGTTCTATAATAGATCTTCATGTTCGAGGATTTTGTTGTCCTGTTTCAGCTTTCTCTATTATCTTTAATTCTGGCATCTATAAAAAAAAAGTATAATAAAATAATATCAAATTCAATAGTTTAGTGATTCGTCTTTCGAAAAATCCCGAGGCTCGTCCGACCTCTGACTTAGCCCAGAAGTAACCTTTTTAATCATGGAGTACTTTAGTGGTTCCAAGAAGTTATTATTATTTATTTTAGAAGACTGGAAATTACTATTATTTCTTACTATTTTATTCGCCTTATACTTTTATTATACTAGCACTTTTGACTTTTTCGAAAAGAAAGGTATCCCCTATAAGAAACCAGTGATATTGTTAGGTAATCTAGGACCCAGATTAAGTGGTAAACAATCATTTCATGAATTTCAATTGGAAGCATACAATAACTTTAAAGGAAATCGGTATGGAGGTATGTATGTGAGCTTTGGGGAATTAATTCTGTACTAAAAATTTTAATAGGTAATTACTTTAATCATGTGATTGAAATTACTGAATTCTGTCGCATCTAGTTTATTGTGTTTCATCAGTACATGGTGGACATCCCACCCATATGCATCAAATGTATTGGGAATACTTTCATTATGCATACAGCTAAGGAGTGGAATTCCCTGCCGTAGTCTGTATTTCCTGATAGCTACAACCTCAGAGTTTTTAAGTCAAGAGTGAATAGGTTACTTCTAAGCAAGCGTGCTTCAACGTCAAACAATCATACCATAATGTTTTTCATAATTATTAATTTTGTTGTTAATTTTGTTATTAAAACAAAATTTGTTTGTGTTATGCAGGATTATTCGAAGGGAGAAGACCCCTTTTAACTATCATGGATCCAGATCTAATCAAGGCAATAACAATACGTGATTTTGACCACTTTACGGATCGCATCACTTTGAATGCTAAAGATCCCAAGTTCTGGAGTCGTTCTCTTCTCAACTTAAAGGTATTTTTTATAGATTCTTTTATTTTCACAATTTGTAATACCCTCCAGATTCATAACTATTGCATTGCTCACCATTCATACTATGTTGAGTAATTATGTTATGTACTTTAAAACCTTGAAAGTTGTTGAGTTGAGGTATAATTTTAGTGCTTCATTTGTGGCATAAATGACACTGACACAATTTGGATTGCCAGTTTTTAGGTTTAAAAGTCAGTTAAAGCAAGATTAAAGAAATGTATAGAAAAATACTATTTATACTCATATTTCAGGGATCAGAATGGAAAAGTGTCAGAAGCACATTGACACCAGTCTTCAGTTCAGCTCGTCTAAGAAATATGCTTCCACTCATACAACTTTGCTCTAAGCAAATGGTTGAATTTTTGAAACAATATGGTGAGTTTAATAGTATTGTAGTATTGATAATATAAACAGGTGATAAGGGTCAATAATAAATATTAATAATAAACATACACAATTACATATTACATAAATTGAAATACAGATAAAACTAAAATAATGTTGATCCACTCAAAAATTTCTACTTACAATTTTCAATAAATTGAATTAATTAAAAATCATTAAAAAATTATTATTGTTACTCCATTTTAGACAAAAATAAACTCAGTCTCCAAAAAAAAAGTATTTAAGTAGAACTCCTTGAAAACTAACAAAGTATATCAAAATTAATAAAGCATACACATGTATTTAAATATCTAGATTGCACAATGCTATCTTTTAGTCCATAACTAGGAACATTATCAGAATGACACAATTTATTAATAGCTTTGCCATGCTCAAACAAAGTCAAGCCTAGTTTATTTATTCAAGCAGGTAAAACTGATGCCATCTATGTTTAATTCAGTGTAATATATGTTACTAGTGGTCCACCTGGCTTTGTCTTGGTCACATTAATGTATAAGCCTATAACTATCTGGACTAATGTACTCCTCAAATGGCGAAAGATTTTTCATTTAAATAGGTGTAGTGGTTCCGAAGATTACTCTACACGATAAGAAACTTAGATAATTTGGGCTCTCTCATTATAATATTAACTAATGAGAGAACTATCACGTGCTGCGCAGCTAGCACAAGTTTTTCGAAGTTGCAAATTTAGATTCACACTAAGTACTCTAACTGCTCCATAAAACATGCAGAACCATTTTAGTGTCGATTTCTACTGGACTACTCATCTACTATGAGATGGGTTATAATACAGCATGTTTTTTTTTCCAAAATTAACTGGTTCGATTCTGATAAGAAAAGGCTAGGAATATTAATTTTTCAAAAATGCAATAATGTAGTTTTAGTTTTCAGCGAAAAACACTCCAAGGAGTCTCAGGCCCGCTTGCGTGAGTCTCCTTTGAGTGGTGTTCCTCACGGTTTCGGATTTGGCCACTTAGAAAACTCACCCTCATGATATACAATCATATTAATTTTAACATCATTTTTTAACTTAGTATATGCTTTAATAATTTACAGATAAGAAAGATATGGAGATGAAGAAAACAATAGGACACTTTACCTTAGAAGTAATTGGCGCATGTGCATTTGGAATTAAGTGTGATGCTTTGTCAGATGAGAATGCTCACTTCTTTAATGTTAGTAAATATGACTGTTTTATGTCTTTCTACTGGCATATTTCGACGGATTATGTTAAGAGGGTACCTTGAGCCTTGAATGGTACTTACAGTTAAAAAGAACTAAAATAAAGACACACAAAGTTCGAATGTGCTGCTAATATAAGTTTAATTAAGCGATGAAAAGATAACAAATAGACTGCCTCGTAGGTCTAGTGGTCACAACCATTACTGCTGAACATGATCATGGGTTTGAGTCCCGGGTCGGAAAAGTGTTATTGGGTTTTCCATCTAGAATTTCTCAGGAGCAACCCCGAGTCTGGATTCGTGCCCACTTGATAGCAATAATCTCGTCCCCTATTACATGCGACTAAAAAATAAATGGCGATACGTGGGGTACTTTTATAGGTGCACCTAATCGTTCGGGAATTACTTCATCACCACTGCTCTCAAAATGTTGAAGGCAAACATCGTGAGAAAACCGGCATGGCCTAGAACCAAAACTTCGAAGACGTGACATCTACCAACCTCCACTGGGCCCACGTGGTGGATAACGGCCCATGCTTTCTCACAGAGAGGAGGCCTGTGTCCCAGCAGTTGGGACATTAAAAGGCTTATGATGATAACGATGATGATAATTTGTTAAGGGGTTTAGAAATTTGTGTAATTGTAAAAAATAATACTTTTAGGTGGCTGAGAAGTTTGACTACATGCCTTTATATAAAAGACTGATGTTATTCTTCATCCTTATATTTATGCCAAAAATGATCAAGGTTTTAAACTTTTCTTTTCTGAATTTGACATCTGCAAAAGAGTTAGTAAGGATTTTGAAGGCGGCAAAAGCTGAGCGACGAGAATCTGGCGTTAAGTAAGTTATTTTTCTAAGATTACTAGCTTCTCCGTGGTTTCACTCGGCCATTAGTTGCAGGTTTTTTTATCTTTTTGTTCGCCTACCAATGATTTTAACGTGGTGTTAAATAGCCTGTAACTCTTCACAAGAATTCGGATATCCAATGCTTAATGATTTTTCTAATCCGAGTTGTATCTCTAGAAATATCCAATTTGTTTAAAGAATCCAGAGATTCTAATACTGGCGGGATCAGACAAAAAAAAACTATGATTAATAAATGCTAGCTATTAAGTAATCAAATTATTTTTTTATTTGTTTACAGAAAAAATGATTTCCTGCAAATCTTGATTGATTTCTCAGAGAAGGAAAGAGTTGAATCCGAAAAAACTAAATCTGATTTTCGTAAGCCATTTTATACTTATTCATTCAAACTTCGAATCAGCACTGTCATAATTTTCTATGTAAGTCCATAAAAAAATTAACCTGATGTGAAATTATTCACTGAACCTAGCTAAAGAAGTTGTGAACCTGGCACCTAATCTCATTAAAATAATACAAAGAATAGCTTTAATTTGTTGACAGGTTCCCGTTGGGCTTGTGCCGCGGTGTGTATTTGCACACACATACCTAATAAAAATTCGCATCTAAGCTCCATTTGAATTAATATTAGACATGTTTCCAAATCTTTTTACAGTCCGTTCAAGCGATTTTGAGTTCTATCCCGTAAACATAAAGTTGACATAAAAAGCATAAACCTGTTACCAAAACCAACTGTTTACTACAGCTACCATTTGTCGTATCACCAACGCAATAGAAGTTAAAATCGGTTGAACGGGCTGTAAAATAGGCTTTTAAACGTCTAATGTTATCGCAAATGGAGTATAAGTCTAGTTTGTTCAATGTAACTGACCTTGCAAAACACAACAGCGCGACAAATGATTTCTATGAACTTTTATTTTATCGTAGATCCATGATATCCACATACTGTTGATTCTTTTCCAGATCTAGACGACGACACCGTAGACGCGCAGTTGTTACTGTTCCTAATCGCTGGTTACGAGACCTCAAGTACCTTGCTGTCCTTCGCTATCCACGTCCTGGCCACTAAGCCAGAGCTGCAGGACAAGCTGCGAGCCCATGTCACGGAAATGACTGAAGGGAAGGAATTGGACTACGATCTCCTTGCGCAGCTACATTACCTTGAAGGATTTTTGTTGGGTAAATAAAAGTCACAACACAACAACAACATAACATAACACAACACAACAACAACATAACATAATATTAACATTTTCTGATTTTAACTGTTATATTAATAACATATAAATTATAAATAACAGTTATGTATTATGGTATATACAATTATAGATCACTCGCGTCATTTTTAGGTCCATTATACCATGATTTGGAATAACTGATACACATGTTACTTATTAAGACGAAGACTAACGCCAACGATCTTGAGGGAACAAAACGCGCACTCGTTTCACACCCGCGTGGCCCAAAATTTTGTGTTTTTTTGTAAATATTTCTATGATTAAAAAAAAAAACCCTCAGATCAAAATGTAGATAATTAAATTGTTTCTGAGATGGTGTCGATTTCATTAAAATACGCCCAGCGGTTTTGGTGCAATTGTCGTGTTTTTGTCTTTTTTAGATATAACTTTGCAAATTAATTAAACTATGTTACACTATACAAATAAAACTCAATTTTCTTAAGTCAAATTACTAAGAAAATTGTCTAATGTAACGTATATTTTTCCAAAAAATCACGACAAGCCGTTTAGACGTGATTTTCATTTTAAAATTAGCTACTCAGGGATATCTGCGCCTTAACTAAGTAACACTCGCTAAATCTTTACGTTCGTGTGGATCATTGAGTTGCAAACAATTAAATATTAGATTCCTATTCGGATTTGTGTTGATTTTTAAGCATACAAATTTATGGTGGTGCATGGTTTAGGCATAACACTTGTCAAGATGTTAAGTATATTTTAAAGTACTTTTTTATACTTATTGCAAATCTGTGCTTATTTTTTTCAGAAACATTACGCCTGTTTCCTCCTCTAGCCAGAGTCGATAGAGTTTGCACAAAACCATACACCATACCTGGATCATCCATACAGCTGGAGCCTGGCAATGTAGTTGCCATACCTTTGTACGGCATTCACATGGACTCGGAATATTACCCAGAACCGAAAGAATTCAAGCCAGAACGATTCATGAATGAAGACAAGAAAGATAGAGCATCTCATTTATATCTGGCTTTTGGTGTAGGTCCTCGAAATTGTATTGGTGAGTGTAAAAATAAATCATCCTAAAAATCTTGTTTTGTGACAATCGCAAAGAAAGCAAATTTTCTCAAAATATCTTGTTTCGGCGTGAGATAGGAACTGTGACGGCATAATTTTGTCTCGCCGGCCATTTAGGCCATCGACTTCACAGTCCCAAAATTTTCAAATGCATTATGTAACACTACGACTACGTCACCTGCTTAATTAAAATATACTTATATTTTATATTATTATCTTGTTACAGGTCTGAGATTCGCAATGTTATCAGCGAAACTGGCGATGGTTGAACTCATCAAGAACTTTAAATTCTCCACGTGCGAGAAGACGGTTGACCCCATTCAGTTCGATAAACGGTCTCTGTTGCTGAAGGCACAGGGAGGTTTGTGGGTCCGCATCGAAACAATATAAGTACTACACTGCGTGTAATGCGTACATTACCGCAAAGTTGTATGTAGCCCATATTTTTTGTGCAATTAATTCAAATATTTTAAAAACGTGACTATTGAATTACAAAAAATCCATATGATAAGACTATGTGTTCCTAAAATGTAACCAAATATATTTATTTATAGAAGATAGTGGTGATGTTAACAAAACATTGTGCATTTTTGATAACATATCAGCTTTAGGTAATTTCGAGTTACCTAATTCAATCATTATTATACTATTAATTAAAAGAAGTAAAAGCAATCAAAATCTATACTCAAGCAATGTATTGTGAGAAAATATGCTACCAAAGGAACAGTATTTTTTTTGTATTTTTACTTGCGTTTCCCAGTGGTAACGGCCGCGACTTACAATTTGTAGGTCATTGCCACTGCTCTCAAAACGGTGAAGGAAAACATCGTGATGTCTTCGTGATAGAACTGAAAATTTGAAGGCATGTGTCTGTGTGCTTATGGCTAAATAATAACAGCCCCACGGGTTGATCATCGAGGTTAAGCAACGCTTTCCGAGGTCGGTCCGTGGATGGGGGTGACCATCTTTACATAGTGAGTTTCTTCCGTACCTCGAAAGTGCTTTAAGCTGTTGGTCCCAGCTGTCATTTGAAGATCTTTGACAGTCGTTACGGGTAATCAGAAGCCTGAGATATATGACAGATTCCAGTTACTGGGTTGTGGAAGTCAGATAAGCCGTCGCTCCATGTAAAACACTGGTACTCAGCTGAATCCGGATAGACTGGAAGCCGAGCACAGTATAGATGGGAAAAGGCTAGGCAGGATGATAAACTTTTGTTTAGCAATGGGTACAAAATAGAGTAGTGTTATAATAGCAGCAGCCTTATTGCGTAAGTGAATAAGGCAACGCCAAGGGTTAACCGCTATCAATCGACCAATCACACAGACGGAAATCCACATCGAGTCATTCATCTCGCATGTGATTGGTCGATTTGATAGCGGTCAAACCCTTCGCCTTGCCGAATTCACTTGCGCAATTCGGCTGCAGGTGACACTGTAAATTAGGTATTTTTATAAATGCTGCTACAAATAAGCCTTTAGAATCCCTGATCATCTACGTTGTTTTCTGGATCAAAACCAATAATCTGAAACTAAAAATGCTAAATAAGTACATGTATAATGCTCGCCAAACTTCTGGGCCGCCCTGAAGTTGGTTTTCCGATGCGCAAGGCACGAAACGGTGCTGTTTTTGTATGAGATTTACTACTGCGCAGCGATTGTAGCCAACTTCAGGGCGGCCAAGAAGTTTGACGAGAACTATAATGTGATAACAAGTGCCATAAGGTTTAGTGACCTAGTACAAAAACACCTCGCACTTAAATTATTATTGTTGTTAATAAAAGAAAACACAAAAGATTCTTGCCAATACTGTTATGAGAATGTAAGTATGTTCTAAAATAAAAAATATTTTGACTAATCTTTGTTCGTCATTGAGACCTGTTTTTAACCCCCGACGGAAAAAGAGGGGTGTTATAAGTTTGATGTGTGTTGTTCACATCTTTGTGTCTGTCTGTGCCATCATAGCTCCTAAACGGATGAACCGATTTTGATTTAGTTTTTTTTTGTTTGATTGGGGATTTTGTCGAAAGTGTTCTTAGCTATGTTTGAATAAAATCGGTTCAGTCGTTCAAAAGTTATGGGCGTTTTACTGTTTGAATCGGGGTGTTTTCGCAAGATATCGTGTCATAATTACGTGTTCAATAGATTGCCGATCGAAGCGTATCTACTATGCACTAGATAAAATAAGTAGCATGAAATAAAAATGTGTCGGGGTTTTTTTGAAATTTTAATTGTAGGAACCCTGCTGTTCAAGATTCTTAAATAAATAATAGTAAAAAAACACGCTTTAATAGAAAACCAAACAAAAACGTAGAAAATAATTTTTAATTAAAAACAGGGTGATAAAAAAAAAATATTATAAAAATTGTGAGGTGCTTTTTAAGATATTTTTTAAATGAGTACCTACCAATTTCTTTCTTACAATAAAATTTTTTTTTTGTTAATCACACTTTTCTTAATTTGAAATTGAAAAGAAGAAGAAGCGATACAGTGTGATTGGAAACGGAAAATAGTGGGAAGTAATAGAATTGTTTAAGAAGTGTTTTTGTATTTAAGCGTGATTAAATTGAAGTCTGCTGTTTAAATAATTTGTCCCTGAACCCCAGCTCATAACAAATTGGTGTCAAAAGTGCGGGATGAATTATGCCGGTTCTACCAAAGGAAAAAAAAGGAAGGGATGCGCACCAGGAGTCAACGCCAGCAAGACGTAGACCAGAGGCGCTATGGAGACGCTCCCTCACCGTCATCAGGTGGACATCGAGACTCCGCGGTTTTATGAATGCCATAACGGCGGTTAGGTCAGGCGACGCCGACGATTTAGATGGTTCCGCTAACCATCTAAATCGTCATCATTAACAGAACACCATACAAGCTGAATTTGGATACTGGGGCTTCTCGGAAAGTTGTCAGTTTCCAACTAGCAAGACGGTTTCTTGGAGACTTCTTCGGGAGCCATGAAGGTGCACATTTGAGAACAGCCACTGGTCAGCACATAGCCGTCTGAGGTGAGAAGAAAGTGGACATGAAGTTAGGGAACAAAGTTTACCGCCACAATGTTATCGTGGCCGGGATAGTGGACGACTGCATTCTGGGTCTAGACTTCAAGCGAAGAAATCAGGGCGATTCATCAAGGAGTGTTGAAGTGTGGCTCAGAGGAAGTTTTCACGGAAGGTGCATCATCGGGAAAAGTACTGCCTGGAGAAGGTTATTCTCCGTCCAAGGTCGGAAACAATCGTACAAGTTTGTCTACCAAGAAATTTCAAAGTTGAAACCAAAGTTCAAAGTGGAAGATTCGATGTGTCATCGCTTTTGAAGGACTGCCAGAATAACTTTACAGATGAAGAAGAGAAAAAGATTAAGAAGATGTTAAACAAGTTCGCCGACATTTTCTCAACAAATGATGCCGATATAGGGAAGACTGCGTTAGTTCAACACAGAATAAATACAGGAAATGAGGTACCAATCCGCCAGCGACCAAGACGTGTGCCAGTGGCACGGGAACGTGAAGTTAACGACATGATCAAAGATATGGTGAAAGATGGCGCGATTGAACCTTCATCCAGTCCATGGTGAAGAAGAAGGACGGCAGCATGCGCTTCTGTGTTGACTATCGCCGACTAAACGACATCACGAAGAAGGACAGTTATCCGTTGCCAAGGATCGACGACACGCTAGATACGCTAACGGGAATAAAGTTGCTTTCTACCTTAGATCTAAAGAGTGGCTACTGACAGGTCGAGATAGACCCTCGAGATAAGAAAAAGATATATATATATATAAGGTATATATATATATATAAGGTATTCTCTACAGGCAAAGGATTGTGGCAATTCAGTGTCACTGTGTCATGCAATTTGGATTATGTAATGTTACTGTCACCTTTGAGAGATTGATGGAGCGGGTACTTACTGGGCTGATTAGTGACGCCTGCTTAGTCTACTTGGATGACATTATTATAGTGGAACGGACGTTTGAAGACCACCTCCGCAATCTGAAACGTGCGCTGTCGAAGATACGAGTAGCCAATCTAAAACTAAGCCCGAATAAGTGTGCATTATTCAGGCGGCAAGTGAAGTTTTTAGGACATGTGGTTTCCGAAGAAGGCGTTCAAATGGATCCGGATAAGATCGTTCCCGTTAGGGATTGGTAGGTCCCGGAGAACAAAACGCAAGTCAGAGCTTTACTCGGGTTGTGCTCCTACTATCGGCGGTTTGTGAAGAACTTTGCTGACATTGCCCGACCTCTACATAACCTAACTGAAGACAAGACACAGTTCTGCTGCAATGAGAGCTGTGACGTCGCATTTCAGAAGCTAAAGGAACATCTGTGCAATACACCCATTCTAGGCTATCCTGACAATGAACATGAATTCATAGTTGACACAGATGCCAGCAATACTGGAATCGGCGGGATGTTGTCTCAACGAAAAGGAGATCATGAAGTTGTTAAAGCGTACTTCAGCAAGGTCTTATCCAAACCTGAAAGGAACTACTGTGTCACTCGAAGGGAGCTTCTAGCTGTAGTAATGTCATTGCAGCATTTCAGTAAATATTTGTTGGGGCGGAAATTTCTTCTACGAACGGATTACGCTGCGCGTAAATGGCTACAGCAGTTTAAGAACCTAGAAGGACAGGTAACAAGATGGATTGAATTACTGCAAGAGTTTGATTTCGAACATCGTAGCGGAACGTCACACGGTAATGCTGATGCTCTCTCGCGAAGACTGTGTCCAGACCAATGCAAACATTTTGAGAGACAAGAAGCTAAGCAGGTAACGCTAGTGCGGATTTTGAGGACGGATCTTAGCGAAGAGTGGAAGGAAACCTTGTAGAGTGCTCAACAGGAAGATAGAGACATAAAACCTATCCTTGAATGGAAGAAATCCGGTGACGGCTCACTGGAGCGATGTTGCAGCAACGAGTTCCATCACCAAGAGTTATTGGGCACTTTGGGAAAGCTAGTTTATCAAGGACGGAGTTCTGTGCCGGAAAAGGGAGAATGCTCATGGTGACCAGTGTCATCTACAAATGGCCGTACCTAAAGTTAAGGTGCCGGAAGTCCTACAGCTGTATCACAATGGAAGTTCAGGAGGTGATATGAGAGTTAAGAGGATTCTAATCACGATCCGAGACCGATTTTACTGGATCCATTGTCGAGAGGACGTTGAGGAATGGTGCAAGCAGAGCAAGTTGTGCGGCTGTGAAAGGACCACAAATTCGTAGCATAACGTATGATGCCCCGTGGGAACGTATAGCATTAGATGTTGCTGGGCCGTTTCCTGAAAACCAAAGCGGGAATAAGTACTTCTTGGTTGTCATGGACTGCTTCACAAAATGACCGGAAATGTTTGAAATCCCTAATCAAGAAGCCTCTACGGTGGCTGATATGTTAGTTCACGAAGTGTTTTGTCGGGTTGGGGTACCCTTGGAAATCCATAGTGACCAAGGCCGGAACTTCGAGTCAAAAGTTTTCAAGGAGACATGTCGTGTGACGGGTGCTCCCAAAACCAGAACTACTGCTTATCAGACGGGATGGTTGAACGATTCAACCAGTGACTAGAGAAGGATCTTGCAAAGGTTGTAGAAAGCAGACAGAACGATTGGGACAAACACATTCAACCATTTCTCGCAGTGCTGGTCATTAAAGCACTACAGTAACACCAGCTTTTGCTAATTTTGGAAGAGAACTACGATATCTGCACATCTAATCACACCTGAGTCTCTACGCAGTGTAACAGATTACGCGAATGAACTACGGAATAGTTTGAATGATGTATACGAGCATATCAGACAGACAGGTCAGCAAATGTCTGAGAGGATGAAAAATCGCTACGATCGGAAGGCGAACAATAAGGTCTTCGATGAAGGATCTCTGGTATAGTTACATAACCCGGTACGCAGCTAAGGAAAATCACCTAAATTGGAAGCAAAATGGGATGGACCATATATTATCACGAAGTTACCAAGATTAATGACGTCACCTACCGAATTCAAAAGGGACCCCGAGGTGCATCAAAGGTAGTTCATGTGGAACGGTTGGCCCATTATCATGGGTCTAACAATGCTCGGGACGAGCATGTCTAAGAGGGAGTCAATGTTACAAAATAGGGCAACGCCATCTAGTGACGAATAGAAGAACTAAGTAGTCATTAGTGGCGCCATCTAGTATCGAATAGCAGAACTAATCTTCTCGGAAGTTCGTCTCGAATGGAATTTTCTCGCTCCGGGAACAGTGAGTTCGAAAGTCGATTGTTCTGGAAGTTTCTCGAATTATGTAGAACAGTATGGAACGTTCTATATAACAACTTTCGTGCTTTCAATAGAGCAGCCGGGTTCGTCGTGAGTCAGTTTCGATTTGGAAGCGACACAGAGCGATCGGAAAAGGAAAATAGTGCGAAGTTATAAAATTGTTTAATACGTGTTTTTGTAATAAAGTGTAATTAATTAAAGTCTGCTTTGTAAATAATTTATCCCTGAACCCCAGCTCGTAACAATATCAAGATAATAAAAGCGTGTTAATAAATAGCCGCGATCTGGGTAAAATATTATTGTAGTAGGTATTGATTTCCACAGCGAAACTGTCTGCCCAATTTTTCCTGCCAAATACTCCAAAAAACCTTTTCACAAAAAGTTATTTTTGCACTTTTTACTATTGTTTTTCTTTAGCAGTCGGTTTATTTTTTGTAAAAATGTTTTATTTCTCTTTTTTTGATAGGACCTACGTAAACGATTGACAAAACATCCATAATAACTTAATTTACACATTCGTGCTGTTTGTCGCTAAGGAGTTCGGTTGTTTGTTTTGTATCTTGAAAACTGATAGAGAGAAACTTAATCCAATAAAAATAATGATCACGATCCGATAAAAACTTTCGGAGAAATGCGCGGACAACATACATAATAATATACACTAAGGAAATTTGCCAAATATGTTTAGAACCCCAAGAGTAACATAATATGTAAATATTGTGCAATTCCAACAATATTCCATACATACGTGTCGAATTGATTACCTCCTGCTTTTTGAAGTCGGTAAAAATCATAAGAATGTGTGATGTATACTCGCATTATTACGGAACAAAGTTTTTGTTTAATGATACTGCATAAAAATAATTAAAGGCTAATGTAGCCAGGTCACTAATTAAAAAAGAGACAGAATGCGAATGAATCAATGAATGACAGAATTTTTGGCGGATTTTTTTTCGAGTGAAGTTCAGCGGCTGTTAATATTATTTGCAAATTGATGCCAATCTGTTACATACGCATTCTAATGCATACTAAAGAATGTTAAAATTGCACTGAAGACGAGGCGGTATGGTCCAAGACCTTAGCCAGCCCGAATAGGGCGAGGGAAAAATAAAATGAATGGATGACATGTCAATAAATAAGGCCTTACCGATTATTAATGTCACACATTTTATAGAGATGTGCAACTCGAGTAAGATAAGATAAAGTAAAAGAGGAAACTCGAGTTAACTCGAGTTGTGCCTGACTCGAGTTATCTTCCGAAATCGAGTAACTATCACTAAAATCTAATATTAAAAAAAAACGAGTAAATGTTTATTTCATAGAACAGTTTTGTTGTTGGTTATAAAATAATAATTGTTTAAAAGACTAAAATCAAAAATGCAGAAATGTGATTTATACTAAAAATAACCTCTCTTATTTTAATCCTACCTATTTAATCTTATTTTATTTTCTTAGCCTGTCCCTCCCGTTTCCTCCCTGGCCCAAGGCCTTCCCCCATTCCTTCCATTTGATTCGAGGTTGTGCCTCATCAAACCAATTCACAAGGAAGTCATTCAATTATCTGTCAAATATCTAAAAAGTGATTTTCACAAATACATAATTAATTCTAATTTAACTGCTTTCGTTCTGCTAACTCGAGTTATGTGAATTTCAACTCGAGTTAACTCGAGTCGTATTTATCCCTAGTTGGTTAGCCCATCACTAACATTTTACGAACAAGTTTATTTGTTTGAGAAACTTGTAAGATGTCTTTAGCTAAGTGCGGACGGACATAGGGAAGATTCAATAATACAAGAAAAAGTGGAATGACAAGATAGTTTTTGTTGTGTTGTGCTTGATGTTCGTGTTTTAGAACTTTGCCCTATTTCGGCTTTTTCTTCTAGTCTTGCCGTAACTATAACTTCAAGAAAACGTATACTTACATATTTATTTTATATAGAAGTAATTAACATTTTAGTGATTTGTGTTTCGAAAACTTCCGACAAATTTTTGACTTCTGATTGAGCTCAGAAATAGCATCTAATCATGGAATACTTCAGTGGCTCCAAGAAGTTATTATTATTTATTTTAGAAGACTGGAAATTATTATTATTACTTACCATTTTATTCGCCTTATACTTTTACTATACTAACACTTTTGACTTTTTCGAAAAGAAAGGTATTCCCTATAAGAAACCAGTGATATTTTTGGGTAATTTGGGACCCAGATTAAGAGGCACAAAGTCATTTCATGAATTTCAATTGGAAACATACAATAACTTTAAAGGAAGTCGGTATGGAGGTATGTACATATAGAACTTCGTGAGCTTTGGAGTATAATTAGTTTTACTAAGTAGTTAATTATATTAATTGCTTAGTTACTTCTGCTGCTGCAAGTTTTTTTTTTTGTTTAACTTATGACACCAATCAATAGTAGTTGTTTGTTTGATATTGCGGGCACAGAACAAAAAAAATCCATTGTTAAATGGAAAAAATATTTACAAATTATTTTGGCATGAGTTCAATACCTTAGTTAGTTAGTTTTGATGGGCAGGTGAATAAAAATAAATCCAACCATGTTTGAAGAGTGCTGATTTGAACGGTCAGCCACGGTCCGTAACAAAATTGATGGGACAGCCGAATCGAGAGATCCAGCCACTCACTAGGGCTTTTGTCTGGCCCTTATAGCCGAATAGGTATCACCTCAGGTTGTTGTGTTAAATGATTGATGGCTGTGAGGCAATAAGGTTAAGCCTTGTGATAGCGGTAGTGAGCCTATGAGGTTAATGAGGATGTGGTTGAATCTAGCCCTTGGCATTTCTAGGGTTCCCAATGGTGAAGAGTTATGACGGGTTACCTGAGCACAGTGACACATAATGCAGGATCAGCTCCATTCTCTGCAGTCTTTATTTGCTGCTGGACAAACATACCGTTCTGTCACCATTTCGGCTGTCGCGTTTACACCAGGGTGACTCCACGAGTGCACGCTTTCGAAGACTTTGCAACTCCACCACCAAACGCGTATTTTGCTTGTCTGGAATGGCCGATGCAGCCAAGGTGATGCCCACACACTCTGCCTGGAACACCGCGTTGTGTGCCCCAAGTGGCGCGGCTATATGGATGTTGAGGTCCTCTGAGAACACCCCCGCACCTGAGCCAGTACCTGTCTTGGAACCGTCGGTGAAGATCCTCAACTCGTCTGGGCGTAACCCCTCGCAGTGGTGGTGCTCACGGAGTTGGATCTTGTATTTTTTGTCAAAAACAAACTGCTTATGTATCTGGTCAATAATTGCTGTCCTAAGAGGGAACTCTTTATTTACGTCCTCCAGCAAGGCCGTGTGTTGTGTCGTTCTCCTACCCCAGAGATCTAGTGCCTTAAGCCGCACTGCCGCCGTCGTGGTCTCCTGCTGAATGAAAAGGTGGAGCGGAGGTAGATCCAGCATGGCCTCGAGCGCAGCAGTCGGGGTAGTTCTCATGCAGCCTGTCATCGCCATGCAGGCCAGGCTTTGCGTGCGTTGCAGTTTGTTTACGGCTGTATTTAACTTTGTGCGGGGCCACCAAACCACGGCCCCATAGGAGATCATGGGCCGAATCACCGCGCAGTACAGCTAGAGAATGATTTTGGGAGACAGGCCCCATTTTTTGCCTATCATTTTCTTGCATTGCCAAAAGGTAATGCACGCCTTGTTAAGTTTGTTGTCTAAGTGACTACTCCAGTTTAGCTTGCTGTCAAGAATGACCCCAAGATACTTGACCTCATTGGACAGCTCAGTGTCGAGCTTTGGTAGATGGAAAGGGCCTAGTGCTCTTTTTTGAGTAAACATGACCAGAACAGTCTTAGAGGGGTTAACTGCAAGATCATACTCCCTGCACCATCGTTCCACTATGCGTATTGCTTGCTGAGTAAGGTTGCAGATAGTTCCAGTCACCTTCCCTGGTACTAGAATGGCGAGGTTGTCTGTATACCCTATTGTGTAGTAACGGTGTTCGTTAGGTCTGGTGATAAGATCTTTGATTACCAGATTCCACAGAAGAGGGGAGAGCACCCCTCCCTGAGGGCAACCCCTGGCTATCAGGGCCAGCTGTTGTTCGCCCTCCAGCCGAACCGCACGTTTGCTTAACATATTGGTTATCCAGTCAATTAGTACCTGTTCTGCTCCGTGTCTGGAGAGTGCATTACCTATGCTGGAGAAGTTGGTTTTGTCGAAAGCCCCTTCGATGTCTATGAAAGTGCCCAGGCATGTACCTTTCTGATGAATTGCTTCCTCTATCTGGCCTACCACCAAATGGAGAGCAGATTCAGTAGACTTACCCGAGCTATAGGCATGTTGGTTACCGTGGAGAGGTAATGATTTAAGAACGCCATCTCGTAGTACCCTTTCGCACAGTCTCTTCATCGATTTAAGTAAAAACGATGTCAGGCTGAAGGGTCTGAAGGATTTGGCGTTAGTATAGTACCTTTGCCTGGTTTAGGGATGAATATCGCTTTCACTTCCCTCCATCCTTTCGGGATGTATCTAAAGGTCAGGCGCGCCCGCATTAGTAGCACCAGTCTCTTTGCAACAGACGTATCTCCCCACTGCAGCAGCGCAGGGAACACCCCATCTGGACCGGGCGCCTTGAAAGGATGAAAGCTTTGGATGGCCCACTGTAGTTTCTCCATCGTGATCATCCTGTATGCGTAGAGCCAATCGTCATCTGTTGGTACCTGGGTAGTATCTAGCCGGACAGTTGCCTAGGCGATAACGCTACCTGGGAAATGAGTTTCTATCAGGACGCGTCTAGCTTCTTCAGGTGACGTGGTGAGTGAGTTGTCAGGTTTACGGAGTGTGGCAGGCTCGGGTGTGTGCTCTTGTGTCGCTATTTTCCTTAACCTGTTTGCCTCTTGGCAAGATTCACCACAGAATTTGCGCCACCCTGCGGTACGCCTGAATCTGATGCACTTTTTATAGCTGGATTTGGCCTCGTAGTAAGCGTTCCAGTCCTCATCCGTGCATGCGTTCATAGCCCTATTCAGGGCCTTTCTTACCTTCCCGTGTTTGCGATTCAACTCCGCTCCGCACCAGGATTGAAAATATCTATCTCTTCTATATATATATCCTATAAAATATCTACCTTCTTATTCAGCATGGCTATTTCCGGATCCGCGCCAGGTGCAGGTGTCCCTCTGGCGATGACTGATGTTGACACCACCTGCGGCCCGACGACGTCGGCAATGCGGTCCGCCAGCTCGACCATGTCGGCTTTGGACTGCTAGGCGATAATGGCCTGCGCCCGCTCGGTAGTCGGCTGGACCAGATGGTGCGCAGGAACTCTTCAGGCACGCCCGGTCTGGCGACATTCAGAAGGTGGCGATAGAATTGTGACGGCTTCCGATCGCCAAGCTCCTCATGCATCAAAAATCGCTTTATCTTCTTCTTCCTTGACGCAGACATTCTCCTGATCAACTCTGCCTTGATTTTTTCGTACTTGTGGTTAGGTGGTGGGTCATTGATGATATCCTCTACCTCGGATGTGCGGGTCCAAGTTCGATGTGTCGTAAAAGAACTTTGTTTCGTCCGCTCTGATGTTTGAGAGCGCGAATTGCGCTTCCACTTTCGAAAATCAAAGTGACGGTTTTTCGGGGTAGAACGGCGGTACCCGCACGCCCACGCAAAATATTTTTTGCCCATCTTGGCCTGCTGCGGCCACGTCGCTCATACCTTTGTCCGTCATCTTCTTGTTCTTGATCGGGGTCACCAATTTAGCGACGATTCTCGTGTGCGGTAGGTGAATAAATAAAAGTTTTTAGACTTGCATGGTAGATGAAGAATATTTCCCTGAATCCCGCGGCGTTAGCCACAGATCCAGGGGCAAGTGGAGTGCTAGATGCACGGTGCACCCCGCTTAGGAGTATCGTCGGCTTTTGCCGACTCCACCCCCGTGATATTCAAGGCTTTAACAAAATTCATGAACATATGCGAAAATTATTCATCTTTCCGGATCCCACCCTCCATCGAGCCCGCATCTGGGAACGTCGCACTAGTTAAAGTGAGACGTTAGGACTACTTTCGAGATATAGGTGCGCAAGGCTCGGTTACAGTGAGACATCGGGTGCTCGTTCGGGCTGGCTTGAACAGATCAACCCTCCCTTACACCGTCAGCGTGACCTTCACCCCCCGCTTCAGCCGTTCATGGACGACATCAGCGGACCTTACGTAACTCGCCTGTGGCCCTCTGACGGGACACCATGACCATTTCCTTACCCTTGGCCATAGATTAGGGCTAAAGTTTCGCATGAAATCCGGACAATAGAGGGCGTGTTGCCTCACGGACTCATTACCACCAGAACCGATCGGCTCAACCCCCATGACTACTTCATCTGTTTACTGCGCAGGTCCTAGCGCAGGTGACCATTCTCTCCTACTCGTCGTCAGTAGACTTTAGTCCCCGCCGAGCCCGCAACCATTCAGTCACAACACGAGAGCGTCGCGGTTTGGGGTAGACATTGGAGTGGGGTGGAAGAGAAGATGAGGTGGGGAGGTGTTGGTGACACTTGGGAGGGGTGAGTCGGGGGTAGGAAAGTGTGGGTTCTCAGGATTAGGGGGTGCGAAAGAGTAGCGGATAGCTTCCCACTCTACCACGAGAAGGTACAACAACTGGACTTTCCTTGAGGATGTACACGACTGTTTCGCTCTCCCACAAGGTAGGCCTGAATCTATACCAACAAGCCAAGCAGAGTGGAGTACAAACCGAGAAAGTTATTTTTTAAAGCACAGACCCCAGACCCTCTTCTAATACCTTATAAAGAATCAAAACAAAAAATCTTATTGTGTTATAGGAATGTTCGAAGGGAGAAGGCCACTCCTAAATATTATGGATCCAGATCTAATCAAGGCGATAACAATACGTGATTTTGACCACTTCACTGATCGCATCACTTTGAATTCTAAAGAGCCCAAGTCTTTGAGTCGTTCACTTCTCAACTTAAAGGTATTTTGAATGGTTTATTATTTTTTTTCACCAATTTTACTGCTTTCTAGGTACGAGTATAATGACTAATTATTTGATAAAATGAATCTATTCAAATTGTGTTGGCCACTTTAGCATATAAATTAGTAGATGAGTAATCGTGTTATGTAATCTAAAAGTTAGAAACTTGTTGCCCAAGTTGAGGTCTAATGCTTTGCGACTAGCTTACGTCGTAAGCTGACAGAATTTACATTGGCTGTTTTTATCTTGCAAGGCTTCCGATTAGAAAAAAAAACAAAGTGAAAAATAACTTTATTTTTGGAAGTCGGTGTCTTTCATAGGTACCAATTTATTGCGTTATGGACACCGACTTCATTATTTTCACTTTGTAGTTTTTTTTATTCGGAAGTCGGTAGTATTTTTTTGTAAAAAGTTTTTTTTATTTTTCACTTTTTAGTTGTACCTGCCTAATAGGTAAGTTGTTTAGTAAGGTACCTATAACGCCAGAATAGATTACCGAATATCATGAAACATGAACATGACCGGTAAAATGAGAGATCTGCGTACCCCTTAGAACCGTACTGGCGTGATGTTATGTTATGAAATGGTATAAACAATAAACAGACATGCGATTGCACCAATCCCGAGAGATTTGCCGTTATTTTTTTTAGAGTTCTGTTGTATATCTTCGAAGTTCTTCATCAAATCTTCACTAAATTAAAATGGGACCAATTTCAGAACATACTCTTTCAAACAAAAAAAGAATTTTCAAAATCGGTCCACAATTGACGGAGATATCGGTGAACATACATAAAAAAAAACATACGTAATGTCGAACATAAAACCTTCTCCATTTTGGGAAGTCGGTTAAAAAGATATGCAGAAAAATACTATTTACATTTATTTTTCAGGGTTCAGAATGGAAAGGTGTCCGAAGCACATTGACACCAGTCTTCAGTTCAGCACGTCTAAGAAATATGCTTCCACTCATACAACTGTGTTCAAAGCAAATGGTTGAATTTTTGAAGCAATATGGTGAGTTCAATAATGTTGAAATCTATATGTACAATTGCCGGCAGGTAACTTTACAAGAGTCGTTAGATGACCACAAGTAGTTTTTTAGGTCTCTTTGGTTATCAAACGGAAGCGGAAGCGATCAGTTGAAACAAGTATCTACTGACTGACCAATCACGTCGCATCGTAGGATTTTTAAACGGGCCTTTAACGTAATCGACGAATAATCTATTGGACGAATAAAGTGATTGGCTGTTGAAAATTCGTTCAACCAATCATAGCAGATAACTCGTGCTTGACAATTTATCACATTCATTTTGCGTTGAGAAACCGGCAGGCTTATTCGTATCTTTTGCAAGAGCAAAACGATAGCGATTTTTACGCAATAATTCCTCTTCCATACAGAAGTTTTAGAGTTATTGACGGTTTTTTTTAAATAAGTGCTTTTGACACACGACACGATTGTGTAGGACCTACCATACCTACACTGCAGGTAATTCCGACTTTTATGACATAAAGCGTTTGATCGCTATCGTTTTTCTCTTGCAAAAGTTACGTAATAAGCCAGCCGGTTTTAACTGTTTTATTTTTTACACCGAATAAACTTTACGAAATGAATCTTCTTTCTCAAACTTTCTTCTAAACAAACAAATTTAAAAATAAATGATGGCAATAGCAAAAAAATATAATAATAAAAAAATTTGTTGCACTTATACCCCCACTACGCCAAAACTGGCCAAAACCTTGCCAAGTTATGTGCCGGGGACTGTACTCTAAAGAGAAATGTATTAACAGGGTGATTGAGTCAATAGAGTTCACAGTCCAGGTAGTGTTTGTTCATACATATTTGTGTATACTAATATTATAAAAGTGAAAGCTACTGAATATGTCTGTTAGTTACTCAATTATACACTAACCTGATTGGATTTGAATTTAAAGAATAAATTTTAAGAAGAAATAAATAATTATGAGGCAATGTTTTAATATTTATAATTAAAGATTAAAAATCTGTTAATGCTGTTTAGACAAAATCAATGAGTCTCTAAAAATAAATACATTATTCTGTTGAACTCCCTGTTTACAAAAACTGATGCAGTATATCAAAACTAAATAATTAATCTTGTTAAAGCATGCACAAGTATTAAAATATCTAGATTAAACAATCCCATCTTGTAGACTTAGGCTATAACTAGAAACATTATTAAATTGACATAATTTATTAGTAACTGCGCTGTGTCCAAACAATGTTAAATAACAGTTTATTTATTTGAGTAGTTAAAAAAAATGCTTCACATGATTATGTTGCCACCAAATCGAGCAGAAACAATAATTGTATAATTATGTAGTTGGACATACTTCTACTGAAGAAACCATAATATATGCTTTAAAATTCACTAAGCATACATCATATTATTTAAACATGATTATTTAACTATGTATGTTTTGATAATTTACAGATAAGAAAGACGTTGAGATGAAGAAAACAATAGGACACTTTACCTTAGAAGTAATTGGGGCATGTGCATTTGGAATTAAATGTGATGCTTTGTCAGATGAGAATGCTCACTTTATCAATGTAAGTAAATATAACTGTTGTATGCCTTTGTGCTTACATAAACAACTGACTAATCTATGTAATGAGATAGCTTAACTGGGACTTTGTTGAAAAGAACTCATGTTCCAGGAACAAAAAAATCTAATGTGCAGCTAAAATATAAATTTGAATATGAGATGAAAAGATAAAAAAATGTCTATAGGTACTAATAATAATAATACCGAGCCCTGACCACCGG
This sequence comes from Orthosia gracilis, assembly GCA_947562075.1. NCBI lineage: Eukaryota > Metazoa > Arthropoda > Insecta > Lepidoptera > Noctuidae > Orthosia > Orthosia gracilis. The sequence continues at coordinate 33,599,977 of OX387275.1, read as the reverse complement.
TAGCTTGGACCCTGATCCCGATATCGGTGGGCTACTATTTTTGTATGTTTTAAATGTTTTTTATTTTATTTTTATAGAATAATATTTAAAAATGTAAAAGTATGTATGTATAGTAAATAAATGGAATAATAATACGACCCTGTTCCCGAATTCCCAATACCGGTGGGCCTCTATTTTTTATATTTTTCAATGTTTTTTTTTATTTATTTTATAAAAGCATTTAAAACTGTAGACAATAAGAAAAGAAATGAAATAAAGGACATAATAATGCGTATTTTTTCGTGCTCCAATGAACTCTGGGTCGGTATCTACCAGTAGATTCTACTTTGCCGCAACATGCCTATGGTGAGGGGCCAGACTAAGAGGGATCCAATCCGAAGGGCAGCTTTGTAGCGACCCCACAGACCTGATCTCCAGGGAGAAGTATTGTTCCTCATCTCTGACTTGCCTTTTTTGGCCGGTCGAAGTGAAAACTGACGGGGATCAGAGCTCCCACCACTCTCTTGCCTTAATAGGCTGGCTTGAGTGGAGATTCGCAAGAGCAAACGTGCCCTGAGGAAGGAAATTAAACCCAGTAAGATGCTGTTAGGGATTTGACCGTACTTCCGGGATTGTCCTGATAGCCGTGGTATACCTCTCCACTCCTAAAGCAACTCCGTATATGTTGCCCTCTTGGCGCTACGTCACTCAAGTGCTAGCGACCGTTTATGGGGCCCCATTAATTGAGGGTGCAAGTCACACCCTGCCATTTTATAGCCGTGTAGTTCAACAGTGGTCAGGCAGAGGCCAATAGTCATTATATAGTTTTAGGCAATCGATCCACTAAACCTCCCAAACCAAAGCCCAAAAACCAGGGATTGTCCTTGGGTGCAATTACCTAGTGCTTACGGGGATAATCATCGATTGATATCACATATCATGATACATGTCTAGCAAGACCACTGCGAATTGCCTTCGGCCCCTGGCACGACTTTCAAAGGATTGGGACCTCAGAGTTCAAAAATAATAATAATATAGATGAAAGATATTTTTGTTTGTTTACCGATTCAGCTACAAAGGTACTGGACCGATTTTAACCATCACTACATAGTATAAAACAAAGTCGCTTTCTCTGTCCCTATGTCCCTTTGTATGCTTAAATCTTTGAAACTACGCAACGGATTTTGATGCGGTTTTTTTAATAGATAGAGTGATTCAAGAGGAAGGTTTATATGTATAATAACATCCATTAAATAGTGGAGAAGTACTGTTATTATTGAGGTTTCTAATGTGATGTCGTAAATAATTACATTTTTTCCGCTTTGATTGCAAACGCAGGCTGAACCCTACGAGTTTTATCAAAATAATGTACTAAGTATTGTACACATTGAAAAGGTCTACGGTCTTATGGATAACCCACAATAACTTTTTTTTGTCATTTACTTTTTACGACAAATAATGGCTAATTTTCGAAGCGATTTTAACCAATACAGCATTAATCCTTAACCAATTAAATACCTTGAATACATTGTTCATTTAATATAGATCTATATGGCCCTTTACACCGTATGATTTAAGTGAATATTTTCGAAGATATTACAGATTTAAAAATTGCGGGACGTAGCGTTTGCGGCGGTACCGGCCGGCCGCCCGGTGCGGCAAGAGCGTGCCTATAAATAGCGCGTCTGAGGCCGCGGTTTTCCTCTTGTCCGTTCTTCTCCACGTAGGCTTTTTCCGAACGGATGGTAGAATCACTTTATTAAGATCCAGCCTTAGTTGTGTTGTCCCCCCAGCGACGCCCTGAGCCGAGGTCCGACCCCAACTGGGGTAGCCCTCAGCGCAGTCGCTTAGTTTTAGAAATTTTGCAAGCCTGGCTGGAGGCTATAATATAGCTTAGTCTCCACAGGGTAGTCCGGTTAAGCAGTATCCGGTCACTTTGACCGAACTGTGAGAAGCCATTTAAAAAAAAAAAAAAAAAACCGCGGTTTTCCCTATAGCACTTTGAATTTAGCAGCGATCGGACGCTTTTATTGTAAAAACGTGCTTTTCAGCGCGACAACGTATCAGTAATCATAAGTAAGTTACGATAAATAATTGTATGATAGTAGTTTTTAAATATAAATTATATTCTATTCTAAGGTTAATTTTTAAATCGCACTTATAGTAATTATAAGTACCTACATAAGGTGAGATAAGATTAGATTAAATAAAACCATAATTTATGGCTTGCAATTTTCTATTAAGATCTTGATTAAAATTTACAGTTAGATCAATTTAATATTAGGAAAATTATTTTCAAAAATCGTGATTTAAGGTGAGATATGTAAGTTCAGAAAAAGTACTTAATAGAATAGGTATCTTTTGTTGTTGATGATTGTTGATTATCTTTTGTTTTTAGTCGCACGAATAGCAAATTATTTTTTAAGTACTTTTAATTTAATTAAAATCGTTGTTTAAGTTGAGGTATTTCAGTAAAAAAAAAAAGAACTGAATAGAATAGGTATCTTTTGTTTTTTATGATTGTTGATTATCTTTTACTGCGGCACATACTAATAATATGGCAATTTGTGCATAGGTAATCATACATATAGAACTGAGTAAATTTTGTACAGAAATTATAAAGTCATGTCTGGAAGACGTCGTCGTTCGAACATAGGTCGTAGTACAGTGAATGCCAGAAGAGTACGTTCAGCAAGAGATGAAGAATCGTCAACGGAACGTGAGGCTCGCCTCAGTCAGGCTCGGGATAGATATAGAGAGAGAATCTTCAGTAGAGCGTGAGATTCGCCGCAGCCGGGATCGAGATAGGCATACGGTTCAGAGGGACAGAGAATCGTCAGTAGAGCGTGAGGCTCGCCTCAGTCAGCTTCGGGATAGATATAGAGCTGAGAGAGAGAGAGAATCTTCAGTAGAGCGTGAGGTTCACCGCAGCCGAGATAGGGAAAGACATCGAATACAGAGAGCCAGAGAATCATCAGCACGAGTTACTAATTCATGGGTGAATAAAGAAAATTCTGCCATGAATTACGATCCTTCGATTTCTTACAATATCAATAGGTACTATGTCAGTAGTGTGTGAACATTGCTTGGCATTGAAATTCAAGGACGAATCGAAAGGCATGTGTTGCTTACAAGGAAAAGTCAAATTAGAAGAAGTTCTCCCTCCACCTGAACCACTTCACTCTCTTCTTACGGGTGATCATCAGAAATCCAAGCAATTCATGCGCAATATACGCCGTTATAATAACGCATTTCAAATGACCTCTTTTAAGAGTAAGCAAGTCGTTGAGCGTGGGTTCATGCCTACATTTAAAATTCAAGGGCAAGTGTACCACTTGGCTGGGAGCTTGCTACCACTTCGACCCGATGATCACAAATTTCTGCAAATATATTTTATTGCAGATCCAGATACACAAGCATCTACGCGGTGTACAAGTGTTGCACAGCCAATTGATAGAGATTTGATTAGATCTCTCCAAGATATGTTACATTCTCATAATTGCTACATACAGTCTTTCAAAACTGCGCTTGAGAGTGTTCCAGCAGATACTCCTGACTTTAATGTCGTAATCCATGCAAATAAAGTTCCTGTTGGAGAACACAGAGGACGATACAATGCGCCTTCCACGAGTGAAGTAGCAGTGGTGATAGCTGGACAGCAATTTGACAAAAGAGATATTGTATTGCATAGTCGTGATGATAATTTGCAAAAAATTTCAGAGTTACACAGATCTTATGACAGCTTACAATATCCTTTGATGCTATGTCGTGGAGAAAATGGTTATGCCATTAATATTTCTCAAGTTGACCCAATCGGTGGTACACCTCTGCGTAAAACAGTGTCATGTATGAACTACTATTGCTACCGTATAATGACAAGACGTAACAATTTCAATACTTTGCTTAGATATGGAATGTTAACAAACCAATACTTGGTAAATCAATATGCGAAAATTGAATCTGAGAGATTGGCCTACATCCGTACTAATAATCAAACTAAATTGAGAGCTGAAAATTACGTTCATCTTCAGGATGCTTTACAGGCGAATGAACACCGCAACGGCATTGGGCAGTTGGTTATACTACCTTCATCATTCACAGGTGGACCTCGATATTTACACGAAAAATCGCAAGACGCCATGACTTACGTAAGAAATTACGGCAAACCTGATTTATTTATAACTGCAACATGTGACCCAAATTGGCCGGAAATCAAAGAAAATATTAACACCAATTTAACTCCACAAGACAGATACAATATAGTTAACAGAATCTTCCATTTAAAAGTACAGAAACTCCTGCACCTCATTAACAAGTCTCATATATTCGGTCCGCCGCGCTGTCATATGTACACAATAGAATGGCAGAAACGTGGCTTGCCACATGTACACCTGTTGGTGTGGTTAGTGAACAAAATTAGACCAAACCAAATTGACAGGGTTATTTCAGCTGAATTACCGGATAAAGATGAAGATCCTATCCTGTACGAAATCGTAAAGAAACATATGGTACACGGCCCTTGCGGGACTTTAAACCCGAATTCTCCATGTATGCGAGATTCTAAATGCAGCAAAAAATTTCCGAAGTCGTTCCAAACTCAAACAAGTACTAGCGATGACGGATATCCCAAATATCGTCGACGATCGCCAGAACAGGGTGGGCAAAATGCTACCGTCCGAAACCATGATATTGATAACCGATGGATCGTTCCCTATAATCCGCTCCTTTTGAAAATTTTCGATGCCCACATCAACGTAGAGTTGTGCAATTCAATAAAGTCAATTCAATATGTTACTAAGTACATTAATAAAGGCAGTGATCAAGCCACTTTCAGCATACAATCACCAAATGAAGTGGAAAAATATCAGTCTGGACGTTACATCTGCAGCTCTGAAGCTGTATGGAGGATTTTATCATTCGAAGTGCACGACCGGGCTCCCACAATTGTCCACCTTGCAGTTCATTTAGAAAATGGACAAAGAGTATATTTCACAGAGATCCCGCGGGTTATTAACAACTTCTTGTATATTGTACAAGAAGTTGTTAATAACCCGCGGGATACAACATTGACAGCATTCTTCAAGTTATGTGCTCAAGATGATTTCGCGAAAACACTGACATATGACAGAGTTCCAGGTTACTATACATGGAACCAGAGTTCTAAAACTTTTCAACGGCGAAAAAAAGGTACTGCGGTTGATGGTTTCTCCGGAGTAAAAAAAACGGATGCTCTTGGCAGAGTCTACGTGGTTCATCCCAACAACAGCGAATGCTTTTATCTGAGAATGTTACTGCATATTGTAAAAGGCCCGACATCCTTTGCACACCTTTTTTTTTTTTTGGGTGGGAAATCATCAATGACTTCTTCCGCTCTGGGTGAAGCGGAAGGGCGTGTCAGACTTTTACTGACTAAAACCCACCCGTGTTCCTTCAGTTGCTTGTGCCAGGGCCGCGGTAACTCTTTTTCAAATTTATCCGCGACCCAGACAGGCATCGGCCCTAGCGGACCCCGTCAGTTGTGCTGACATCTCTTTGAGGCGCGCGTGGAACACTACGCGCCGTCGACTCGGGCCTGGTCCTTATCAGACGGCGAGCTACCCATTACTCGCCGTCCGCAAGCCCGCGCCTACGGTGGCCGAGAATCGGCTTGCGATTCCCGACGCCCAGGGCGTCTCCGTTGCGTCTCCCTCACGCGTTCTGCCTCCTCCTTTGCGAGCATTACTGCTTCGCAGAAGGAGGTGACAGCTTCCCATGCCCTCTCGCTCCGTACCATAGCCTGAACCAGGGCCGGACGCGAGAGGTCGCCACCGCTGATCGCCTCCATGAGGACACGGCGGTGCTCCGCCCAAGCGGGGCAGACCTCCACCGTGTCCTCCGGGCGATCCACACAATGGTGACACCCGGGCGTTTCCTCCCGCCTTATCTTGAACAGGAACCTCCCGAAACAACCGTGTCCGGTGAGGACCTGCGTCAGGCGGAAGGTGAGGACGCCGTGGCGCCTCTCAAGCCACTCCTCAAAGAGGGGCCTTATCGCCGCAATTGTGGCGTGCCCAGCACTGGGTTGCGACAGTCGCTCTCTCCATGTCGCCATGAGATCCTGCCGGAGCTCTATCCGCCGAGCCGCGATTTCTCGTGGCAGCGAAGTTATGCCCCGGCGTTTCGCCTCCTCGCGCCACTCCCAGATGTGCGCGAGGACTTTTGCCTCCAGATCCCATGGCGGCAATCCGGCAAGGAGGCTCGCCGCCTCACCGGAGACCGTGCGGTATCCCCGGACCAGGCGGATGGCCATGACCCTTTGGGACGCGTTCAACGAGCGGGCTGGTCGCCGCCTCAGGGATCCTTTGCACACCTAAGAACTGTACAAGGTGTTGTTTACAATACTTATCAAGCAGCATGCAAAACTATGGGGCTCTTGGAAGACCATTCTCACTGGGAAAACACATTATCAGAAGCAGCTGTTTGTAGTTCAGCTACATCATTAAGATATTTATTTGCCGTCATAGTAGTGTTTTGTCAAGTAACTGATTCTGTTAATCTATGGAATAAATTTCAAGAAAATATGGCCAGTGATATTCTGATTCGGCGACGGCGAGAGTTAAACTCAGATGATGTACAATATGATCAAAACATATTTGACGAAGCATTATTGGAATTGAACAAAGTAGTGCAATTACTCTCGGGTAAATCGATCAAGGATTTTGGGCTGCCGATGCCAGCTAATACTACTAACTCAGATTTAACTAACAGTGCCGAATACACAAGAGAAACATCATACGATCAAACGAGACTTTTACAAAATATAGCTCAAGATGAGCCACGATTAAACATCGATCAGAAAAAAGTATTCACTGCATTACTATCAACAATTGATAACAATGAAGGGAAATTGTTTTTCCTTGATGCCCCAGGAGGTACAGGAAAAACATTTTTAATCAATCTGCTTTAAAAAAAAGTGAGATCTATCGGAAAAATTGCGTTAGCTGTTGCGTCATCCGGCATTGCCGCTACGCTTTTGGAAGGAGGCCGAACCGCACACTCCACATTCAAGCTCCCGCTGAAAATCGCCACCGATGATAATAACAGCGTCTGTAGTGTTTCTAAACAAAGCAATACAGGAAAATTGATGTGTGACTGCTCATTAATAGTCTGGGACGAAGCTACCATGTCAAACAAGACGTCTGTGGAAGCACTGGATAGGACAATGCGCGATTTGCGCAACAAAAATTCACCTATGGGTGGATGTACAATTCTGTTCTCAGGAGATTTCCGTCAAATCCTACCAGTTGTGACTCGAGGAACACGTGCTGACGAAATAAATGCTTGCCTAAAAAGATCCAACCTTTGGCCACAAGTCAATAAATTAGAGCTTAAAACTAATATGAGGGTTTCGTCATCTTCACGTGAGAACAGGCTATTTCCGGAGATGCTGCTAAAAGTTGGCAATGGAGAGTTAACACAAAGTGAGGGAAGGATTGACCTAGAAAACCTTTGCGTTTTGATAGACAACATCCAAGAGTTAGTCAACAATGTCTATCCTGACATTGATAACATAAGTTATAAGACAATATCTTGGTTTAAAGAAAGAGCGATTCTGTCACCAACTAACGAACAAGTAGATAAAGTAAATAACTTGATTCTTTCAAAGATTGATGCGCCGACGAAAATATACTACTCGGTCTATACTGTTCTCGATTTGGAAGAAGCTGTTCATTTTCCTACAGAATTTCTAAATTCTTTGAACCCGTCTGGACTCCCTCCTCACAAAATGGTGTTGAAAGTAGGTTGTCCTGTTATTTTATTAAGAAACCTGAATCCACCTAAACTTTGCAATGGCACGCGTTTGCTGGTAAAATCATTGAAAACTTTCATAAAAGAGTGCACAATACTCACAGGATGTGGTACCGGAGAAAATGTATTGATTCCCCGAATCCCTCTGATACCATCGGATTTACCCTTCCAATTTAAACGTTTACAGTTTCCGGTAAAGACATCTTTTGCAATGACCATTAATAAATCGCAGGGTCAAACCTTCAACGTTGCAGGCTTAGATTTGAGCGTTGACTGTTTTTCACATGGACAACTGTATGTCGCTCTTTCAAGAGTGACCTCCAGAGAAAACATGTTTGTATTGTCTAATGACAAGAAAGCTGTGAACGTTGTTTATAAAGACATTCTGTAATATGTTGTAAAAATAAAATAAATAGTTAAAAATGTAAAAAGTAAATAAGTAAAAATGTAGTGTATGAATTTAGATATTCCAAAGATAGCAGGAAATCTTCATGGTATAGGGAAAGGGGGATTGTTTTACTCCAAATTTAACGCGTGCGGGCCACGGGCAGTAATGAATAAATCAAAACTACTGAATCGATTTTAATCACATAGGCTACATATTTTATACCCGTGCGAAGCCGGAGCGGGCCGCTATGTTTTTATATACAACGTTCACAGTTTTTCTGTAGTGTATTTAGTATCAGCATTGCACCCGTGCGAAGCCGGGGCGGGTCGCTAGTATTTTAATATAGGCATAGGCCAAAATTTATGAAAAAAAAATTGAGGACCTTAAGAAAATTGCAATAATATAACTTATGTAACCCAAAGTAGCAAAATTTTGCCTGTAAAATTCATTATTTGGCGTGCGCAAACACAAATAAAACAACAAATTGTACTACATGATTAAAGTATTACCTACAAAAAAGTCCGCGATGGAATATATCTAACTATCATAGTTAAGTCACAATAGCAGCTTTTGTGTTCTAAAATTTAACTAGATCGCCCGCCGGTAGGAACAAAAGTTGGTTCCATTCGTATCGTAGTATTAGTTCTACTAACTATTTATTCAAATAAATAGTTTAACAAATTGGTAGGTTAACTACCCACTTACCCTAGGTGGGTAGTTAGTTATGTAGGGTAGGTAGGTTGATAGGTGGGGCAGCAGGGTAGGTAATTAGGGTAGGTGGATAGATAGATAGGGTAGGAAGGTAGGTAGGTAGGATAGGGTACTGGGTAGGGTAGGTAGCCAGATGACGGGAACGAAGCCGCGAGGGACAGCTAGTACAATATAAAATTGTAAGATTGTTTGATTTGTGTAATTATAAATATAATCTTTCTAGGTGGCTGAGCAGTTTGACTATATGCCTTTATATAAAAGACTGATGTTATTCTTCTTCATAATATTTATGCCGTCAATAATTAAATATTTGAACTTTTCGTTTCTGAATTTGGCATCTACAGAAGAGTTAGTAAGGATTTTGAAGGCGGCAAAAGCTGAGCGACGAGAATCTGGCGTTAAGTAAGTTATCTTGTCATATTATACTCGTATGTACGTATTTAAAAATGAGCTGCTGCATGTGTAAAGATCGCTAAATAATGGCTCTTCCGGTTTGATATTTTTTAGGGTTTCGTACCCAAAGGGTAAAATACGGGTCCCTATTACTAAGACTCCGCGGTCATCTGTCTGTCTGTCACCAGGCTGTATCTCATGAACCGTGATTGCTAGACAGTTGAAATTTTCACAGATGATGTATTTCTATTGCTGCTATAACAAAAAATACTAAAAACAGAATAAAATAAATATTTAAGTGGGCTCTCATACAACAAACGTGATTTTTTGTGCCGTTTTTTGCGATAATGGTACGGAACCCTTCGTGCGCGATTCTGACTCGCACTGGGCGGGTTTTTTTTTTGTTGTGTTCGTATTTGTCAGGACTAGGTTTGTATTAACGATTTTTTATTGATAAAATTTGTAAGTTGCTCCAATGCGAGGTCAGGGCTTCACTAACACTTCTTAAATAACACACGAACTCTTTTTTAATTTGATCTGAGCACAGACTATAAAAACACGACACAAACTACATAAACTATAAAACACACAGCTTCATCTATTATAAATTAATTATTTTTCTTATTTGTTTCCAGAAAAAGTGATTTCCTTCAAATCTTGATTGATTTTTCAGAAAAGGAAAGAACCGAATCCGAAAAAACGAAGTCCAAGCCTGATATTCGTAAGTAGTTTTAAACTTGTAAAACATAATTTAATGATAAGATCACAGATAATATAATACTAGCATACAGATGCCTCATCCCATGCAAAGAAACCAAGCCGCCGTAGCTAGCGTTTTTCGTCTGATCAAACCGATTATTTTTTGTTCATCAATGGCGTTCGGTTCCGTTCCACGGCGATAGATAGATGGTGTTACATTGAAAATTTAAACAATCGAGTGGAATATCTCATCAATTTTAAATGATCCGTTCAAATAATCTTTGAAATGTGAATTAAGAGCCCAATATTCCATAATTTTATGCTTAGGATACAAGAACATACAATTTTTTGTTCAATTCCAGAAAATGTTAATTTTACACACATTCAGTATCAGATCGGTGCATATCGCGCCATCTAGTGAGATTTATTTGAACCAAATTTTCATTCTTAGCGCTGAGACCCCTTGGATAAGATTAAATGTTGCGTAAGTAGTTTGGAAAACATCTTTTCCTAAAGATTAAGTTAGACATTTTACTAATTTCTATTACAATTATGCACACTACTGATAAAGTGTGTCATATATACATTGTTATTCTATTGTAAATATTATGTGTGCGCTATCATGTGTAGGTACATACTGTTTGTTAAGTATGCCATAATTTACAAGCACACAATATTATTACGATCCTTAGACCAGGTTTCTAATCGTTAAATTATCGCAGAATTAATGTGACATTGTCAAGCACGCGTTATCTGTTAAGATTGGTTGAATGAATTTTCAACAGCCAATCACAGCAGGTAACCGACGTTTATACGTCGATTACGTTAAGGGTCCTATAATCGAGTGTTAAGAAATCAGGGGTTAGGTAAGGAAGGAATTATGAAATAAACTAACCTAACCTATTATATCTATGAACTGCTAATTAATCATTCTGTATAGTTACCGTAGCTTCGTCAGAGTATTATATTAAGATGGCTGAAGCTGGGTCAGTTGTAACATTCAATGCAAAACACGAAAGCGCGACAAGTGATTTCTATGTCATTGACATAAGATTTAAATTTCAATGATGCTTCTGATATGAAACAACTATTTTTTACCCGACTTCCGAAGGAGGGTAATGTGTTTATCAGTCTATGTATGTTTGTTTCTTCCTATGTGGCGTTCTATAGACCAAATACGTTGGCCGATTTTAATGATTCTTACGTCAATCGATTCGTCTTAAACTTGCGAGAAAGAAATTGGAAAAGAGAAAAATGGCGGCTTTTTGGCGCAATAGTGGGGGCCCATATATTTTTTCCGTGCAAATCCATCGTGTTGAGTATGAAAATGAGCTGATTTCAAAAATATATAACACTTATAGGTTTAAAAGTAGTTTATTCGAAAAAAAAATGTTAACTAAAAGTTATAAATTAAAAAAGTTGATTTAAAAAAAAGAAACTATAATCCCGACTGCTTAAGAAGCGAACTAAAATGACGTTAACAAGAAGAAAATCATGCTGTGCAGTCAAAGGATACATCTGGTTTTGGTCAGCCAGCTCGCGAATATGTATCCTCCAACTGCACAGTATGATTTTCTTCTTGTTTACGTCTTTTTAGTTCGCTTCTTAAGCAGTCGGGTTTTTAGATTATTAGAATTAACTTTTACTATTTTCTTCCAGATCTAGACGATGATACCGTAGACGCGCAGTTGTTACTGTTCCTAATCGCTGGTTACGAGACCTCAAGTACCTTGCTGTCCTTCGCTATCCACGTACTGGCCACTAAGCCTGAGCTGCAGGACAAGCTGCGAGCCCATGTCACGGAAATGACTGAAGGGAAGGAATTGGACTACGATCTCCTTGCGCAGCTACATTACCTTGATGGGTTTTTGTTGGGTATTTAAATAACAATTAACATCCTTAAGGTTACACTTGTCCATCATTCTTCCATACAAACGTAGTCTAGCGATTACTCCACTGTTTGACGATGTACGTTCAAAAAAAAAAAAAAATCAATTTGTCTCATCATTATCTAGCCATGCATGGAAACAAAAAAAAAAGTTTGTAAGTTATGGGCGTCGAAAGTTCCATATTTCAACACTAATTTTAACGAATCTTTGGGTGGAAATAAATACCATAAGAAGAAGGAAAATTGCAAAACGGCCTCCATACAGGGATAGATTAGTAATTCAACAATACAAATAATTTTATTTTGATAATATACATTCAGTCGTTTTTTCATGATATCCCAAATGTCAGTTTACAAAATTTCGCGCGATCGTTTTCGTCAAAATTTGCAAAAGTGCTAATTCGTACGCTTCTTACTGCTCATCACAGCATCTGTCTTTCGCACGTGTTGTCGGATGAGATAGCATGCATTTTAACATCGCGCACAAAATAGTTCGTGCCGTCGACTAGGGGCACCTTAACTACAACGTTGCATCATAGTACTTTTAAATGATGTCTTATCATGTACGTCTTGAAAACAACTCAGGTAACTAATGTTACTTATTTAATTGGTAACTGCCAGATAATTACACTATACAATTATTGTCTGAGATTATAAGATTGCCTTTCGGATTTGTTTTTGCATTATTATGACGTTTCAAGAATATCAATTTATGAGAGTTTGTTATTGATGTAGCACAATAACACTGACCTTTGTTTTTATTTTGGCTTCTTTTTAGATGTAGGCCTAACTCTCTTTTGTCAAAATGCTAATAATATTTATACGGTGGTGTAATCTGTGTTTTTATTTTTTCAGAAACCTTGCGTATTTTTCCCCCAGTAGCCCGAGTGGATAGGGTTTGTACAAAACCATACACCATACCTGGATCATCCATACAGCTGCAGCCTGGCGACGTAATTGCCATACCATTGTACGGCATTCACATGGACTCGGAATATTATCCAGAGCCGAAAGAATTCAAGCCAGAACGATTTATGAATGAAGACAAGAAAGACAGAGCATCTCATTTATATTTAGCCTTTGGTGCAGGTCCTAGAAATTGTATTGGTAAGAATTAAAATATGCCATCCTACAAGTCTTGTTTTATAATTCAAAAAATCATCATCGGGTTAGTAGAAAAAGTTTTTAGCCACCCAATAAACAGACGTATTCATTGAGTTAACTTAGTACATTTAACTCAATGATCATATTACATATTTTTATTTCGGCACGAGAATAATATAACGACACAATTTTGTCTCGCAGCTCGTCTTAGATCATAATTGTAGTCCCGATTTATCAATGCAAATATATCATTACAAGAAATAACGCTCTTACCTAACTAAACTAATATGGACCAAAAAAAATAACCATATATTATGATTAATGATACTGGTTCTTATTTCAAAATCTGCATAGAAAATTTGAATTAAGAATCAACTAATTCACGATTAAACATTCATAATATTCTTTTTATATGAAAATAAGGCTGATAATTTTTACATTATTTTCATATCACCTTGCAGGTCTCAGATTCGCGATGTTATCAGCGAAACTGGCGATGGTTGAACTCATCAAGAACTTCAAATTCTCCACGTGCGAGAAGACTGTTGACCCCATTCAGTTTGATAAACGGGCTCTGTTGCTGAAGGCGCAGGGAGGTTTATGGGTCCGCATCGAATCATTATAAGTACTCCACTTTACCGTAAATAATTCGAATAATATGTATTACGCCAGTAAGTATAATTTGTATTTTAAAAACGTGGTTTACAAACATAAACTACGCCTTTTTCCTATAGGGGAAGGCAGTAACAATGTCACCTGCTACGATCCTAACATACTCCATAGAGATGGTTAAACAAAGTACAAACATGTTCAAATACAGGGTGTCCCAGAAATCGACGTCAAGCCGTAAATGGGTGATAGACCAAGTTATAACAGTTCTCAGAAAAATACGAAAAAAAATCTATCTCATGTTTTTAAAAAATTATGTTCACTTTAAAAATTTACTAAAAAAATCAATCCCTGTAATGGTTCTTTAACTCCAATTGCTACAAATCCCATAATTTATCAAATTTTTTTATTATTATGTAATCTTGAATAATGCTTGTGTAGATTTTTGCCTAAAATTCAAAGCCAACTCCTCCTACTTGGAAGAAAATTAAACTTTTTCAAAACCAAATTATTTAAATTTACTATTTCGCCCAACTTTAACTGACTGTACTGAAAAAAAAATGTACTACGCTAGTTTGGCAAGTAACATGAAAAATTGGCGCATTTAATAAGGATTCAAAAATGGTGTAACACTTGCTAGATTACGTTTTCAATAATTGGTCAAATTTTTTTTGTAAATAGCCTCGGTTTTTACACAAAATGTCCATACTTCCTTAAAATGACTTTAGCTTACCTAAAGCTTTGCTAAACTCCGTTTCTAGTTCGATAGAGACATTACGTAATTTAAGAGCAAAGTTATGATAGTGACTCAACCTTTTTATTTTAAGTCAGGACCAGTTTTAAAAAAATAACCAGATCTTTTTAAGAAGATGTCGTGCTTGCATTGCCGTCGAAGGAAGGCAGTTTGAACATTTATTGTAATAAAAAAAAATTAAATCTGATAATTTGTTTTTTTTTTCTAAGATGAGAAAACTGGTCCTGACTTAAAGTAAAAAGGTTGAGTCACTATCATAACTTTGCTCTTAAATTACGTAACGTCTCTATCGAACTAGAAACGGAGTTTAGCAAAGCTTTAGGTAAGCTAAAGTCATTTTAAGGAAGTATGGACATTTTGTGTAAAAACCGAGGCTATTTACAAAAAAAAATTTGACCAATTATTGAAAACGTAATCTAGCAAGTGTTACACCATTTTTGAATCCTTATTAAATGCGCCAATTTTTCATGTTACTTGCCAAACTAGCGTAGTACATTTTTTTTCAGTACAGTCAGTTAAAGTTGGGCGAAATAGTAAATTTGAATAATTTGGTTTTGAAAAAGTTTAATTTTCTTCCAAGTAGGAGGAGTTGGCTTTGAATTTTAGGCAAAAATCTACACAAGCATTATTCAAGATTACATAATAATAAAAAAATTAGATAAATTATGGGATTTGTAGCAATTGGAGTTAAAGAACCATTACAGGGATTGATTTTTTTAGTAAATTTTTAAAGTGAACATAATTTTTTAAAAACATGAGATAGATTTTTTTTCGTATTTTCTGAGAACTGTTATAACTTGGTCTATCACCCATTTACGGCTTGACGTCGATTTCTGGGACACCCTGTATATTCCTCATTCATAATCGACCTAATTATATTTATTTAAAGAAGACAGTGGTGATATTAAAAAAACATGTGCATTTGTAATAATATATCGATTTTATGCATTTTGGTGGCAGGCAGCGTAAACTTTATAATAGGTAAGACTAATTAAAATATGATTTATGAGAAAATAAGTTACCAAAAGAAATCTTGTATATTTACATTTTGTTGAAAACTACAGTATTTTTTTTGTATTTTTACTTTTTTTTATTACTAAGCAATGGGTACAAATAGAGCAGGGTTATAGTAGGTGTCAGGGTATAGTTATAATATTGTTTAACTTTATGACTTTTGGGAAATTATCGTATGATTGAAATTTTTAAAGTTTAGTTTTATGTATAATACTTATCAAAATTTAAGCATTTAGTTGCTTTAATTTTGATAAGTATATTATGAACTATATAAACTATTTATAATAATATAAAAGCGCGAACAAAAAGGGGAGAGGGAAAGAAATGTTATATTCTAATTTCTTAAAATATTGACATCAAAATGATTAGGAAAGATGTTTACAGATTTTTGATACATATTATGTCAATGGTAAATTGGGTGGTGATGGTTAACTCTTTTACAAAAATATGTGTATGTGAACTTTATTTCTAATTATTGGTTTGCTAAAAAAACTTCTAGTTGATCATTGAACCGTAAACTAATTCCGTATACATTTTAAATATCACTTGGTAAATAGCTATCAGTAAAAAGACGTTTTAATTTTTAGATGTTTATTTATGTTGTGATATTTTTATAAATGCTGCTATAAAAAAACCTATTGAATCCTTGTATATGGGCTCTACTGGTCTAAGTTCATTGTTTTCTGGACCAAATCTCTGCACCAATAATCTGAAAATAATAGTATGCTAAATAAGTCCAATTAATGTGATAATTAAGTGCCGTAAGATACACTCTATATATATATAAAAAAAATACTAATACTCAAGATAATCTTGCCAATACTTTTAAGAAAATAATATATTTTGTATGTTATAAAATAAAAATGTTTTTAACCAACCTTTGTTCATCATTAAGACCTTTGTTAGGTAACCCTGGCCCACCAAGGATTGGTTCTGCAGGTACAAGTTGTAAGCATGGGAACTTTTCAAGGGCCCATGCAACTATGCCTTCATTTTCTTCTACTGTGATAGTGCATGTGCTGTAGACCAATTTCCCTCCAACTTTCAATACTTTAACAGCCTATGAAATAAGTATAAAAATCAAATTAACACATGAATCTTACGGGCAAACCTATTTTAAAAAACCCATATACTTACTTCTGCCAATAATTTTCTTTGAACAAACTTATAAGAACTTATCATTTTTGGAGTCATTTTGTTTATTAATTGTGGTCTCTGACCCAATCCACTACAAGGGCCATCTAAAAGTACTTTATCGAAACTGTTTGGTGGAAAAGGTGGTCCACTGTTGACCCCTTTGCTGTCTTCTGAGCAACATTTAGTGGAGTCATAGGCATATGAGGTAACACAAGACACTCCTTGAATGTCACAGCTTTCCTTGATTTTTGCAGCTTTCTGTGCTGTCTTATCTAATGCTATTATAAATGCCTGAAACAAAATATGCAATAAAGCATAAGCTTTTTCTATTACCGCTAAACAAACAGTTCCAAATTGTGAATTAATTTCCACTTTAAATTCCTTACTTGATCATTTGACATTTCAGCCAAATGTGTTGTTTTGTTGCCTGGAGCTGCACACATATCCAAAATATATTCATTGGGATGAGCATCCACAACCCAACCACAGATAATGGAAGGCAAATTCTGTAGGAGTACCTCTCCTTTAGAATAAATTGTTTCATTCACCACTGGCAATTTGGATGCTGGTAAGATAGTATGAACTGCTATACCACTAAAAACAATGTCAGATAAAGAAAAAGATTCATTTCGACCCTTGTGTAACAATCCACTATTCCATAAGCATAATATTGGACTTTGGAGTGGAAATATATCTTGTTACTTTTGAAGAGGATGGTCAAGACTTGACACAATATCTTTTTTACATGTATGAACAAGCTAATAATATTATATGTACCTGGGTTGAACGCCATTATCAAATAAATCAGCTCGTAACATTTTAAGATACCCTGATCCCACGTACAGCTTTTTGCCTTCATAGTGTACTTTGAGACCTCTTTTACAGTGACCTTCTAAGTCTCCATAAATGTCAACTCTTTCTCCTAGCTGGCAGTCTGAAATAATTAATACATTTTATTTAAACCTTATTAGTATTCTGCAATTATTGTGCCACAAAGACTGTGCCTGTCGGCATTAATTTTCAAAGTAATTTTGCAATCTCAAACTTTGAAATGCTCCATTCGAAGTTATTGAGATGGCAAAAAGCCAGGCTTTATTACCTTTGACCTATTTTGCATTTAAAAACTGTCCTAACCAATTAAAATCAAAGCTCTAATCTAATAACATAGCAGTTCTTATTTGTAGTGTGTCCTTGAATCACAGGGGTGTTCCATTGTTTATCTCATCTGACCACCTATTGATATCTACTCTGCTTCTTCGTATTGTATCAAGGAGTCTCACTTTATATTTGTTAGCACAACAAATTACTCACTAACAGGTAAACCCATGACCCCAGGAGCAAAGACATGAGCTCCTCTCAATACTGCCGCTGCACAAAGGGCATCCACTATTACTTCCTTCCCAGTCTTTTCCAAAGTAACTTCATCAGGCCATTGCCCAAGTGTGAGACAATCAGGTGTAATAAAGGAATATTTTGGTATATGTGTTGTGTGAAGCTCTTTGCTCTGCTGTAAGTATAAAAAAAAAAACAATAATCGTTTTAATGTTCCCTTTGCCCAAGCAGAGGCATGACTTTCAGTTACTTTGGTAAATGTGACCCAGTGCCTTTAAAAATAAATATTATTTAATATTATATAACTTACAGCTAACAGCAATCCCTCGAGAACTCTGACGTCAAACTTTTTTAATTTATTTATCCTAAAAGTTGTGTATTTCGGTGACTGCGATAACCAAGCTTTCACACCAATATCCTCTAGAATTTCCATGATAGTAACCGTGCCAAAAGTAAATGATTTAAGAAGTGCTTTGATAAGGCTTTCTTATTTAAATATAATGATTAAAAGCAATAATTTTGTATTTTAAAATGGACAAAATTGCGCTCGCATCGCGTTTGTTATTATTGTCATGTGCACTTTTGTGTGCACTCACTGCACACACAGACACAGCTGCAGTCAGGTTGTCAATGACATAATTGACATAACGCACGCACGTACATGTGGCTGTCATCCTCACTGTCACTTGTCAACGTTTTGTCAAGTTGTCAGACGGAGCACCATAGACCGTGCATGGACCGCCGACAACTTTGCCGACTCCGAGATTTTATTACAACTGTGTTATTTGGTTGTAATTGAGAGCATGGCATCAGCCGAAAATAGAGGCTATACCTCAAGTGAAAGCCGCAGCAGAAAACTCGAAAAATACCTATCATGAAAATGTAGTACTTACTATTTCCGCGGAAACTTCCGGAAATTATACTATATATATCTAACCTATAAACGAGCATTCTTGTATATATGTGTATATATATAATCTGAATGTTGGAAACTGCTCCAACGATTTTCATGAAATTTAGTATGCACGGGGTTTCGGGGGCGATAAATCGATCTAGCTAGGTTTCATTGTTAGAAAACGTCGTTTTGTATATTTTCACCCGATCAGAGCTCGGTCGCCCAAGTACTGTTTACTTATATAAGTGGTACTTACTGTTAAGAAGGATACGTTATATCTTGCGTTCACAATTCTTGACTGTATTTTGCGGGATCCATTCGCCTGTGCAGTTCAAATTGAATTGAATACGGATTTCTGCAACATCTTCTGAGACCCCATCCGTCTTTTTTTTTTATAATGACAGAGGTTAATAAATGAGAGATCCTACCTCCCAAAATTACAAACAAAATCGTAGTTAAGATTTTTCCACATTAACAGAGTAAAATGAGCGCATCCATCAAAATCATGCCGCGGTGGCAATCTTAGGTAGGTATTCCCACAGTTTTTGCCACAACCTGCTTACTGTTTGGGGACTACCTCGATACAGTGAAATCAGTGTGTACGGCGTGCGCATACTATTCTACTAAGACACCGGTAAGAGAAGCAGATTCCTTCTCGAAAGTTACAATAATTACGTATGAGTATCAGGTTTCGGTGCATAGCAACGCTATCCTGGGCAAGTATCGACGACCGCAATGTTTAGAAGCATTCTATTTTATAATAAAAGCAAAAAGGGACATCAGTTAATCCGTGCCACGTTGCATAAAATGCGTATGAATTGTCATACTCATAAAGATGATGGTGGAAGAAACTCCGTATTCGAACCACGTCATTGTTCGTCACCGTAACGTGAGAATCACCATTTATAAAATGCTCTCAAACAGGAAATTTCTACCATTTTGCAATACAACCCGAAACATTGAAAAACTGTGTTCTAGTAATGCTTTGATTGCTCCAACTCTGTGCCGAGATAGTGATTAACCGCCTTGGGTTGATAACTCGTTATACGTACGACGTGATATTTCTCTACAAAACCATTAAACTAGTAAAACCTAAAATTTTAAATGCAATAATCAAATAATTTGCTTTATTAATTTATTAGTGAACTTAAAAAAATATAACAAGAGATTTTTACAAGGGATGTGAAATTTTTATTGTCACTGGCCACTTTTTTCCGATACGTGGCATAGGCACGAACAACTTCCACGTTCGCCGCCATTTTGACATCGAGCGAATTGTGTAGAATCTACTGATTTAAAGCTTTTTTTCTTGATTGTGTTGAAATTGGCATCTGAAAATGTAAGTATTTCATCTGTTAATGCTTACTTACCATTATTTATGTTGGATTATCCTAAAAAAGCTGTGAATTGCGTTTTGTATACTTTACAAACTGAGGGTGGTGACCGCAGGAGAGACCAACAGCGGTGTCGGTCAATCTTTGTTGTAAATTATCCCTATTGGATGTTGTATTTGTCGTTAGTGTAAATTATATAGTCGTATTTGATTTGTGACGTTATTTATTGCCCAAGCTTTGTCGTCATAAATATCTAGGATAGAAAACATTCTACGTCAAATTTCAGTAAGGACCTGCCATGTCATTATCATTGATTGAAATAACGTGCAGACTTGACGAATGACTCAGTACGGATAAAATGTTACATTTGTAATATTATTTTGTTATTTCAGACTAACCACAAAGCTTCAAAATGGGGAATATGTTCGCGAATTTATTTAAAGGCCTATTTGGCAAAAAGGAAATGAGAATATTGATGGTTGGTTTGGATGCTGCTGGTAAAACCACAATCCTATACAAACTTAAATTAGGCGAAATTGTTACGACTATTCCCACGATCGGTGAGTATAAGATTTACTTTGGAAGTTCAATGCTTGATTTCTAATTAGATTTAAAAGTTAGACCCTTTGTTGATTTATTTCATCATCATCAGAGATGACACATAAATCAGTTTATGTTTTAGATTTTACTATTCCTTATGTCCATATGTTGTAGATTTATGCAATGAAGTGCCTAATATTCAACATAAAATTACCTGCTATGCTGGCAGTACAATATGGCTAATTGCTTTTGTATTGATTTTTATCTTGAAAATTTTTACTCCATACTGCTATAATTCAATGATAACTAATTACTTAACTCTGTATTAATACTATTTTTTATCTATGATGGAAAATGTTGTTAATTTTTATGAACGGTTTCCCCCAAAATGCTGAAGTTTTGGTGACACACAAGCATTTTTACATGTAAAACTTTTAAGCACAATTACTTAAACATATAATTTTATGATGTACATTTATCTAAATGCAGAAAATATTGTTTTTAAAAATTTTTTTTTTCAATATTTATTTTAATTTAAGTTGCTGTTTCTTCCAAAGATGATTCATATGAATTTATTACACCAAATGAATGGAACTGTTTATAAAAGTTAATTATACTAGCAATGCTTCACACAATTTCTATCTAATAAAAATGATGTTGTAGACTGTAAAAATAATTCAATAAGAAATTGCATTACAATCAATAAAAACTTGAACCACTATTAACCATGAACAATGTAATATGGTATTGTTTAATTATTATAAATCCACAATTCCAGTCAATACATTAACATGTTTTGTCAATTACTCATTCAGAATTTCTTTTTAACTTTTCTTTTTCGCCATTGCATGACCATTAATTGGAATTTCATCATCTTTACTATACTTTTCCAGGATTTAATGTGGAGACTGTAGAATACAAAAACATCAGTTTCACCGTGTGGGATGTCGGCGGTCAAGACAAAATTAGGCCACTGTGGAGGCATTACTTTCAGAACACACAGGTCAGTGCAATTTTTTGTAATTCCACATAAATATACATATTTTTTTCATACTTTAATTGAAGTGGTGATCAACAATATTTTATCTGTGTTTTGAATCATCATATTATAAGTCCACAAACAAGCAATATGAGTGTATCATGCTTCAAACATACAGTGTGGATCTAAGCAGTATACACTAAATGAGGACAAATAATTTTATTTATTAATATGTTTGTAGGAAACAAGTTGGACAAAATCCACCCCCATTTTTGGGCTCTTGTAGGTTTAGGAAAATATAGATTACTCATTGATATTTTTTTCTCTTAATCAATCTATCTTCTATAATGTAGAAAATAAAGAGTGCCTCTTGAGTACATTTGTGAAAGTAGGTCATTGTCTCTAACTTAAAACTTACAGCTTCTGATAATTTCACTTGATTATTGTTAAAATCACCAGCTCTCTCTTATATTTAACTGGTTTAAACTATAAGAAATAATATTATTTACCTAGCCTGTAGGAAGAAAAACCTCACGCAGAGTATATGTTTATGTAAAACTATAATTTTTATGTGCAACTTTGTTCAAGGTTCCATAATTGCATTTTTTTCCTTTGTTATTAACATTTACAGAAATTTAATTGATTACCATTCTTAAGTTCCCATCTGCAATTGAATTTTATACAGACCTAGCCCGTAGGAAGACTAACCTCACGCAGAGTAAATGTTTATGTAAAATTATAATTTTTATGTGTGACT
The DNA here is from genome assembly GCA_947562075.1 of Orthosia gracilis. Lineage (NCBI taxonomy): Eukaryota > Metazoa > Arthropoda > Insecta > Lepidoptera > Noctuidae > Orthosia > Orthosia gracilis. The sequence continues at coordinate 33,577,676 of OX387275.1, read as the reverse complement.
TTGTTCATGGTTCCATAATTGCAATTTTTTCCTTTGTTATTAACATTTACAGATACTTAATTGATTACTATTATTATTCTTAAGTTCCCATCTGCAATTGAATTTTATACAGAGAAGGCTGTAGATTAGTATGTTATCTGCAATTTAGGTGACTCACCAGTATAATCCAAGTGCCTGCATGTCCTATTGACATTAATCAACTTTAATTAATTGTTTATGTCAATTTGCAGCACACTAGATATTTATTAAATATTTCATTTTGTGCGTAGTTTAAAGATGAATGCGTATTACGACGATTGTAATTAGCATAGTAGAATTGATAGGTTGAATATAAAGTTGTCTAGTATATAAGTTGATCGCGTTAACCTTGGCGTTTATTGTTTTGATAATAATTATTCATAGGATTAAAGCAGAAGGCGACATTTCGTTGATAAGAATCGCCTGCACAGTCAGTGTGTAATAATGTGTAACAAGTTAGTCTGTTAAATAGAAATTAATTAATCTGAACTTAGCCTTCTCATTTCGTTAAAACAGGTGTCTGACGATTATTTTTTATTATGTTTAAGTTTCTACTGGTAGTAATGATAAGTGACTTAAATTTTATATGTGAGTCATTCGCTTTTTATGAGTGAATAAAATTGGTATAAATATATTTTATCAGATTGAAATAGTAGAAAAGCCTATGATCGTGATTGAGTTATTTTTAAACAATGAAGATAATATTTATTTGGTATAATAACTTTATTGATCACTTCTTCTTTTGAGGCATGGTATGATTTTGGCATGGTTAAAATAAACCTTATACAGCATTTACGTCGCGGGCGATGTGAATCGCGTAGCTAAAATGTGATCGGTGCGCTCGCCATTCTGCAGCTGCAGCTTCAATGTTTACACATTCATATTACAAGAATGTTACTTCTGCTATTACGGCCCCAAATGTTTTTGTCATTCGAATTATTTTTTTCCTTTCAGGGTCTCATCTTTGTAGTAGACAGTAATGATCGAGAGCGTATCGGCGAAGCACGCGAGGAGCTCATGCGAATGTTAAGTGAAGATGAACTACGGGATGCTGTACTGCTGATCTTTGCAAACAAACAGGTACGTCACAGGCATATTTTATGAAGCAATTAATTTTCTCGAAATATTTCCAGCATTTTATTTAGTTTTCAAAAAGTTTTAAAGAAACTCTTTGAAGAAAAGCAATCTCTCAAACCTTCTAAACATTAATAATCGTAATACGTATCTTTTTGTTTTAAGCAATACATTTTTCTGATTAATTGGGCAATAGAGTCAAAATGTCCATAATAATATAGGCTGTGTGCCATTAAGATCTTAAATATGACGTGAACTAATGCTGTATTGTGTTGCTAGGATCTGCCAAACGCAATGAACGCAGCTGAGATAACAGACAAGCTGGGCCTGCACTCGTTGCGCAACCGCAACTGGTACATCCAGGCGACGTGCGCCACCTCCGGCGATGGCCTTTACGAGGGCCTGGACTGGCTTTCCAACCAACTCAAGAACGCCAACCGCTAACCGCATGTGCGCTACCAACTCACAGACAAATCTGATTACTGAAAGAGACTATGGTTTAAGATATGTTAACTTTATTTGCTATTGAATATTGAATACAATGTATTATGTGAGTTAACCTGCGAATGCATTACTGATATGCGTCACCCGGTGACCGATCGAGCATCGCATTCACTCCGAACCAGTTGCGTTCATACAACATTTAAAATTAATTTTAGGTTTGGGTGGTAAGTGTACAAATAAACCACGCTACTTAGCGATGTGGTGTTAGGGTCCACGTTATTAGAATGCGCTGTTTGATCGATCCCTGACGACGTTGAACAAAAAAAATAGTGTGTAAAGACGATACAAAATTATTGCAGATTTGTTTTCAATATAAATATTCGAAGGAGCAAAACGGTGGTACCTAGACTCGCTGAATGATCGTGCATTGTGATGTGAATAGGTTTGTAGCTGACTCGTGATAAAGTGAATCACATCATAACATGTTTTATATGTATACTATGTGGAATAAGTTGTCGCAATAAAGTATTTAAAGTTAATTCACAATTGATGACTTTAATTGTTTAGTTTATGATATAGTGTCCTACACTTTACGTTGCGTAGGTAGGTACAGTAGCAAGCAGTATTCGGAGCGTAGGTCTATCTATCGGTCACCGGGTGCGAGGGTGCGCGGCTGCCGCTCGACGCCGCGCACGCGTCCTATACACATCGCTTTGTGACTTTGGGCTGTTGATATCCCAAGTTCTTTCTGTTTGTCACCAGTTTAGTGCATTATTATCACCTGACCTATTATAACGACGGTAGTTTATTTTTATGGAAGTTATCTAGGTAGTTTAAGCTGTTATGTATTTTACATCCAAAACCATTTCGTACAATTCTCGCTTATTCAAACGGCTCGTTGTGATTGACCTGCATTTACAGTCAACAGCTTCTCATGACGATCCGAGATTAATTTGTAATTTAGGTATAAATATGTATTAGATAAACGGTGTCATTTTGAGAAATGTTTCCGCCTACAGGGAACAGTGCTCAGAATTCTCAGTGGTACATGCTCTACACAATTAATTGTAACTTAGCATTTTTATAATAATTTAGAAAAAAATGTTGAAACAGTAACTTTGTGGCAAGTATGATGGAAGGAGGTTCTTTTTTTATTTTTATGAAAAACAAGAAATAATGAAAATGCGAATTGTGACATTCCGGTTTATCTTATGCTGTATTATGGAATAAAATTTATCCTCACGAATGTTTCATTTTTTGATTTAATAAATTCTGAATTTTTAACATGCGGTAAACTGCTGAAAACATCTAATAACAAACCTTTAATTCATCGCTTAAATCTAATGAGTGAGATATATTGATGAAGTCATACCGATGGATTGTAGCAGATTACACAACAGACACGGTTCTGCGGGCTAACCGCATGGGTTAGGTAAAAAGGTACTCATAAACAGTGTCATTCCGTAAGCGACGGCGGCGGACGACGACGAAACAAAATGTTAGGGATTGATCGCGTGACATTTTAATAGCGTTTGACAATCCCATAATTTTTTGACCTTTTTCCAAACCAAACGCTATCACGACTTTCGTAGATAGAATACACTTGTCTGAGGCTCTTTTGTCAATATACACCTATATTGACAAAAGCCTCAGACAAGTGTCACCACAGGCGCGCCGCCGTTTACGTACTATGTGGTGATAGTATGAACAGATGCGATAGGTATGGTAGCATTAGCAAGTCTGCAAAAAAAGTTGAATAACGTGATGAAATAATAAGTTTGAAAAATTTGATTGAGATGCATTTTTTTTTACTTGAATATGTTCGGTGTATCACAATCTCGAATGTCATTAGCCGGGTCCACACCGGACAATCCACCGAGCTCCGATCGCGTGCAGCAAGAACGCGATCCCACATATTACCTCCCAAATCTGTGGGATAGCGCTCATGCCTATGGCGATCGTGGCGCGGTTAATGACATTCGATTGTGATACACCGAGGCAGTGAACTGTCTGCTCATATTTTGTGGATTACCCGGCTTTTCGAAATAATTACTACCAGCCGCTCTGCGATGGTAATCTCTCCTCGAAGCTTAAACCACACCATAGTTTGCAGATTCGCAGTCGCTCTACTCAAGAATCGAAACGTCTGTCTTGTGTTTGTGTAAGCTACAAGAAAGTTTAGGCCAGGTTCAAAATGTCCCTAAGAAAATATCTGCATATATGCAGCATTACAAAAATTAGGTAGGTGTAGATGTAGAAGAAAAATATTGCACTAATATAAGTCGCAACCAAAAGTACTTATTAGCAGGCGCGGATCGAGAATTTCGCTCGGGGCGAAGGGAGGGTCTTAACTTTGACTGAAAATAATTTCTGCCTTGTGATTTCATTCTATTTTTTAACCAGTCATAATAAAGAAGTAGGGTGCCGACTCCAAAACTAGTAGTGCAAATGTTGTCGGACCAGAATTAAGCTCGCCACACACCGCTCCTGTAAATGGGCTCCAGGCCCTGGATTGTGTTTGGGTTGGATGGAGTATGGTGCATTTGAACAGACTGTTTGTACAATGTACAGCGTCCAATCTGAGGCCCTAGACAAAGTGTCGTTTTATCCGCGAAGGCGATGGATGGAATGCCACATACAGCCAGCGAGTGGCGTTCACGCAGCACTACATAACCAAACGTAAACGCAGCAAGTGGGAAATTGATGTTGGCGGTCACGTGACATTTCGATAGCGCTTGACATATTTGACATTTTTCCAATCGCTATCTTGACGCTTTCGTTGAGAGTGGAGTGACATTTTTCAAGAGTCTCTGGTTCCGCAACTCTGCAATCACAAATCCACGAAGGGGATTTTGCTATAATCATAGAAGCAGGCGCTTCAAGTTAGCCATGGCACTGACCTAAATCATCATTAAGCCGATAGACACACTATGTCCACTGCTGAAAATAAGCATTTTATTATAAACTAGCTGTGCCCTATCCTACCCTAATTACCTGTACCTACCCTACGTACCTAGACCTACCCTACCTTACTTACCTTTCTACCTACCTAGATCAAGCGTTCACTGCACAGACTACTATTTACTCTAGGGAGAAGAATATCGACTTCATACAAAAAAGTAAGGACAGATTTGCTGTGCTACATCTAATAGCACTCTAGAACACCACACCGAATAGAAAACATAAAAAAAAAACATTTAAAAAAATACTACCCACTTCCAAATAAAAACACTACAAAGTGAAAAAAAAAACTCTTTGGATGTCGGTGTCTTTGTTAGGTACCATTTTTTTCGTTATGGACACCGATTTCCAAAAAGAAAGTTATTAACCGACTTTCCAAAAAGGAGAAGGTTCTATGTTCGACTTCATGTTTGCTCCGTCAATTGTAGACCGATTATGAAAATTATTTTTTTGTTTGTTAGAGTATGTTCCGAAATTGGTCCCATTTTAATTTGGTATAGATCTGATGAAGAACTTCGGACATATACAACAGAACTCTTCAATTAATAACGGCAAATCTCTCGGCATTGCTGCAATCGCATGTCTGTTTATTGTTTATACCATTTCATAACATAACATCACGCCAGTACGCTCTAAAGGGGTACGCAGATGTGTACAGTTCTCCTTGGTACACTCTCATTTCACCGGTTATGTTCAAGTTTTATGGTATTCGGGTAATATATTCTATCATTATAAGTACCTTACTAAAGGCAAGTTACTTAATAGGTACAACTAAAAAATGAAAAATGACTTTCTTTTTCGAAGTCGGTGTCCATAACGAAAAAAATTGGTACCTACCAAAGACACCGACTTCGAAAAAGAAAGTAATTTTTCACTTTGTAGTGTTTTTAGTTGGAAGTCGGTAGTATTTTTTTGTAAAGAAGTTTTTTTTTTCATTTTGTAGTGTTTTATTTGGAAGTCGGTAGTATTTTTTTGAAAAAAAGTTTTTTTTCACTTTGTAGTGTTTTATTTGGAAGTTTTTTTTATTTTACACTTATTAGTTGTATCTAATAGACAAGTTCTTTAGTAAGGTACCTACCAGGGGCGTAGCTACCGCCGTATCTGCCGTATCAATTATACAGGGCCCCCAGGCCACGGGGGCCTCCGACGTGCGTAAGCAAAAATTAATAAAAACTTCCCAAATTTTTTTTTCGCCTATCAGACCTTTCACTGTTGTCCATAGAGGCAGAAACTTTAAAAAAACTATAGTCATCATCAGCTATACCTAAATGTTTACCTTAATTTAATGTAGGTATCAGTTTGGCGAAAAAAAGGCAAGCAGAGTCTATATTTAATTTGAATTGTTTGTAAAAATTTTGGAAAAAGTGACAGATAGATAATTACGAGGATTTTTTTTTTTTTTAATTTTATTCAATATTTTTTTCTTTTGTGAGAAATCTTTACCGTTCATAAGGGCCCCCATCCAAATTTTTATACAGGGCCCCGCCAAGGCATGCTACGCCACTGGTACCTACAATGCCAGAATAGATTACCCGAATATCATGAAACTTGAACATAACCGGTGAAATGAGGGTGTGCTAAGGTGAACTGTACTGATCTGCGTACCCCTTTTGAGCGTACTGGCTTGATGTTATGTTATGAAATGGTATAAATAATAAACAGTCATGAGATTGCAGCAATCCCGAGAGATTTGCCGCCATTTATTGAAGAGTTATATTGTACGTCTCCGAAGTTCTACATCAGATGTTCACCAAATTAAAATGGGACTAATTTGGAAACATAATCTTTCAAACATAAAAAATATTTTTAAAATCGGTCCACAATTGACGGAGATATTGGTGAACATAAATTCATTCAACAGTCCGAATATCTGAAAACAAAAATTCCAAAAATGCTGGCAATGGGTTTGTTGGTTCTCCTTTAACACCCTGGCTATTTTTTTTTGGAAATATTTTCGATGTACAAAACGACTTTTCTACATATTTATTATATGTATTGATAAAATAGTCGCCGATCTAGATATTCCCAAATATTGTATGGTACAACAATAAACTTTTGCAATTGCAATTACCCAAAGCTACCATTCAGTAAGCAATCACCTTTTTCGATTGAAGCTAAGCGGTACACACCACAGCCGTAGGAAAGAACTTTTTCATTGATGATTTATTTAAAGTGTACGAAAGTTATGTACTAATAAGAGAGCATTTTCGCAATCCATTGCGTGTGTCGCATCTCATTAATCTGAGTCAACCTTTCTGAATTCAGTTTCTTAATATCATCGCCAAATCCGTGTAGACGCGCGCACTAAGAAAATCTAGGTACTTATCTTCTTTTAAGGGCTCTAAAACATGAGAATGTTAGCAGCCTCGTAGACCGAACTTCGCATCAACATCTCAATATTCCAGGAACTCTGCTTTAAAAACAACGTCTCTCGGCAATAGTATAGAGTCGCATTCTAAAATTCTTTGGAAATGTCTCCAGGATAGAGTGCGACGCCATCGAGCGACTTGTTGGGTAGGGCAGATAAGTGGATGGTACCAGAGGACGGTCGCCTTTGAGATGGATCGACCAAATTAAATCTGCTCCCACATTGTCTTTCACGCGGTTCGCAGGAAAAAGTTGCTAATGATCGTAAGGTGAATCACATCTGCTCCTACAGAAGTCGAAACAAAGACGAAGAAGAAAACTCTTCTGGTGCGACTTTGTTTGTCTGTCTGTCTCAGCTGCTTATTTCAAATGTCTTTGCCATGGTAATGAAGAGGCCAGTCTGTCACATGAACAGATACATTCCCAAAACGGCCGCGTGCCGGATAATCATGCGGGCCAATACATGGCCGGGGGCGCGTGAGAAAATGCGCAAGCATTCTAGCGCCCGGCTAAAGGTTGCTGCAGAACTCCGTGAGATTTTATTCAGAAAAAGTCTGACAGACCCCTCAGGGCGGAGGATATATCCATGAGGATTCTCCACGATCCGTCCGTCCGTCCTTCCGTCCGTCCACAGCTTAGCTCAGAGACTCTTAGTACTAGAAAGCTTTAATTTAACATGGATATACATATTAATCACGCCGACAAAGTGGCAAAATAAAATAATAAAAATATTTTTTTTAGGGTACCTGTAAGTGGGGATGTTTTTTTTTTCTCGTATATCCCATGGTGTGGGATATCGTTGGATAGGCTATTCAAGAATATGATGGGTCTGTGAAAACCATTTTTCAATACAAGGATGGGTTTTTCAAGAAGGGGTTTTTTGATACCGATTTCCGAAATTGAAGTTATTTTTCACTTTGAAGTGTTTTGTTTTGGAAGTTTGGAAGTCAGTTGTATTTTTTTTTGTAATAAGTTTTTTAATTTTACTATAATTCAGGTGGGTTCCATATACAGCTACCTACATTATAAAACTAAATTGTAGCACTTAATGAGAAAGTTCAATAGTGAGGTATCTATAATGGCCAAAGTTAAGCCTGAACTGAATAGATTACCCGGATAACATTGAACTAAAACAACCGGTATAATGAGAGTGTACCAGGATGAACAGTACATAATTATCTGCGTTCCCCTTTACTAATAATAATGTTATGTTATGAAATGGCGTAAAAAATAAACAGACATGCGATTGCAGCAATCCCGAGATATTTGTCGTTGGTAATTGAAGGGTTCTGTTGTATATCTCCGAAGTTCTTTATCAGATCTTGATCAAATTGAGGTAACACACATAAAGAAAAATACAGTCGAATTCAGAACCTACTTCTTTTTGAAGTATGTGCATGTGTATTTTTTTACAATATCTACACGTATATACACACACACCGGCAATATTAGCGGAATAAAATAAAACCGTCGATTTTTATTTCAATACGATTAAATTTTTAGAAATTATAATAAGACAGGTTTCCTTACTTAAAAATACACCTCTTAATATAAAATTCAGATCGCATCTCATACATTTTGTGTGAGTAACATGATTTTATGTGAAAACTGCACATTGTTGATTTTTAGGGTTACTAAGGAAAGTTAAAATATAATAATAATAAAATTATTTAAACAATAAAAATAATGTCACATGATATCGAGTGCATGATGCCTCGTATGGTAGTTTTTTTTTTTTTTTATCAATAGGCTCGCGCTTGACCACTATCTCACCTGATGTGTGTTTCAATCAATCCTAAACAACGAATTTAAAAAAAGAATTTAAACCTTTGATTTTGCAGGTTACAAACGTGTTCTTCCGGCTGCATATCTGGTGACCTCACCAGCTATTCCAAAACTGCGATATTGTAATTTTTAGGGTTCTGTACCCAAAGGCTAAAAACGGGACTCTATACTAAGACTCCACTGTCCGTCTGTCTGTCTGTGTGTCACCAGGCTGTATTTCTGTTGCCGCTATAACAACAAATACCAAAACGTAATATAAAAAATATTTAAGTGGGGCTCCCATACAACAAACGTGATTTTTTGGTACGGAAACCTTCGTGCGCAAGTCCGACTCGCACTTGTACGGTTTTTTTTTGATAGACGAATTTGAAAAAGTGGTATGCGGCTGAGCATTATCCTGATTCAAAACGAAGTGACCCCTGATAAAAGGCCAATTGGTACCATATTTTATTCTTAAATCACACTTCTACAGCGATCTGCAATAAGATCGAATAAAAAATCAATAAAACAAAATCAATTAATTAATTTTTAAGAAGTTATGCTCAGGTTACGCAATTATTTAGATACGTTTAGATCAATAATATTCAACGTACCTTTGTGCTAAGCACTGACCATCCGGAGCCTTTTTCAAAAACTTTTCAAGGTCGGCTGTTGACAAAACATTAGATTGCCGACCAATATATCCGTCCGAGCCGTCTCTTCTTAAATGCCATCAGGTTACAGTACGTTTTGATATCAACACCATGTTTGAACACCATTAGGAATAGATGCACCACAGGGAGCTGGGCTTTTATGTATTGGCGAGTTCAGAGAAATACGCCAAAAACACATTTTTACCTTACTCTTCCATTGTAGTAAAGTATCGTGGGCAGCTCATTAAGTATTTCTGGCGGGGTTAGATATAACTCTATCAATAATGATCATCTTTTGCACGTAAACTTCACATGTCTATTATCATTTACCACAGCGACAAATACGATAAAAAAAAATGAAATTTATGGGAATGGCGCGCAAGCTTGTTTTTTTCTCGCGTCAAATGTAAGGTGAGTGTACATACCTACATCCTACTTCAAAATTATAATTTTAATTGATAAAATGCAAATATTTCAATATTTTATAACAAATTATAAAATACTGTATTACCCGGATGTTTAAATAAAAAGGTAAATTTGAAGTTAAATTGAAAATGCTCTTATACTCGCGTATAACTTCCAGAAAGGTACTCATTTAAATTTGTTGGGATAATTCTATTACGCACTAGTGTGTAATTCTATTACGCACTAGAGTGTAATGTTATTACGCACGTGTGTGTTATAGCTCGGTTTATGGCCCTAAAAGCGATGTAATAAGGTTCACTTTACTAGCAAATGTGTTGAAAACAATATTTTACTCCATTATTCCGTGGATCAAAGTCAATGTTTTCTAGCAAAAGTTTTACTGTTTCTAAGGATGTGTCTCAATTTATGGACTTTTGGCGGGCATGAACAAACCAAAACCAGCTTCCGTCAACCTCCTTCGTACAGTAAGCTCACTTACTGTTGCACCTTAAACTTCCTCCAGCTCATTTCTGGCTTGAACAGCCTTTAAACGCAATATTTTTGCGAATGTGAAACTAAATGAAACGATTGTTCCTGTTAGAAGTACGGGTTTTCTGCATTGCCCTGATTTTCTCACAAAAGAATTAGTCCATCTTAATCATTGGAAAATGCAATAAATGGTTGAAACAGGTAAATTATGAATTACTTAAGCACATCATCTGTAGGTTTGATCATTACTCCTCATCTCAAGTGCCCTGGCCCTCTCAGTTTGAATTAAGTTGAGTACAAAAACGCCTTTAACTTCGAAATAGATCATAAGGTTACAAATAAAACAAATAACTCAGTATGTCAATGAACATTTTTCCAAAATTTTCAACAAATCCATAGAGTGGCAATAAGCGAAAAGCCCTCAAAATAATGTAAGTCCGAATAAAGTTAAAACAATAGCATGAAAGTTAACGTTCAATTGATTTATCATTAAGGCATAATTGGTTTTATTATAAAACAAAATAGAAACCTGTAACGTTAAAAAAGTTATACAATATTTTTATTCTTGTTCCGCTAATTTAGCCAGAGGGGTAGGAAGGTAAGCCAAAACTATAGACTGCTACGACCCTTACATACACATACACAATTTGCTTACATACACATACACATACACCTTACATACACATACACCTTTTGCTTGGTTTAGGTTCATGCATGGATAAAAGTCATACGCGCACGTCAGTTGTGTTTTGTCTTTGAAATACCTTGTGTTAATAAAATGCAAAATAAAAACTATATAAAACGAAAAACTTTAAATGATTGTTTTGGTTGACTATTGACCAACATTAGATTAATTGATACGGCAAAAAGGAATCAAGTTCAAATTCGAACAAAAATGATTAGTCATCTACACGAGCCCTAAATCTAACAAAAACAATAAATCATATCATTGTTATGACGTCAATATCAACTACAACTTTGTGTGAAGTGAGATAACAGCATCGTAAGTAGGCAAGCATAGACTATCTCATTCGTATAAAATTTAAATTTATATCTATACGTCAGAAGTCATAACAGGATATTACATTAAGTTGTAGAAATCTTGTGTGGCTGTTACTACTGATACCTACTAATGCTCGTTTCACTAATCGCTAGGAGACATTTAAATGTTTGACGTGTAACAAACGCTGAATTTTGGAGATTACGAGCTGCCTGACTGGCCCTCGCTTTCCGAATTAAGAATTGGAAGTTGGAATTTGGTATTTGCCAAGCTCTTCATACGGCTGAAAATTTTATTTTGACGTGATAACGTCTTTAAAATCGTTTTAGTCGGGTGACATGTTCAGAAACTTGTGTCACACCAAAACCTCACGAGCGCGATCGCAGGTATAACGAGAGAGAGACGGACCGATCTCCCGTCTCATCTCGAGCGCTGCCAGTCATTCCGTGAAACTTGTCACGCGGAATCCTCACGAGCGGAGGCTGGCATAGCGTTCGAGTGAGTGGACCGATCTTCCGTCTCTCTCATTCTAGCGGCATACAAACGAATGGAGATTTTCTCGTGCGGTTAAGTTTTCGTTGAATGTTTGACGTTATCACGTAAACCTCTCGATCGTAAACCTACTTTACAAACAACCAATTTTTTAGTTACAATTTCAGCTCAATCGGTTGGGGATAACTGTTTTATCGCATGTTAAATAAAAGCTTACATAAAGTCTAGCTCATAGAACGTAGCTCATAGGGCGTAGCGTAGAGTTCGTAGCTCACAGTCTGCAGCGTAGCAAAGTAGTATTTACCGTAGCATGTAGTGTGCTGCGTAGCTTACATTGTAGAGTTGCGTAGCTCATAGTGCGTAGCGTAAAGGTCGTAGCTCACAGTCTGCAACGTAGCGCTTGCGTACCACCGTAGTATTTACCGCAATATGTAGTGTGCTGCGTAGCTAACAGTATAGCGTTGCGTAGCGTAGAATTAGTAGCTCACAGCCTGCAGCACCGTAGTATTTATCGTAGCATTTAGTGTTGCGTAGCTTGAAGTGTAGCATTGCGTAGCTCATAGTGCGTAACGTAGAGTTCGTAGCTCACAGTCTGCAGAGTAGCGCTTGGGTAGCACGGAGTGTGCCACGTTGCTTAGCTCATAGTTCGTGCGCTTGCGTAGCACCGTAGTATTTACCGTAGCATTTAGTGCTGCGTAGCTTGAAGTGTAGCATTGCGTAGCTCATAGTGCGTAACGTAGAGTTCGTAGCTCACAGTCTGCAGTGTAGCGCTTGGGTAGCACGGAGTGTGCCACGTTGCTTAGCTCATAGTGCGTGCGCTTGCGTAGCACCGTAGCACATAGCTTGTAGTCTAGCGACCAGCACAGTGGATGGCTACCCTAGGCCTACGTAATAATTATTCTGTGTATGCTATGGAAAAACCTAATAAAAAGATAATACAATTTTATTTATTTAAAAACAAAATTTTATTTTTTTATAAATATTTTGAATTCCAAAGTAAATAACCAAATGTTATTTACTTTTTACGGTATAAACTAGATATAGGTATATCTACTAAGTGTAAATTTTGTATTGGAATAGTATACTTGTTGGGTTTAATCAATAGTGTGGACATCAAAGCAAATCGAAAGCACGCTCCCTGGTGGCGAATCATGAACAACATCGGTTTGCCGCACTTGATGTAGCCGTAATGGTGGCTCGCGGTAATCGGGATAGAGAATAGTTCTGACCGCCTCCAAGATAAGATATCGTAGCAGCGCTGTCGATTCGTAATAAAAGAATGCAAAGTTTGTAACTGTAATTATTTGAAAAAATCCGTTTACCGTCCGCCCACACACGCTGTCTTAACCTGAGGGAATACATCATGACTTTCCGCCGATGGTTTGTATCTATCAGCCTCCTTGATGCAAAATTCTTAATGAAAGAAGTTTGAAAACAATACTAATTTATTAACGTTACAAATCCGTTTTCAAAATAAGTAGTAGATATAAAATTTTCATGAAACATCTCTTATTGAATATGAACCCTAAGTAAACTGGGGAAAATCGTTACAAATTAGCTCTAGTACCACAAACTTCAAGGGACGCAACGCATGCCCAATCAGCTTGTGGTGACCAAGTGGTAACAGTCCCATCTTACGAAATTGTAGATCGTGTTTTTGAGTTCAGTTAGGAGTTTTACTTAGTGTCATAAATTTTTTCACCACTGCTCTCAAAACGGTGAAAAAATCATCGTGTGGTAACCGGCATGTCCCCGTACCAACCATGTAAAGACATGTGACATCTACCAATCCACATTGGGTGGGCCCGTGTGGTGCATAACAGCCCACTACCTCACACAGAGAGAAGGCCTGTGTCTCAGCAGCGGGAACCTTATAAATTATACTCAGGCACGACCACGAAAATCTCCAAAATCCTGTGTTTTCTTCTAAAATTTTGCTGTAGCACAGGCTTCCAGCTCTTAATAAGTGTAGCTGAGTTTCTTCATCTAATTTTGAAATCGTAAATAAGTCGAATCATTTAAGCCCTTTATTTCCTAAGTACCTACGATTGTTTAACAAACATTCAAACTTCCACATTTACGAGCTCATTATTTATTCTAGGATTTATTTTATAGCTTAGAATTTATTGCATTAGCTTGTGCTGGTCTACTGCTTTATCTGGATTTGCTAATAACCAGGCATTTACAGTAAAGTATACTTTTGTTTGCAGTGAGTCAGTGCCACAGAATTTCGTTTGCAAGAAGTGATTAATGGTTGTTGTAACATAATACTTGACCATTTACGGTTGGTAGTAATTAGGTACCTTAACTTAAAATTGTCTGTCAAATTTCTTTGAAAAGGAGATCCGTATCAAAATTATTATTTTTGAATGAAACAACAGCTAAATACAGGCGTTTTTATGAAAGTATGTACTTGTTATGAAGCTGAATTATGAAGTGACATTTGAAAGTTCTAAGTTTGAATTTAATTTTTTTAAGATAATACACAGCTAACCTATACCGTATCTAGCTGATTCTTCGCATAGTTGTACAATATCGCCGGAGTCAGTACCTACGAGGTCATAATACTCATAATAATTATTTATAAACTTTCACATCGCTCATGACGCTAACAGTTTTTACAGCGATTCACTAGCATTGTACCAGGTATTGATATTCCCGTTTATATTCTAAACATATGAAATATTTATTAGAGGACTAGTTGGGCTTGCTGCCAAATACAGTTCTGCACCAAATATATGTAAGTAATTCTGTAAATTCTTATGAATGTGTTCAACATGTCTGAATCCGACGCACATCGCACCGACTAGACAAAGTAATAACAGTTTGAGTCTTTTTTATGATAGACGTTTAATTCTGTGGACTCGTAAAATCGGAGATAACTCAATTCCACGGTAAATTCAAGCAGAAACAAAACATTTGTCCTAAAATTTTCGATAAATCTATGATTTTATGTTGTATTTATATCTACTATTTTGTAGATGGCAGTAGCTAAGGGCTATTAGAACTATTAATAAATGTTTCTTTTTTTAATATAACGACCGATGTTGATGACAAAAAATATTTGCTCTATTAAAAATGCTCATAGTAATCGTTAAAAATATTAAAAAAAACTTCACAAACTCTATTTTCGCAACTTCTACGTTTTTAGTAAAGCTTGCTTGATGTTTGTTTTGATTCTCAATGATTAAAGATAACGAAATAAAAAATCTCACGAACATTGTATCATTAATGTCTAATGTGTATTTGAATACCCCGACAAGACTCGCGTAACATATTGTTTTGGCTTCTACTCATTCTTCAATGTAGACACATTTTTCAGATGTCTAGAATGCACAGACACATTTTTACGAAATTCATTCGTTGTTTTTGCACGTAGTTAGCTATAAATTCAGTTTTTTTTTAAACTAATGGCTCAACTTCAAAACAATTGCTAGCATTAAAAACTAGTTTGATAGAGACCTTTTGTCTATGCGTGTTGGGTGAAAATCTATGTGCACTGTACATTTTAACTGTCGAGTACTTAGTCAGTATTTTTTTAGATCTCAATATTTTATTATTATGTTTTTGTTTGTAAAAATATAGAAACAGTGCTAGGGATAAAGTTGTCATAATGATTGCACGCAATAATGGTCCTGTAGCAGCAGGGGCGGCCGGCAAGGCGGGCGGGGCGGAGGGGTGGGGGCGGGCGGATGACAGCGCTGCATTTTCCCCGCCCGCATCGCGCGATTGCCGCGTTTTCCACGAGGGGCGCGCCGGCCCCCTCGCCGCATCAGCCGGGAAATCGCGCGGCGCTCGGCTCAGTCCGGCTCAGCCGTCGCGCTACGACGACGCCTCCGAGTCGCGCTACTCGCGAACTGCGTTCGCTGCACTCCGCACGATTAGCACGCGCCGAAATAGTGAGCTCGTGGCCGGGAGCGGTCCCGCGTGCGCGTGATACAGTGAGGCGCTCGCGCCGTCACCATGATGCGCGCCGTGCTGCGCGCGCTGCTGCTGCTGGCGATGGTGGCGGGCGGAGCCAGCGCGCGCCGCCACGCGCCCGACCTGCGCGAGGACGAGCCCGCACGCCGCACCACTCGACCTGCCGGTGAGTGCCACCAGTCCACCACCCGCTCCACGCTCAGCATGCACCCGGACAAGCTGCACAAAGCTACCGCTGCCAACGCTGTAGCCGACGTAATTAAATTTACATCAATCTTGCTCATCTGATCTCCAGCTAAGAGTCAGCGCGCCGCCGCTCGGCTGTGCAGCGCTCGCCTCGCATAGGGAAACAGTGACGGCTATAGGCAGTTAAGTGTGTTTATGTAAATAATTACATTCCGAGGTTTCCGCATCGGCCTGCAGTTACTAGATCAATTAAAACGCACGTAGGCATTAGTCTCAGAGAGCGGGCTGCATATGCTTTAAATTGTTTATCAATGCTAGTATCGTTATCAGTGAAGCGGATACCTGGTCCGGTACTCAGGGATAATAAAAACAATACCACGTGAGAGCCGCTGACTTTCGTCTCAACAATATCAACAAACGGAGAGAATTGTCGAGAGTTTCTATTTTCGGCGAATGATACAATAACTAATCTGTTATCGGACAAAGACTCGTCAAAGGTAATCTCGTAAATATTTGGTACTTTATCAATACTGTCAATGGATCGCTCCGAAAGATTTTCGCAGTTTCGGAGCTGAAACTTTACTACATACTGATAAATAAGTAACTCTGTTCAATTTATTAATCTTCCAAAGGTTTTACTGGTAGTGGTATGCAATCACATAACTTTTATCCACGCACAAACGTGTGAGGCGACTTTTCTGTGAAAAACAAGTTTCCGACTGTAATTTCACCTGTAATACCTATGTCAAAAAACTACATTACTACATAATAAGCCCGAAAAGCAGAAAGATAAACAGGTTATCTCTAACTAGCTCAAAGTGGAAAATACTGCCAATTAGTTACACTCTCTGAGTAATGAAGCAATAACGACAACTTGAAAATGCTCGACTAATCAACAAGGAAAAACTCTTCATTTATAAATTTGTTTCCAATAAAATTGAGATTGCTTGGCTACTACAGAAATCTATTTCTTTAATCCTTACAGTTAGTCACACTTATTGATGAATTAAACCCAAATCTGATAAGATTTTAGTAGGTACGAGTAATATCAAATCATTATCACAAGGTCGAAAGTGGAAAATAAAATCGCATAATGCATGATTTCACACTTATTGTATTGTCTTTCAGTTGTTATATCATCATCAGATACTCGGAGCACATGTACATGAATATCAATGTCGTATGATTTCACAATCTTATCGTATTGTGTTGTGACGATTGCTTCAAACGCACATAACATTTTGTACATATGTTAGCTTAGGCCTTTTAGTTTATTACCTATTTATTGCCATATTTAACGTGCAGTTGAAGGAGGCATTTTATTACAACAAATTTTTCAAAACACTAAAATTACCGTTTTCCAGCTGAAGGTTATTGTGCTATTTTAATTTTCATCATTGCATGAAAGATTAAAATGATCACATCTAATCAAGTTTACAGCTTTAGACTCGCGAAGTCGCGACTGATGTCATTACTTTTATCATTGGAATAGACAGCAAGGACTTTCTAAGTCCCGCAAGAGGGCGACGTGAGTCATGGCGACAGCTTTCATTCATTTTCCGGACGTGATAAAAGTTACAAATGTTTGCCAAGATTGTATTAACATGTCTGCCAAAAATTGTATTACCGAGAAGAGAAAAAAGTTGTGTTCGTCTGTGATGTCTAGACAGCCGACCGAGACAAGACGTGACGAGACGGGAAATTTTCAAGCCATTGTGGACATTTTGACGACCCTTTTGGCTCGATTTATATAACTCCGTCGGGTTCCGGATGAACTCTTGAAACATTCTCTTCGAACTGTAATGTAGTCATTAGTCGTATAAGTTATAAGTACGTAAGTGCTTACAGACTGTTGTTCGTCGCTAACGCGTGACGTGCGATAGCAGTGGGTGTCGGCTGAAAGGGCGCGCTAATTTCAGGTTGGAGGCTTGCGTAACTGTAGTACACACGAAAACAACGCGGAACGGCTGTAATGCCCGCCCGTCGTCGTCACCTGACAACTTCGAATGTCACATTTCTGATTGATTGTGACGTGGTTATCTATTCAGTTATTATCGATCGATTCACTCACGTACAAACAATATGTTTTGTTGGTGCACAACAGATAATATGCTATTCAGTAAAAAAATGGTTTAACAAAATTGGCATATTAATAAAACGATTGATATGCTACTAACAGCCTCGCGAGTTCTTGGAAGGGGTCTGAGGTACAATAGGCCTAATTTATGAGGTAGATGGGTATAATTTTCCTAATCATTATTTATGGTAGAGACGAAGTTGGTAGGTAGATAGCTACCATCACTACAACTATTTTAATATAAATTCCCAGACGAGGTACCTTCTTAACATTTATTTACTTTTATACCTACACACTATGTATTTATGCAACCGGGATTGTACACATTGATAACAACCCGTGTAGTTAGTATAAATATTTACTTCTTTATATTAAGTTGAATTTTACATACACACACACAAAAATAATACAATAGAAATAAAAAAAAACCATTTTCTCAAAAATGCTTGGAAATATGAGCATTATTTTGACATCCTTCTTCGAGATAAATCGAAATAGCTGTACTGGCCAAATACGTGCGAGCAGTGGTCGGCAAAAGTTGTACGAAAATCCAAATAAATTACATAGTAAACTCATATCTTTCATGTGGTTTAAAAGTGGAACGATCTTTTACTCCGAAATATGGCAACCAAGGAGGTAACTTATCAAAGTTTTTATTTAAATTTCGAACTGGCTTGCAAATAGAAAGATGTTTATTAAAAAAAAACAAATGATCACTAACGCGGGATTAAAATTGTTGTTCGTTGTTCTTCATTGGTTTTGAAAAGTAATTGTATTTGATAAAATGAGTTCTATGTAATACATAGTTTCAATTGCCGCGCATTATTTGAGAAAAGTATTATACAAGCCTTGGCCACAACTAGGCATTGATGGACTTACGTATGTGTGCCTCGGCTTCGCCTCGGCCCACATTTACACGTTCGTCCATCAATGTCTCTTTTGCTGGCCACAGCAGTAATGTGCTATAACTGTAGTTTCAGTTTTTCCTGCAACGTTATGAAAATATGCAGTTGGTAAGCTCCTGTAAGGTTCTAAAGAGGCGATCCCGCTAAAAGCAAAACTAAACTGATCTTTACATTTTGTTGGTACAAAATAAAAACAAGAGTAACAGGAAGTGTTGACCAAAACATAACGGATCGTTAATAAATATGAAAACAAAATTACGCTTTGCGCATTGTTATTTTTAACACTATGATCGAACCTTATCGGCTGATCTCTTAACCCGAGAGCGGCGTGCCATCAAAAATACCTACTTTTTATACTCTTGATAGCGGATAGGTATCAGAAATTTGTTGTTACGTTGACTTTTAGTCTGCGCCGGTGATTGTTTTGAGTTCTGAACTTCTGATGTCATCTATATTTTTGTTGTGTTACAAGTCTACTGTATAGCCAGTCCTCCGATTCACATGTTTCTCGATAAACCTATTCGATTTCAGAGGCTCATTTCTCTGGCGATTGAAAAAATGACAAAAGTGTCAAAGGTGTATGGCATCGTCAAACGTGCTCGAAATGACACGTGATTAATCCCTTAAAGTTTGGTATTTCAAACATCGCCATCGGTTATGGGATGACACTTTTTCTAGAAAAGGTAGATTGATATGATTATTTTCTGCACCTAGTCGAATTTGATCTAATCTAATCTAACTGGCCTATTCCGTCCCACAAGAGCCTTCTTCGTCCCATACCACAAAATTCTGTCTTCGAAGCACTAGAAGAATTGAATAATCATAAGAAAAAGAAAATTGGTTTCCTTTTTAGAAAAAAGTTAATCGAAAAAAGCCAAAACCAGATGAACTGCACAGCATGATTTTCTTCTTGTTTACGTCTTTTTAGTTTGCTTTTTAGTCGGGGTTTTTTTTTATTTTTTCGATTCATTTTTTTTTATTCATTTTTTTTTAGTTATTTTATTTTAGAATTAGGTACATTTAAACATACAAGTGTCATATATTTTTGAAGTCATCTCTTTAAACCCTTTATTTGATACCCCACACGAAGGGTTTCGAAGAAAAAAAAAATTTTTGTGACCCACATTATGGCGCCCAAAATCCGCCATTTTTTTATATTCCAATTTTAATGTAGTCTGTGACACTCGCAGGGTTAAGACGAATCGATTGACGAAGTTAAGAATCATCAAAATCGGTCAACGCGTTTGGTCTCTAGAACGACACATAGGAACAAACATACATACATACATACTAACATACAAATTACCCTCCTTCAGCAGTCGGGTAAAAATAGGCGTTTTTCGGTACCTTTCAATGTTAAGTTTGATCTTCAGCTCTACTGATTTTTCTAGGGTTTTCGCCACACTAAACGCTTTACCGTCTCATAATTTTTCCTCCGGCGTATTTCCTTCCTTAAAAACATTGGCATCACCAAAGGATTCTTGAAGTTTTCTAATACTCAATTTTTCAAAGATCTTCATGGTTCTAGAAATCGAGCCAACAATTCAAGATCCAAGATCCTTTTCAAATTTTTAACGTTGATAGAGTCGTCTTAAATCTATACATATCAATAAAATTGAAGTGTCTGTTTTTAATTTTAAAATAACCGTTTTTTACTACATGTATATGAATATATATGCGGTACATACACCAAAATATTTTTTTTTACAATTTTTGTCTGTCTGTCTGTCTGTCTGTTTGTTCCGGCTAATCTCTGAAATGGCTGGACCGATTTTGACGGGACTTTTATTGGCAGGTAGCTGATGTAATAAGGAGTAACTTAGGCTACGTTTATTTTAGAAAAAATATTTTTTTTAGAAATTTGTTAGGCGGAGCGAAGTTCGCCGGGTCAGCTAGTCTTAAATACTCGTAAAATGTTTCATTTGTAACTTGTCCATAACGTTTTAGGTGACTAACATTGCGGTCAACAAATGAAATGTCAAATAGAGAAGTTCTTTGTTAACTTTGATATCAATCACTGTTTTTTTGTAGGTACCGCGGCTAAAATAACGACTAAATAAAGTCAAGCTACTCATATCGTAATTAAGATTAAAGTTATGAACCTATTCAGTTTTACGTGTGAAATCCTTAGCAATAAATCCTCTAAATTAAACAACAAAATACGTAATTAGCCATGTTTCGGACGTTAGCGTCCATATGCACAAGCGTTGCGCTAGATAACAATCTCAGCTCTCAAACTCAGAATGTGAAGTTGTAAAGTACGCGAGTTATTAGCAGATACCCAACCCTTATTTGTGGAATGTTTTAAATGCGCATTTATACGCAAATATTATATAAGATTGTTTGCGTGCACGCAGTCGCATCGCGCGCGGAATGAAAATGTACTCGCGCTTGATTGCGCTTCATTGTAACACCGCTGCGCCGTACCGCACCGCTCTGCTCAGCTCCGCACCGCGCTGCGCCTGCGCTCCTATATCGTTCACTAATTGTCGCTTTACCTACTCGTATTATTTTACAATCGCCGTCGACTATATCGGAATTCTACCGGTAGGTCATTTGAATAAACTGTGTATACCTACACAGTACTATATCGGATCTAGATAGGATATAAAAAGTGACATACCATACAAGTAGCTAAGTAGATGTGTGCTGCGCTGCGATGCAAGTTACTTAATGCGTCTTCCATACATTATTCCCTCGTATAGATGAGCATCAAACGCAATTGATAGATTTATAGACTATCATCACCATTAGGACTTCATAGTCTTGTGTGATTGTTGCCGACTGGCCGTACTTTGACGAAGTAAAGTTAATTTAGCAAGTTACAATCATATTGCATGGCGTCACTCGTAATGTCGTAAATCGTGGTTGGGTTGCGTTATGTCCGCGGCGCGGGCGCAGCGTCGCAGGACACTTACGTCCAATTCAGTCGCTGGTTCATTGCCCCTCGGGCGTAACAAACGACCCGCTGACTGACGTCACATCATTACCATTGCACTTAAATTGCATTACCCGAGTGCGACACATGTACAAGCTTGTACGTGCACATCACCGTACCGTATGCTCACATCATTCTACTACACTGCCACAATAAGTTTTACTACGTGCAAAAGCAAAACCGGAATAAAACCATAAAGTTTTATCTGAAGATAAAAGATACCAACGCAAAATTCATAGAAGTTAAAATAATTTGCGTGCGAAATGTGAGGTTCCTTGACATGTGGAGGTTTTGTGTGTGCGCCTGCGTGCAGCACGTTAGTAAATTTTGCTTTTATATGGCCTTTTTGTGGCCTATAGTTGTAGGCAAGATTTGCCTGAAGAAACCTCTTCATGCAGCTATTTTTGCGCCAGTGGATCAAATATGCTGTACAATTACAATGAGCATGGTGTTTGACCGCTGCGCGTTCTGCGCACAAATATTAGCGCACTTAATTAACGCCCGACGAACTCACTTCCACGAAATTAATTGGGGTCAAAGAATTTGAGTGCATACATCTCAATTAAAACCGACGCTACACCGGGAGTCATCGCCACATCGGATCACCAAATAATTCAATATATTTTAATCGCGGCAGAGTTACTCATATGTCCTCTAGAAATAAATAACAGCGTGTCGCTCCTAATCCCTGACGCCTCCTACCAGCATCCGCAGACAATAGACATTAATTTTCAAAGGCGCGAGATAGGAATGTCGTCCGCGCAGGTAGAATTTTTGGCACCTTTATGATCAGAGATCCTGACGTGTCATAAGCCACCCACGGCCCTCATTAAGCCGGTAACCTACAAAGGCGCCGGGTCGCCCATAATGCTGTCGGATTATACGCAGCGAGAGACGGGCGGGTCGTCGGCCTGCGCTGCCCTCGCGTGCTACAATTGCACACAATATGCCCCCGCGCGACCCGCCAAACCAAAAAGTTTGAAAAGTATCGCACACCGGTGGGATGCAGCCGCGCTGCGCCGCCATCGCCACCGCGTCGATACCATCTCGGCGCCACGCCGCACCGCTGGTGCCACCTAAACCTTGTCTCGATCCTTAAATTCGATCATTTTGTAGCTGTCCGATCCGGGCCCCTAAGGAGCACGTCCGGTGTCGGAGATGCCACCGCCGGCATTTAATTAGAAGTTTACTCTTAAGAACCCGTGAAATATTACGCACCTTGGAGAATTTAAAGCGTCCGAGATTGAATACGGAGAAACGATAAATGCAATTCGGAACTTTGAGCGATCCGATTTATTTTATGGACATTTTTGGCGTGGAGCGTTCGGATCTCGCAAACGACTCTGTTTATCTTTATCGATAATAAAAGTTTTGGATAAGGCGATATGTCGCCGCGCGGGCGCGGGTGTGTCGGCCGACTTGCGGAGCTCCTCCCACGTACGGGTCTCGTTATGAACTTGAATTAAATGAATGAGCAGTTGTATGAATGGCGCGGGAATGAATGTGAGTCGGAAGTGCAAGCCGCGCTTCAGCACGCTAGTCCATTGCGCCGCGCACGTGCATCCGCCGCCGCCGCTCGCGCCTAGCGAGTAGCGAGCGCAACCTAACACCAACGCGATTGTCAATCCTCGGCATCGACTTAGGATACTTAGTTATGATTCATTAAATCTAACTTCTTCGAATTTCTTCCACTGGTACTTTGACTGCAAGCAAAGCTAATAATTTCCGTGGCTTTACGTCCCGCGCTCGCGACAAGGGTATAAAATTTCATCAGCGCGAAGATAAGAACAGTTGTAGTAATAATTAACATGATACAAATTACATATAGCACTCGTGTACGAGTAAGTAATTTGCATGCGATTGTCTCGTAAACATCAGAGTTCACTGCGCAATATTTTAATTATTCATACTGGGGAATGAATAACGAGACCCCTTAGTGTTTGAGTTAATACTAACGTTCGATATAAATGTGCGTAGTGGACCGGAGCTAATGAGGACACGGAGTACTAGAGGCTAGGTCATGTACCTAGGACATTTCTAATACTAGACAATAGGTTCGGTAGAGCTGACCGTTGAGCAATATTGTTGGGTTTGTAAGTTAATTGTGTGAGCACAGGTGTGACGGTGCGTCGTCATTTGTTTACCACATACACGCGCATATATTAGCAATTAATTATAATAGTGCAAAAGTGTTCTTATCGTAGTGCTTATGCGTGACAAGGAGTCTAGCGTCAAGTCCTAGTAATCTGCAGATTTACTGAAGCCATTTTGGTTACTGCATAGACTGTAGTTGACCTGTTAGCTTAATCTGTATCACTTGTTTTGACATCAATTTACGCCGTTTCATTCCTATTTCCACAACTCCATTTGAGTCACAAACTGCGATTTAGTTGAATGGCATATTTTGTATCCTTCGTCCCTGTAGTGTCATATTAAATTATATTTCAAAAAAAAAGTCAAAAGCTCCAGAAAAAAGCTATATATTAATTTCTGTTAAAATGTTCATTGCTTCGTTGTGTTCAGCTTAGAGTATACGCTTCAAACCTCTAGTTTCGTAGACGATGCGTAGCCGCTACGCGACTCTATCGCTACGCTGCGTGTGCTACGCCAGCGTAGCGCTGACGACGTGCGAATTCTGTATTAGTTTCGATATAATTAAAATATTAGCTAAATGAAGAACAATTTTATTGATGAGCTATTAAAAGTAGGATTGTAGGATATTGTTAGTCAGTTAACATATTCTTCATTGATGCGAATTCAATAGCCGACGAATATTTTTTGTATGCATCAATGCCGTTCTCTTACTTATCACCTTGACAAATAAAAAGTAGGCACTGGAACCCGTCAGACGTGCCTATCATAAAATTTCCTCGTTTCTTACAAATATACTCATATCACAGTTGACTAACTGGTGGCTGACAAACAGACCGACAGACATTGCAAATAAAACTCGACAGGATGTGACTATTCGAGTGTTGATTGTTTGTTTAGAAGTTAATTTTCTTTACAGTACCAATTGGCATGAGAATCGTTTGCACTGGCTTGAGAAAACAAAGATGAGCACTTTATTATTTCTATATCTCTCTGTTGGTACACATTTGTTTGCTTTATTGGTTGTACGTTTTCATTGTGTGCTTTGACGACGTGCCGGTATGTCTGATTTTAGAATTCACGTTCAAGAAAAATACAAATTCATAGCTTAATAACTTGTTCATTCATTAAACAAAAACAAATTAATGAATGAAAATTGGAAGCGGGTCGAAAACTGCTGGCTTTTTTATTCACTGTGAGACAACGTATTTTCGTTAGTAAATTGTTATGATGTTATCTGTATTTGCATAACTTTCCTTTGTCTCAAAATAGGTTATATAGTTAGTGGTCACTTAGAATCATTGTTGTCCAACAATTATTCTACCTACATGAACAGTAATATATGTAATTTGTACCGCCGCGCCGCCTCCGATCGCGATGAGTATTTCGTAAATAAGTACAAACACGCTAACATTTTATGAATCCAGAGTCGATAAATATTTAGCCGCGCTCAGTTCGCGCCAAATGGTGCACTCACAATCACTCACAGAGCTCCTTTTGGCGCCGAATGTCAATTTCCTAGAGATTGGCCATTGCCGGAGCTGTTTGAGCGTCGACAACAAACACGACTGTGTTGCACTCGCGCTCACGAACCTCGCACTTATTGCTGTTGCACTAATGGCGATAATCGAGCGACGACAGTTTGTTTATTCACGCAGCACGTAATGGATCCGAGCACTCTTCTCAATCGGTCGGGAAACGTGTTTGGATAAATGCTAGTGTGACTTTCATATTCAAGCTCTTGAGCGCAAAGCCTGTAAGTGCCTATGTGTGTAAACTATGTCCTTATGCGTGAGTATTTTAAGTTATGTTGTCAAACGGCTTAGAGCTGTTACACAAAGTATGCAGTTACGTTATTATCTTTCCTGGCAGCAATGACACTTGAGAGTATGTGTTCACTTTAATACAAAGTTAAGTATTATAAAGCTTATATTTCGCTGAAGTAGGCAGGCAGGCGTTCTTAATTGATTGTCATATTTCTGCTCAGTGAATTCTGTTGTTTTCCATCTGAAGTTTCATAATCTACAAATTCTGACACTTATTTGTGATTAGACTGCGTTTTCAGTAGATTGTTAGGATAATGAACTTAATGCATTTTGTCATTCCATCATTTAAAAGAGTAGACAGTATCAATAAGCTATAGAATAGGTAGATTCAATTGAAATATCTTAATAGTCAATAGAGATCAATTCTAGTATTTTAGGTATGACTAGAACACCTAGATAAAACTTTGAGGACAATACGTCCCAGGTAGTTATTTGATTTAAATAACTAAACGATCATCCTTCCATTGTTTCGAAATATGTAACATAATTTACAATCAGGATAGTGTTTAGTGATTTGGACCGCAGCTAATGCAGTTGTCGTACAGCTATTTATAATAGTGTCCGAGTACATAACAGTGTGCACGTGTTCTATAGTGTAGCTAGAAACAGGAGCGATTGATTGCGGTGTAGAGTATCAGCGGCCGTCTCGCAGTCTGCCGGCCGTGGCTCGAGGGCATTCTTCACTAATCCTATATTGTGCAGATAATTGAGCGCGTCGCGAGTCGCGCTAGGCGCACGCTCCCAGGCTACTTAGCGAAAAAACTGGAACATCTGTACTGTAGTAGTGCGTTTGGCGTGTGATACATACATATCGTACATGAGGCATGTAATGACAGAGCGTCGACCTCGCGACAGGGGCGCATTAAGCACAGCCTCGCGCTTGATGAATGTTTTCCTGCTACAAACCATTGTTTTACAGTGTGCATGTTCGATGTTCCAGAAAGAATACAATGTTGACATGCTTTATGAAACTGAAAACAAATCATTGAGCGTGAAGTACGTATGTATCTATCGAGTTGCACTGGGATGAATGAATGCCTTTGTATTGTATCTGGTGCGGCGAAACTGTGGAAAAAAATGTACAAACAAGCGACTGATGATACAGCGGCTACCACCACATAATCGCATTTGCTGTCAAGGATGGCTTTTTAATTGATTCAGTAATTACGACAGCGCACGTATTAAACAAAGTTAGAAGTTTGACTACAACCAATATAAGATTTTCATTAAACTTAGGTAACTACTCAAAGGTTTTTTAAAGTAGTGTGCAATATAGAACGACTACCGTTTTTCGTGGTCATAAGGAAAACGTACTATGCATTTGATGTTCGTGTACTGTACATTATCGCCGTCAACGACTTAAGGGCCTTCCCCCGTTCCCCTTTAGTGCCGTAAAACGGTTACTTTCTAAAGCATACTCCTTAATAACGGCTAGGTTAAAAGTTTTGAAAAAAATATGTATTTATTTTTGATTCACGTACATTATATTTGAAACAAGGTTTTTCCGTGTAACTAATAGGTTTGCTTTAAAAAAATAATTAACAAAACGATATTTTTAGCAACTTTTGGATACTCCTACAAAATGACTTGGATGTTTAAAAATATTTTTACACAGAAAAATTGATGGCTGAATATTCTTCATAACAGAAATAGCTTAAGTAAATCCAATAAAATTTTGCAAACAAAACTGTTCAACAGGAGGTTCAATATTGATGTTTCAGCTCCGAGCGAGCGCACGGCCAGTACTGCGTTTACATTGGGGCGTATATATCGCCTTAACAACAAAATTGTTAATAAGTTGTATCTACAGCATTGATTAAAAACAAAGTTTATGCTAATTACCCTACCTACATAGCTAGATGTTGTTGATCGTATAAATAAAGTTGTAGTTTTATGAATATGGCCACTATTTTACAGCTAGGAATACAATTTAACAGATGTAGTTTCTTAGAAAAGCTTCCATAAAATATATTGTTTTACTATTCGTTGGCAACTGATTAATATATAATTACTTATTGCAAATTTTCGCGTTAAGTTGGCTAAGACGACAGCTTGCGCTAAGATGTCAAGTCAAAATTACGGGCTGATCAGTCTTAATAGGGGGCAGTCGGTCCGGTTGTACAGTTGCGCTCCTTAGATGGGCACCGGCGGCGGCGGAGCCCGACTCTCTCGGCGGCGCGGGCGCAGCGCAGCGCAGATAAAGGGCACGCCTACTCTGACGACACTAATACATGCGCCGCCGACACCAGCATTTGTGGCGAAACACACAAAAACTTTCATCTCTATTCTAACCTACGCTCATTCTTATAGCTCAAAATAACAATACTCGCTCACATTAATAGCCGCATCAAAATAGATCCTTAAGCAGAACCCGATGAATCACTATTACAAAACGCTAAGAAAATAAAAATAATGATAAAAGTGTCACGCGCTGTTCGCAGCGAACACGAGCGGCTCTCAAACTAAAGCTCCTAGACCGCACACTGTCAAAATATTGTCAAAGTGAATTCCACGCGTCCAATATATTAGGTATAATGATTTTCCACTTGGCAATAATCCTAGCGATTTATTTCGATCTCAGTAGATATTAACCGCATACCGCATACATCTAGACAAGGCGTCATCGTGTTCGGCTAGGTTGTTGAACCTCCTTTTATTAAGGCTGACAAAGGCGGGAATAGCGAAGTTTAGCACTTTCAGTTTTAGGCAATTATCGCGCGGCGGGCGGCGGCACTGTGTCTCATTGTCACGCGATATATTTAGTGGTGAGGCGTCGCGGTGCGGTGCGGCGTCACGAGACGCTGCGGATGCGTCTGTCCGCACCCGTACGCGTCCCCCCTTCGCCCGCTCTCGTCTGCTGCAGCCCCGGCAGCCCTGCCCGACCAGCGCCTGCACCAACATGAATATTTGGCAAGGTCCCGACACTTAATGAGTGCGAGACGCGTTTCCGTTAGACCTCGTAAACGTATTTAACTATTTTACGAGTTTGCCTATTGATGTACGTCAAACTTTTCCCACAATGACGTTAACTGCGTATTAACACAGTTTTCTTAATTACATTATCACCTGACTTTTATTGACTATGCTCGCTATCATTTCTCATTACTTTTTATGATAGGTCGATCTTCTAGCATTTCAATCCATCGAGCACTTTCTAAACAGCTGTGATATGAGTATCTGATTTGCTTAACGCTGATAAACGATTGAGATATGAGATCGGGCCTAGCGACGTTACTAGAAGATGTCTGACCTGCAGAAACATGATGGTCTATTTTTTATGTAAAAATATTTGGAGAATGATTCATGAAAAACCTATTTTATACCTCATAATTTATGTGTAACATAAAAGTGTTTCAAAGATTTACATTTCATTTACTTTTTTCTAAAGATACCACATTTTTCGGTACTATTAGTGCTAGAGATAAATTTTCTCGTCGCGATAACGTCTCAGAGTAAATAGATAAGTATATTTCCACCATTTGACACCTGAATGTCGTGTGGTTGCATAACAATGATAAATGTAAGTGAGTCATTGACCTCTAGTTATCGCCGCAGAATGCCGCCCCCGCCCTAGGCGCAGGCACACCGCTTTACTACTGAACTGCCCAACGCACGTTGTAAACTTCACGCTCATATTAATGTTCTTGTAATATGAAATCGTTTTCTTGTTGCAAAAGATCTATTTCGATTCAAGAAAACATTATTTCATTTTACTATATTTTTTTTTAATAATATATTTGGCAGGGAAAAGATAATAGGAATTTGAACTTTTTTCAAATGATTCATTTTAATATCGCTGAAATATATACAGCTGCCCCAAAATGATGCCGATTTCAGTAACCAAGCGGTGTTACTATGTCTGTACAGATTTAAAGAGACTCGAGCTTCTGGTGTTCTGTAACAATATCGTGAAACTGAAATTTTTATCATTGTCACATTGTTGAAGAGCGCAATGTAATGCAACGTAAAACATATTGGAACTAAGACTTAGGAGTAATGCGATTGATATGCTCAGTAACGTCTCACCACTGAAAAATGTGCTGTAAAGCATGACTGTCATTTAATACGCTCAATCTCTCACCTGATCTGTCACCTTCACGGGTTCAGCTGACTTCAGCACTATCGTGTTGCTGTCAAAATGTTGTTTGTAAATAATTATATCGATAAGTGTGATCCGTTACAATGATCGGGACGTCGACGTGTCGGTAGCAGTGACTAGTGTTGGTGCAGCAGTGAGAAACACGCGCGGCGCGACGGAGGCGCGGCGTGGTCGGCGGCGGTGGCCGCCATATTTTTATTTGTCGATATCTGTGATCGGCGCCTGCTCCATTAGTCATGTGACAGTATCGACACGAGATCGGCTCTCTCGACCCTCTTTAATTCCAGTCGACGCCCGCGAGACTACACTCGTGGTCGTATGCAAATTTACACGTTTGCGGCCAGCTGATGAATGATGTACTGACACGATCCTGCCCGTCTGTTGCTGCACGAGGCCTGCGCGATAAGCCTCAGATATTGTGCCCTAGACTCGCGTTTGGGATTTTTTTTCGTGAATCACGATATCTACAATTCGTAGCGCGGTGGACATAACGAATAGGCAAACGTTTGTTTTTCGAAGGTCGACTGAACTAATTTTGTTTATGAGAGTACATAGACCTTTGATGAGATCATTTATAACAATTGTACATAAATAGTGTCGATGTGTGTCGCGCTGCGCCGGTGAGCGTGTGCGGTGTGATGCACACGCTTGTTGGCACCCGGGTCAAGGAGGAAGTTGCTCAGGATCGTAGTGATTATGAGAGTCACTAATTGTGTTTTTTTAGAAGTTAGCTAATGTTTTGTAATGAAGCAATATAGTGCATGGTAGCACAGGAATAGTATGCGTCGGTGGGTGAGCGAGGGTCATTGAGCTCGCTGTGACTCACCGCATGCGACGTACGTAGTCTCTCTATCACATTAATACTTTCTTATAAGGTTGTCGCGTTTAAATAATGCATGTTATGCAACTGGTTGCAATTTGTGCTCTCTTGCGGCCGCGCTAAATTGTTCCACGGTCTCACGCCTCCCGCACATACGAGTTACTATAGATGCGAACATTACGTACATATTAAACAGTTTTATTTAGGTCGTTAGCATTTTATGTAAAAGAATTGTACGATATTCTGAAACTTGCGTTAAAATGCAGTTTTAAATGAAAGGTTTCTTGAGTTTTTGTACGCAAGAATTTGCCATACTTTTTGTGTTGTCCTCGGTCGGTACATGTTCACTCTCCCTGACTTTAGTATTTTCCACACATCTGACACTAACCGAATTCCATTCACTTACTGTATTTTTTCCTAGAAGCATTTGTTTACGGTTATTTATCCTACTGTATTTGTTCGCATGTTGCCTCTTAGAGATTCATTGATTTTCCTTATGATGATAAAAAATTACAATTTGTAAATTTTTGTGTTAAAATGCGGGTACCTACTCTTTGGAGTTATGCATATCTCTTTGCAAAATACGAAGAAAAATCCATGTAAGTGTTGTCGAAGCCCCGAAGGGCGTGAAGGCACGCGGCACCTTGCGCCTTACTCATATCAATTCCATCTTAAACGAGCGGCTATGTCGCATACCAACCGAGGGATCTTAGGATTAATGTGCCGACGCCGCTAACAAATCTAATGACCCGGCGATGTATGACAGTATTTCGAATAAATGCCCGTTTATTGAGCCCATACCGTTCGGGCAAGTAAGTTACGGCACATGTGTGGAGCCATAATTATTTTGGTGAGTCGACAAGACAAAATGTAATGTTCAGAGCCGACACAAGACCGGCATTAAAGACATTATCGTGTTATCGATCAGCGTCCTTAAAGCGGGTTGCAATTAGTGTTACCTTAAGCGATGCAAGTGCGGACCTCCCGCGCGCCTGACGCCGTCCGCCGGCGCCGCCTGCGCCTCCCGCTTTATGAAATTATCACTAAATTGAGAGATAAAACTCGCTCTTTCTGACGCGATAATAGCCGCCCCCAGCAGCTGTATTTTCCTATTTACGACTCATTTAACGTACATTCTGATCAGGCTTTTGATTGAATTGTTACCTTAAGCCATGCGGGTATTTATGCTGTTGCCATAAAATTTTCATAGATTATGTTATTTGCATTTTTTTAACTCGCTAAGTTGCTTGGTAAGATACAGCTATAATGGCTAGTACTCCATAATTTGTTTCAGTATTACCCAGTTTGCTCAGCATAAATAAAACACTAAAATTAAGCAATTGTGAAAGATAACGCTATTTCCAGAAAATATAAACTGTCGAGTCATTAGCCAAAGGGTTTTATTTATCGCTATACGAATTTTTCGCACGAATTTTCCGTGAAATCACACGTTACTGATGTAAACCTAGAAAAAACCCAAGATAAGTAAGTACCTAGGTAGGCACGTTTCTTATAAGAACTTGAACAAAATTTAGTTAGGTACATATAAGAGCCGCATGCAGCATAAATGGTTAGCCGGTATCGCATAGGGCGTCGGGTCGCCTTAAAAGGCACTGTCACTTACAAGAGGCCTTTCATAACACTTAATAAGATGCAGTGCGAGTGTAAAATTTCGTGATGGATCCGTGAGAGCAGTCACGAGGCGCCCGGGGCCGTGGGACATGGCGACTTTGTTTTATTTTCATTGGCTTATGTAGTGCCGGCTGCTAATTACACGGCGGGTTGCTTTTTAACGAGCACTCATTCAGCTTAACGGCACGCGCATGCGCGCCCTGCCGCCGCCTGCGCGCAACGCGTTTCACGTCACGTTGTAAATATGACCATGCTTTTTAATACCCACTCGCATTAGTGAAATTCGCTTTGCTGACCGCCGACCTAAAGTACGATTCGCATGAAATTGCGGGCACATTTAATTGCTGCGAATATCATCTGTGCCCAGACCATTCATGTATACTCGAGGAGGCGTTCCCTCCTAGCGGCGATGTAGCCAGTTGTAGCCGACGCTAATAAAATATCCTCTGGTAATATCAGCGGAAACTAGACTGTAATTAACGACTATTAGTGAACACGACAGCCATTTCTAATATTGGAGCAGCAACTTGATTCGCTGAGGCTATATTTTAATTAAAACTCGTGTCATTAAATTAATATACGATTTTGTAAACAAACAAAACTTTGAGAAAAATATGCTTCCCTACCAGACTTCAGACGTTCAAGGAAGATCAAAAACTAGAAGTAAACAAGCGGAAAAATTTGCTTACTGTCTTTAATTTCAACACAAAATAAATTGTCTTGAAATTTGTGTGATTTTTAACGACTTAATGTATGTTGGTCCATAAATTTATTAGCACATTTTACGTGAATGCTCAGACATTTTACGAGATATTTGATAATAGAACAGAATGCGTTGAAAACTGTTGGGCCAGAGTAATTCGGTCACAGCGATATACTGCTACGTTGATATAAAGGTATGAGCCCCTCATAAATTAGTGTTACTCATACTAAACACACACAGTTTAGTGCGTGGACTGTAGACCCGCTCACAGACGAAGTGATTAGCGGCCTCATGTCCGTACGAGCTCACAAACAGTTTACACGTTGCCACCATTATGTCCTTTCCGTTACAACTACAAACAAACATAGTAAATAATGAACGACCTTGCAAATTCGCTCGACCGCTTGACTCACTAAATAACGTTTGTTTAATTTGATAAGACAGTTGATAAGATTTAATCACCCAACATAATATTAGGAATCAATCATAGAACATATTATCGTGATCTTGTTGACTTGAACATAAAATTTATTGCACACGTTTCCCTAGAAACAGACCTTTCATGGATACTAGAAGTTAGCAGTTGTATATTGACCGTTTGTTTACGTATAGCCCCTATTATTCGAAGTGTTAAGTCGTCGTGCTGTATATTGTGAGCTAAGGTGCAAAAATAACAGTCGTGATTGTATATTTACAACCTCCTCAGATCATCCACTCTTGTTTACAAAGCTGTTCTTACGTAGTACATTACGTAGACTGCAATATATCGATCTCTAATACATTTTAAAAGTTAAATAATTTATACTTGTATTTGTTTTACGTAGTTGTTAACTAGATTGAGCGCTCACTTCGAATTTAGGTTACGGATATCGATTGTTTTAAGAGCACATAAATATTCCTGCCTTGAATAGAAACAATTTTGAACGCGAGGGCAATATATTATTTACGGCAAAATATACGTTTGTTGATGATGTAGTGGTGTAATGTAAAGTAACGATAAAGGAGGTTGCGCGAGAGTGACGGCTCGCTGACGGGTGGCGTCGGTCGCATCGCTGCGGCCGCTCGATATCGATCTCGACTCGAAACGCAGCCTACCAAATAGGGAGCCCTCAGCTCCCAAATAGGCAGTGGTCGGGCGACGCCGCCACCGCCGCCGCGCAGCTATCGAGGACGCAACACCGGCCCCAAGCCTCCTTTCATTGTCTACGAGATTTTTTGTTCGCTTTATGACCAATATTGTACCATGGCCGGTGTCCTCATAGAGCAATACTCAGTTCAGAACATCTAGGTGCCGAGCGAGCATTGCGTCACTGTAGATAATTGTTCAAGCTAAAGGTCGATTGGTCATCAGTTCCTTTTGTTATTTGACGTCGAAATAAACACTGAAGTTGTTCACTATGATGCAAATTACATATGTATGAGCAACGTCGCATTGCGAACATTAGCATGACATAATAATAACGCATGTAATGTTAGGGTTCAGCCGCTCGGGATGAGCTACCTTCAGCAAGATGTACGGTGCGCGCAGGAAGACGAGTGGGCTCGCTTTAGTTGGCGCTCGTAGCGACACCCACAGTCGCCACTCGAGCCGAGCTAATATTTCAAACTATTCAACAGGGAGCTTTATCTTCATTTCAGACATGTTTATGCGGGCATTCTCTTAACGAGTAACTGCGGTTACCGAGACTTCATTGTCATATACGGTCTGAACAACCCGACGTTGTCGTGGTGGTACTACAGCCTTGAATGTAATCCCTGTCAACAAGCGAGGAGTCAATAACTCCACGCTGCAGCTGACGTTCGACCGGCACTATTAATTACAAATGGACTACAAATGGAGGTCAATTGGTACAAAAAGCATTCGTGTGGGTGTATGTCGTATTGTTCAAAGATTCGTAGATGTAGCCATCAGTCTTGCGGAGAATGTGGCAGATTTTAAATAAATTGCAAAGGATTATGCATGCGTGCACGCGGGCGGCCCTGAGGTATCGCGGCATTGTATTCAAATACGGGTGCGTCACCGCGCGGGCAGGCGCAGGCGCAGGCCGAGTGCGAGCGCCGCAAGACGCGGAGCGCCCGCATCACCCATTACTCAAACTCGCCGACACGCCCTTCGCCCACCATTTGTTATCACCTTTTAATTTTATTTTGAATTGAGCAACAAACCAATTATAGAAAGCGCCTTTGTAACAGGAGTTTTCTACTGTCGTAGGAGCTCGAAAGGAAAACGTTTCCGAGTGTATTTGTCGGGAACTAAAAGCGACTTTATGTGCTATCATTACGTTTGTGCAGTAAAGCAATGCTTGTTGTTGATGCGAGCAGACGGGGATCCCGCGCACTCCGCTGCACCTAACACCCGCTGACGTATCATTCACTAGGACATCTATTGAAACATGAGCCCGCCATGAGATACTCCACACAACGCCATCGCTAGGGCTGCTGCCGGCAGCTTAGTGTAACAATGTGCAAGTCTTGCAAGCTTACAGTAAACTTGTAATAGGATTACGTATAAATGTGACTATTTGTGTAATACTACCTATTATATCACATGAATTTGAACTTACGTGGGTATCCAACTATATCATTGAATTTCTTAGGTATAATCTGGAATGCCTATCTGGATAAATTCATGATTGACTGTTTTTTTTAGTATTTAAGGAGATTGAAATGCTTGTAATTTTCACATATGCGCGAGCTGGCTGACCAAAACCAGACATATCCTCCGACTGCACAGCATGATTTTCTTCTTCTTTACGTCTTTTTAGTTTTGTTTTTAAGCAGTCGGGTTTTTTGTTATTTTTAAATATTTTTTTATTTACAACTTTATAGTATTTTTTTAAAGAATTCGGTTCATTTAAACATATAAGTGTTATATATGTTTGTAATAACCCCTTAAAACCCTTTATTTTGATACCCCACACGATGGGTTAGGAAGAAAAAACTTGCCCCACAATATGGCGCCCAAAATCCGCCATTTTTCTATTTTCTAATTATAATGTAGCCAGTGACACTCGCAGGTTTAAGAAGAATCGATTGACGTAAGAATCATCAAAATCGGCCAACGCGTTTGGTCTCTAGAACGCCACATACATACATACATAGACTGATAAACACATTACCCTCCTTCGACAGTCGGGTAAAAAGGCTGATGATGATGATTTTTTATGGCCCTTTGAAAAAGTTTAAGAGCTTTTCTTTTAACTTTTAAGTTGACTTATTTAGTATGCACTAGAATCGACAAAATGTAATATATTTTTTCCCTATGATTTTAGAATTTCAGGCACATGTATTTCAACCAAAAAAGCTCTTCGTTTTTGAATAGTATTTTAGTTTTAATAACATTATAATCTTGTTTAGGTTCTGCGTTAAATATTTTATCAAGATGGCATCTGTGTGGCTTCAGAGACAGTATTTATAGGGCAAAGGAAGGTAGACACCTAAATTAATCCTAAAGTCGGGTTTAAATTTAAATTTTAATTAGGGCGGGTTGAGGCGGCCGCGGCAGCAGAGAGGCGCCTTGTCACCAAACACGTATAAATAACGCTTTTAGCTCACCGTTCAACTGACTCTTTCGCCACATTTCTCAAATAATAACTTCTCATAATTATAATAAAAGCCACACAAAAAAAAAATGAAAACATTTGTGAGAGACTGGTGTCGGAAGAAGGTATTGAATACCTGTGTTCGAGTTAAACGCGGTATAAATATTAAAAATACATTTAATAACAATAATGATTAATCTAATAATTCAGTAGATTATTGTTTCCAGTGATTACATTATTATTAGTCTTTCCTTTTTTGTAGCACAATCGTGCTTATCTTGATACAACATTGATAAGAGTTTCGCGAAAAGTGGAGAGCGTGATACCCATTGTTGCTTTTCTGATTATCTTGACTGATTATGTGTTGACCAAAATTTTGACACCTGATATTTATTATTGTTATTCAGATTATGCATACTGATTACACTTCTAGAAAATGTGGAGTTAAATCAACTTAAAACAGATATTGACATATCTTTGTGATCCGTAGACTCGAGCGTAGATTTCAGCACACGGGCATAATTTACAGTTAAAATAGGTTGTTATTCAAATTAATAGTATCTTTTCTAATAGGCAAGAACTGTTTCTATAAAAATATAAAGTTTAGCTAAAGATACTCACAGCGACAGAGGCATTTTGCGAGGCCTACGCCGCTACGAGATTTGTTTTTTGTAGTACAATTTTTCAAAACATTATTTTTGGATGTTTTTAAAAACTGTTTACCATTTTCGTTAGGATTACCTTAGGTAAGTGTCGTTTTTTTATTGACATAATACTCGTAACTAGAAATCAACAGTGTATTAGTTCACTTACTATGTAGTAGCTACGGAAATGAAGTTGAATCAAATCTATTTCTAAGTGCAAATAACAGTTTCCTTTTGGATAATTTAATCAGGATAGTCTGATGTATATTATTGTTAACACTCAAGATGCAGACGAAGTGCAAATACAAGTGGCTAGTTCTCTGGCGAAAGTCGGTACGCAGCGCATTATCCAATTCAAATGTGAATAGCGAATAAAGTATCGTTTATATTCCTTTCTGCGTAGCGCCAACTTCTTAACCTTCCTGCCTTTATTGATTTAATTTTATGATAATATTTGAGTGGAAATATGAAACAAAATCGATAAGATAATCGAATTAAAGTTGGTGCCGCTCGGCGACACGATTACTTGAGATGTAAATGACATGGTTTGCAACTATGCATCGGATATGTGCACAACAGCCCACCCGCGTAGCTCCGTACAGTCGACGCCATCATTATCAGACCAGCATGCAGTTGTCTAACCTTGTTTTTGACTTAATACTTTAATAATACGTCATACTATTTGCTTGTAATTATAGGTACTCCTAGAACCGATGATTTTCCAATTTAAAGTACACGGTCGCCAATAAATTACCAAGGATTAAATTCTGATTGGTTTTCTACTTTCAGAGTTTATCCGAAAACGTTAAGTGCGATTTATGTGACATTTATAGCGACGAATTAAAGTCTACTAATGCAGTCTAATACAATCAATGTGTTCTGGTTGAAGTGTTCTTAGAACGCAAGATTCTGGGAGCTATATTATTCAATCAAATTGTTTATTACACACGTAAAAGCAAGTGTCGCTGAATTTAACAAATACTAGCGCATTTAGTTTTTGTTTACTTCGTACGAAATCGGTATGAGTGATATGAAGCGTTGGCGTGGCGAACCAGTGGCGTAGTAGTTGCGTGGCGTAGAATAGACGCGAGCTTCGTGGTTCACGCTTCGCCATGTTACTGTTTATTAACGTGAACGCTGGCGTCTCCGCCCGCCCATTAATCTCCATATAATTAAATGATCAAGTAAATTTATATTTAGACCAGGAAATGGGGTCAAGCCCACGCCACGCGGCGCTATGTCTCGCCCTGTGAGACCGCGCCGGAAACCTCGTGAAAGTTCAAAGATACGTTTCGTAATGCTAACAGTACCTTATCATCCATCCAACTAGTTGACACGAGCTTTAAAGGCAAAGTGACACATACAATCTGTAGCACTTTCAGTAAATATAGCTAGGAACGTTAGCCGGTTACTCTGTATTTCTCTTGTACAACCCACGCGTTTAATTGAGCTTAATCTTGAAATTCAATTCAAATTAGAAGTAATAACATGTCAACAATTTATTAACAAGAATAAATTAGATTTCAATTATGAAAATATTAAAAATATACAACAGTAATATCTGACTCGACCGCTTTACTTCAAAATATTATATGGTCGTTTTGGGTTCTAAGGCGCCGGAATTTGTGAGTTAGCCACATTAGTTATTGTTATAAGGGGGGAACCCTGAATTCATTTCTATATTAAAACAACTTCACATGTCTGGCTAACAATATTGCGAACGCTACTTAAACATAATATTTGCAAGCATGCGCAAGAGTGGAAGTCTGCATAATTACTCAGAGATTATTATGAGGCTTTCTACTAGGTCTGATAACGGTGCCACAAAACCATTAATGAGTGTACTCGCCTGGTGAAATCGCCAAGGAAAAATCTCAAGTCTTATTAACATAGTAGTAGAGCTAGTTTATTCATAATTGGCGGTTGTGCCCTCCCCGCGTGCGTGCGTGCGGGTCCGCCCCGCGCATGCGCGCCGCCGTCGTGCGAATAAATTGCGATCATAATATCGCGCGACGCACACCCAGCTCCGAGCACAATTAAAATTTGCATTCTTGCGTCTGATTGATAACTCTGTTGAGTAAGTGAGGCGGTATTTGATTTGGGTAGGCGTAGCCAAAGGTGGGCACAAATATTTACCATTCAATCTTTCATAAGGCCATGTCCAGTGCTCATGCACAGGCTCTTGTTTCATGGGCCGACAGTTCTTAAACTGATAGATAGGACTTTTTGATGAATGATTATTTTGTTGGAATACTGGTGAGTTTTTTCCACAATCGGTATTTAAGCAAAATAACGCAGTAAGAAGTAGAGACGTAGTCGGACATAGGCTGCGCGTACGCACTGTATGCAATCGTTCTGTAAGCAAAAGGAGGTTTGTAAACAAAGAAAGGTTTCCAAAGTCTTAACATTCCGAGATGGTTACATACTGTGTAGGTACTGGTACGAGGGTACTATATATAGTTATATTTATATCAGTCAAATATATCTCCATCCGCGCGGCGCTATTTTGATGTAGATTACTCACAATTTCGTTAGATGACCTTACCACATATAAAGGACGAGACGTTCTATTTCGACAGAAAGTAATGTCCCGTCATTTGTTTTCTCTGTGAAAACTATTCCGAAATGACAGATATATTATTTTCCTTGAGAAATATAATATGCATCGCCAGCTAAATCCGTGATTCGATGGCGACACATGTTCGCAAAATATTTTTTAAGTTTGTTTTTATGAGATGCAACTGTAAAACACGCTCACTCCCCAAGCATCCGTAGAATGATACCCAATAAATTACATACGATATTTTTGTTGAGTAAGTTGGCTCACGTCCACTGCTCGCTCCTGGACATTTTTGTTATCATATTCAATAACAAGCCATTAAGTATCCGAACGGTTTGACGAGCTGTGTATGTGCAGAACTGAACGCTGAAACTCGAAGCTCGCGCCGCGTTCCCGATATGGTGTCCAGCATCGCATTAAGAGCACCTTGTACCACTTAAGCTGTCTGCACCTCGTAAAACTGTCGCAATATAATAGTCTTCCGAAAATTATAAGAGAATAAAGATCACGCCGCCGGACAACGTAAAGCTCTCAATAAGGAAGGAGAATGATTTGTATGATTTTTATGGCTCTTACTAGTTGGTTCGACAATGTAAACGGCCTTTACGTCGCCTTCTTGCATTTTAATCAGGATACACTGGAAATAAACATATATAAGTTGAATAATGGACATATAGAACGAGAAGAACCAGTCACAATTGCGACAAGCAGGCGCCAGGCCCAGTCAATGAAGTCTACAATAATAAATAAAAGTTGAGGGAAACGAGACTCTATTAATACACAGACAATTTATACTCCGAGTCCGAGATACCGACTGATGAACGTTACTAGCGTCGTGTTTTGTTTTTAATGAATTATAATGTTTTAAATATCTGTTTAATTGCAAATTTTATCTAAATGATCTGCATCAAACACTCGAGTATATTTCACACATCACAACTAAATAAGAAATGTTGAAAGATATAATTTATTTTTGGTATTGGACACCACCGAGCCGTCGAGAAATATGCGGTGCTATCAATAACTAGCAGCCTCGATATGAGAGGAGCATATTTATGTGCCCTTTAATTTAAATAGGATAAAGTCGGTTATGAATCGTTAAGGACCACCGGCGAGAAGTTAAGGAGGCCTGTCAGTAAAGGGAATGGATATGTCTGTAGGAGCAGGAAGGCGCGCCGGCGCCCGCGCCGATGTCGTCAACCTTGCAATGCATATTCCGTGTTCATAATGTAAGCGAGGACGATTACACTCGAGCACAACTATAAAACGGCCTATTGCCATGATAACATCTCCGCAGATTTAGCGAGCGACGCTGACGCCTCGGTGTCGCCGTCATCTTCATACCGAGCGCCGTGCACCACGAATTACCTTAAGTAAAACTGCCAATTACTATGTTGTTAATGAAATCGAGATTCCTTTAGAAACTGTTTATTCAATACCGATATCAATCGATAAATTAGTTCTAATTATGTAAATATTATATTCTACCCTTTTACTGTAAATGCTATATCATCTCGTTAGTATTAATAACAATTTATGCATGGCTAGTTTGTTTTTCTTGCATCTTCAAAAGTTTTTTTATAAAAATTATTTATTGTCCGTCGGGAGCTACAACGATGACACATGAAGAGCATATAACTATGCGAAATCTATGGCATTTTTTATTATTGAATTTATTGAGCATTTATCATTTAGACGTCTGACAGTTTTGCATGCAGTAGTTTCGAGAAAACGTCTAAATATAGAGGAAAGTTTTGTTGTTGTTAACTGTTTGGCATGACGATTTCTTTATTACGTTATAAAATTAATAGCAAAACAAATGTCTTTATTTTTGCGAATGTTTTCAAGCTAGTATGAAAATAAAATGAAAGCATTAGTCAGTTTCTTGTGTTGTGTTGGAGCGCAAGATATGATGATTTTAAAAAGGTTTAATCGGGGCCAGGCGTCGCGTCGCGTCTGTTTGATGCCGTCTGACTCGCGCCTCGTTAAATAAAGTGCATGTAATAATTTTACTAAACACTACACAGACTGATTGAAAGCCCCAGCTTCTTATTGCGATTTATCAAATGAGAAGCTAAAATAAAATCGTTTTAAAAGAAAACGTGTTGATTTTTATTTTTGAAACGTTTAATTAGGCAGATGCCTACACCGTTTCCAATATTTCGGTAAATAACTGTAATTTTGGGTCGCAGTTTCCGTGAACATGTTTTTGCGGTTTGAGCTTGCGTTTATATTAAATATTTAATTTAAACTATAATCGCATTCCACATTTTTTTGATAATTTTGCTGTCCGTACCTACCACAGACATAAATCTAACTAGATAACGCTTTTTCACACACAATGTAAAAACAAATTTACTTACCAATGAAAGAAAACATTTCCAAAGCCTCGGCCAACTTTTTCTATACAGTCTTTATAGCTCAATATAGCTTTATTAGGCATTTTTTTAAATTTGGGTGGATTCCTGGTGCCGATAATTCTAAATGAAAAACTCAAAATACGATCATTGATCGTAATTTTACTCCGTTTTTTGACACGCGAAGTACATACTATTGCGTCATCTAAGTAGTTAAATTTATATCTGTGGTACCTACGGACGTAGCTGTCTGAGTATCATTCACATCTTCACCAACTATGCAGAAGTTGACATTACCAGTTTTTATTGTACTTACCAATTATTGCCACACGTTTTAAATGATGCTAATTAATCCAGTTCACACGTTTAATGGTTCATTAAAAAAAAACAATTTTACTGATTTATTTACAAAACACGGAGAATTCATGAGCAGTTTTGTAAATTTCTAAGAAATTCTGACTTGTTTCAAAGACTTTGTGTAACATACTGAAACAATGCTTGTGAAATAATTTTCTGGAAGTCGGGCCCGAAGTGATTGTGATGTCGTACAATGTCGAATCCTCTCATTTCGTTTTAAAATGCCTGTACTATCAGATTCTATTGTTAGAAGGTGTTGTTTTTCCATTACACCGTTTTACGTGAACCTGATGTTACCTATCATCATCATCATCATCATATCTAGGCCATGAATATCGGAAATTCGTAATACCGGAATCTCGGAACAAAATTTCCAATATTTCAATACCGATACTGAGTGATCCAATATCGGAATCTCGGAATCAGAGAAAAACGTATATTTTGCTCCTTGTGAAGCGCCGAGCGAGATAGCGTGGTTTAACCCGTTGACTACGGTGATTAGCAGTGGTCAGATTTAAATTGGGCGTTTATTTATTTAAACTTTACTGTATGAAAAATGGACATGTCTTGATGTATCCTGGCTTTAGAGTACTGGTATTGCTGTGAATGTTACCTATAAGAGTAAATACAAAGTTTCATTGAACATGTTGTAACAATGTTATTTTTATTGAATAACATTTAAGGCGATATATATGCACCAATGTTAACGCAGTACTAGCCGTGCCCGCAGCCTTGACCAGGTCATCGCTCCACCTAGAGGGAGGCCTTCCAACGCTGCGTCTTCCGGTACGCGGTCGCCACTCCAGAACTTTTCGGCCTCAACGGCCATCCCTTTTTACGTTACCCTTACCATTTACCATTGGGAAGTATGGTAAACTTTGTGAATTAACTGATGAAATCTGATGTAATATAA
Source organism: Orthosia gracilis (assembly GCA_947562075.1). Lineage (NCBI taxonomy): Eukaryota > Metazoa > Arthropoda > Insecta > Lepidoptera > Noctuidae > Orthosia > Orthosia gracilis. The sequence continues at coordinate 33,534,438 of OX387275.1, read as the reverse complement.
AATTGAATTAATTTTAATTTCCCTGTAAAATTGTAGTCATATATATGATGGAGTGCGACCAATTAATATTTATTTATGATTGTAACCTGAGAACTTTGGTGCAGGTGTTGGAGACAAAGCGAACAAATAATAAATAATTATAATAATCGAACAGCTCGCCGGCCAGTCTGGCGAATTTAAAGTAAATTAACATTAATTAATTTGTGATGATGATGTCATTTGCGCGACAATATTCATAATTTTTAATTCAATGTGTTGTTTTTTTCTACACGACTACAAGTTTTCGGTATTGTAAGCTCATGTAAAGTGTCAATTATGAGATAATTTATCGGAGTTTGTTTCTCCTTTAATTAATTTTCGTAAGGCCGCCCAAGTAAGCATAAAAATAAGGATGCAAGTATCTAACATCCTTTTTCTAGAGATTTGATTTGCTTTTTTTTTATTTTAGATGTGTGTATGGTGGTGGCTTTAATTTTTTTTTTTTATTGTATGTTGTATGACCACTATCACCAAGACGGGCAATGGGTTTGTGCTTTGACTCTATTTTTATGAGGCTGACAAATGCTGCCCTATGCCCTGATTAGGTATAATCAATCAGTCAATAATTAATATGTTACTTAGATGTTTACCCATTCTTTGCCGCTTGTTATGAACTAAAGAATAAAACAGTGCAATCTCGAATATCAACTAAAAATAAAAATGTATCCGTACAGACAGTATTCTACTATAATGTAAACATACAATCAGGCGCCGCAGTCTTTTTGCGCATTTTATTAACCGTTTTTGTATTATTTGTGCAGTTCACCTCGTTATACAAAAATAGTGTGAAGCAAAGTATGCAGCTATCTACATTCAATTAATTTAGTAAGGAGTTCGCTGACGGTCACTTTAATCAGTTTTATAAGCTGCCGACAAGAAACAGGGTAGTTTTAATACCATCGGGTTTAGAGCTACTAAAGAACAAGGCGTAATTTATTGTTTTGTAAATAACGCGGTTCATTATAACACCATACAGCTATTTGTTGCACCGGGGAAAAGCCGCGCCGCGTGCCGTCGGGAATGCAGGCGTGTCCGTCGTTGATTCATACAGATTACTGATGTGTTGATTCATTAGAGCGAGTGATCAGATCAATGTGCCACAGTAATTCTTATTAGCGGTGGTAGACACCTGTCGGTGACACTCGATACTCCGCGCTTCACATAATACCCGCACCTCGCCACAGCCGCGCACCGCCGCGCCCTGCCGCGTAGCTCGCAACACCTGAGGACGACGGACGAGCACACCTACCGACCGACAACCCGACTACCGAATCATGCCACGCACTATTTTTATAGATCTGACTAGCGCTTGTTTGGGATCGTCAGGAGTTATGTATGAGACGATGTCAGCCAACCCACAGAAATAATAATCTACCTAAAGCAATGCCGAGCTAAAATGGGACAGTCTATTTTTGTACATTTCAGTATGGACGTAAAATAAAACGTCTCATTGAATTCTGAAAAAGGAATACAGGTAATATGCTCCGAAGACTTTGCTCTTGTAATTTGACTAATACAGGCAACATTGAAATGAAACGCGGATTCGTTTAAGGTAACAAACAGTTTCACTTTATTGTTGATACCAAATAAGCTTATGTCTCTGTTTGGCGCAAAATAAAGAACGACAAGAAAAGTATGGAGCTATAGCATAGCACAGCTATAGTTAGCAGTCGTGGGTTGGGTATGATAGTGTCACAAGCGAGCCATACGTAATGCTAAGTGCACGCCAAGGGGCGGCACAATGAGCGATCATTCAGCGTGTGGGTGTGTGCATCTAATGATACACTGATACTCTGATCAAAGCAAACTGACTGATCTGCGGTGAGTTGCCTGCACCGCGTCCCGCGTGCACTGTAGCTCTGTGCGAGTGCGAGTGTACGAGTGTCGTACTTCGATACTGAACCGTAGTTACTCTGCACGATAATACCACAAAAAGAAAGCTAACTTCAGCTCGTTAACAGAAACACCGATGCGAAGGATGTTGTTGAATTTATTAGTGATGATGAATGGTAATCTGTGTGGCGGCGGCGGTATCGTCCCGAGAAGTATTTCCACCGTCAGAGTGCGAGTGTAAACTAGTCAGCGTGTCGGCAAAGCGAATGTCAAAATATCCTGCTTAAGGCTAATTCAGAACGAACAATTTATGCGCTGCCCACGCGCGCTGAAATACGGCGTACGCCTCTTTCAACCCTTTTATGTAGAGGATTTATTGAAGCGACTCTCGCACACTTCAATGAGCCCACCATATACTTCTGGTTTGACATGTAGCTCATACTTATCGTGATCTATGTGGAGCTATGAGTATGACACAATGCAGTAACTCTGAACCGGCTGCCCCATGCCCGGCCGAACATGCCACGCTCTGGAGATTACAAATTGTACCAAGACGACACACCAATATGGACAAGAACAGACGACGGAATTTATTGATTAAATATGGAGATATTTTTTTAACTTGTATGATGAATTCTTGTTGCAGATTGTAATGTTTGAAAATAAGTACAATCTCATAAATATAAATGTATATGTAATGTAGCATTGTCTGCTTTGCAACTATAAGGTACATATTGGAACGTACCATAATAACAGTGAAATCGTGAAAATTTCCAATATGCGGACGATAAATTCAAAATAAACAGCGGGTCATATCGAGTACATTCCATAAACAGATCGTGAAAGAAGCATAAGACGGGCGTCGCCAATACTTCATTTCCCTGGCGAAGCGTTTCTGGCCCATCGCCAAAGTTTCCGAGAAAACGAAAGGAAGGTTACGCGATGTCTCGCCTCACTTTATATGCCTAAATCATGTCAGAGATAATATTTTTATATGCATACATTCAAAAGTCGAGAAACACGCGCGGCTTATAAAATAGGTGGTGTGTGTGAACACGGCGTGTCTTCAAGCGCGCGACGCGTCGGTTAACGATCGAGTAGGTGTGACGGTAAATAATGCTTTTTTGGCACTCCACGTACATGAAAAGGAAAAATAATAAACAAGTACTTTCTTCTCGAGCTGCATTCATAATTTGCAATTTTAATGAAAGTGACGTACTTGTGCAAATTCTGTAATAAAATGTAGAGATAATGCCGGGCGTATCTCGTCGGTAACGCAATACGTATTGATCGTTGCATCCTGAATTTGGGTCGCCGGCGCATCACCGGCGTCACCCTTCTTCCTCATTAAGTGACGTGCTCTGCCACGACCATGTTCATATCGCCTAGCTCCGTTATTGACTCGTCCACCACTTTATATTATCTGCAGTAACCACTTATTATTTTTTATACTGTAAAACTTGTCTCATGTCAGTCTGTCCACGGATGTCAGAGCTTGTAACATTTTAAAGCTTTGTTAGAATTTTATACTCTGTGTAGATGAGCGACAGTGGTGTTGCTAGTTGTAAATGGGCACCAAGAGCAATATGTTCTCACGCAACATGTCTCAGTCGTTATCAGTGCACTCGCAGTGAGGTTAATTAAATAGTTACGAGAGGAAGATAACAGTGACGCCTATATATAGAGGCCGGCACCTTATCGACCCGACGCATCTGATACTGAATCTATCTGCGACTCCTAATCGCTTGCTGTCCGTTTGCTATGGCATAAACTTATACGACTATTATATTTAAATTTTACTACCTAAATGCATTGTGAAACTTTAAACTTTTCGAATCCATGAAGAGAAAATATCGTGCGAAACTTGTTCCTAAAGGTTAAACAAAGACCTGGACGAATTGCTGGTCTAGTCTAGTTTGTTCGTAATTGTTGATGTAAGCCTCTACGATGCCATGAAACTGACATAAGAAAGGCGGGTCAGCGGGGGCGAAGTAGGCAGGCGGGGTAACCACATCAGATCCAGCTTAAAGAATCTGCCAGTTTCTGGAATATTGTAATTTTGTATTCGCTTGTTTACACAGGTAGCAATAACCATTCACATAATAATCACCTTAAACTACTGTACCTTTATAATTTAATGTTTTTATGACGAACTATTTGTTAACTGTAATTATCTTGGATTGATTATCTGCAAAACATAAAACATACATGTACTTAAGTAAAACATTTGATGGTAGTATAATGCCAACAAGTGGTCAAGATATTAGAAGATTATTCTCGAAATGCCTGATAGATAATGCGGTAACTATGGGCATGCTATAAAATAGTATATTATGCAACTAGTGAATAACGGACGGTTTTAAAGCGAGGGCCATAGATGAATCACGAACAAGTGAAGGATTCTAACAACTGAATCACGACCGTAGGGAGTGATTCATGATGATTGATTCAAGAGCATAGCGAGTGATTCAAGTGTTAGAATCCTGAACGACGCGAGTGATTCATGGCCCTCGATATAAATCCGTTTTATTCAAGAGTTGCATACTATATTTTATACCGTGACTTCGAGAAAAAGAAGGATTTAAGCCAAAAGCACAAGGAATAATAATAAATAAATAAATGGTTTATTACCTTCAATATTTACAGAAAATGAGAAACCTTAAGGCTTCACATTTTTTGTAAATTGGAACTGAGCCTTTGAGTTTGAGTTACCTAAACCACCTGTGTTTCAGGGGCCGTTAAGTTACATAATTATAATTAATTAAACACCAATGCAATTAATATAAGAATTACAATCCAAATAAGTATTCACTAAACATCCTAGACCAAAATAAAATCATTATCAAAATCCTAAATATAAACAAACTCAAAATTAAATCGACGAAGGAGTTTGAAATTCGAATATTCTTTGCACAAGAAGTTTTTATCGAGTATTTTATGCGCAAGTAGGTTGTATTGCATTGAGATGGAGGTCAAATATATATTGGTGTGTTCTAAATTCAAACACCAAAACAGTGATTAAAAGTGCTTTTTATTCACTGTTTTCAGTGAATAAAATAAGCTTTTTAGAGGGGGAATGGTATAAAAGATATTTCTAACAGACGATTTCAGCATGCGTCAACAGGCAGCTAATAGCAAAACAGCATATTAAATTTATTGATAGGTACTCCGGAGTCGCGGGCGTTCAGATTGGGGACTCTGTCCACCCACCAAGTGATTCCAGGAAAGACGGTGTCACAATGATCACGTACTACCGTGCACAGCGAGTCTGAGAGGAGCCGCTCTTTCGGTCTTCCCAGGGATGTGCCCTAACAGGCGTTGCACACAAGAGTTCCGGGGTGGTCTGTTTAGAAGTCCTTTCTACGTGCTGATTGTGATCACCGGTATTGTTTTAGTGAGGAAAAAATATCACACTTCCTGGTCTTTGCCCCAAATGTCCAGGCGCCTTTTGAAGGTTGCCACGCGTTAAAAAAAGGGTACTGGTCTAGTATGATACCTTTTAGCATGCTGAAAAGGATCATATCATCGACTACTATATGAACCCAAATATTCTCCCCTCGCATAGACACAAGAGTGTCATTCCTTAAGCATGCGTTTGAACTTACTTACATTCATTTTAACACTACGATGCAACTTTTATTTTTAGATGTTCGCTCACGAGTTCGGTATGTAAATGCAACTTGTTAACCTGTGCTTGCAGCCACCATAGCTGCTAACTTATAAATCAAATAATGTAGAGTAAGAATAAACGAATTTTAAACCCGAAAGCATTGACGAACAGACGTGGATTGCTTAGCTCGTAACAAGTAAGGCTTGAGGTGCATAGACAATGCAATAAAATTTAAAACAAATCAATTCAATTTTAAATTTATTCAATAACGCGGACTTTTCATCTCAAATACTACAACATACAATAAGGGCATGTAACAGGGGAAGACAGTGCAAGACCGATATCCACGCTAGAAATTAACCTGTGTGACAGATACTAGGAAATTACTCTATCCAGACTAATATTATAAAAAGTGACTATATGTCTGTTACCTTTACACGCTTAAACCACTGAATGGAATACAATGAAATTTGGCAAGGGAATAGATGGCATCCTGAGGAAGGACATAGGCTATTACAAGTACATACAAATTTTTTTTTACGTAGCGTAGGCTAGGTGGGGTAGGGTAGGTAAGGTAGGTAGGAGAGGAAGGGTAGGTAGGGTAGAGTAGGTGGGTGGGGTACCCTACGCGACCTACCCTATCTACCCTACCCTAGCTATCCGCTGGGGAAGGGTAGATAGGATAGGTCGCGTAGGGTGGGTAGGGTAGGTAAGTTGGTAGATAGGTCGGTAGAGTAGAGTAGGTAGATAGAGTAGAGAAAGTAGGTAGGGTAGGGTAGTGGTGGGTAGGGTAGAGTAGGTAGGTAGGTAGGTAGGTAGGTTGTTATGTAGGGTCTGGTAGGTAGGTAGGTAGCGGGTTGAGAGGTGGGTAGGTATCTAGGTAGGGTAGGTAGGTAGGTAGAGTAGCGAGGAGGGTAGGTAGGATAGGAAAGGGTATGTAGGTAATCAGTTGACTGAAGCGAAGCCGCGGAGGCCAGCTAGTCATTACATACATCTGTACAAAATTATTATTTGACGGACGACAAAGCTTGTATGTTCTTAGCTGCAAATCATTATTTACATACATGAGAGATAAAGAACGGTAATACTACAGATGTATATTTGTTTAGAGTTTAAAGAAAGCTAAATAATCGCGTTTGTTCACTGTTTACTCATACTGTTTTCTTTATCGAGGTATATTCTCATCAGTGCATCGATTTCTAATCTATGCAATTTGATATGTTCAGGAATATTATAGAAACTTATGCTATATTGAAAATGTTTTGAAATCCTAATCTGGGGGTAACCATGCTCTTAGAGCAAGGTTATTTTGAGATGTATATGACTTGTATACATCTGTCCCCTTTTACCAGTCGCACTATGATAACTTGACACGTCGTGTTAGAGGGGTTTTCTACTCCTTTCTATGATCATAACTTTTGGCTCAAAGCTAAGTGCGGCTTTGCGGTGTGTACATTCAGATTTAGTATTCCACTACAAACAACCGATTATTCACACTAATATGGTGCTTTTTTCATTGTTTCAGAATGTTTATTCGGCAAACAAGCGATGGAGCTCGGCTCCAAGTGGTTTGCGGACCTGGGCCCGCCCTTTGGCGTCATGTACTGCATCAAATGTGAGTGTGTTGCGGTACGTATTCCCAAAACATTGCACCGAATATACTATGTTCATTTTGTGATCGTTGTGAAATGTCATGAAGAATAACAACTATTGGTATCATGCTTGTGTGTATAAAGTAGAGTCAGTTAAGTCTAACAGAGATAGGCCTTAAGTTATTCCTTTTAGGCCCACGTGCGCCAAAGAATTAACCCAGACTTATTTGCTAACGCGAAATTAAATAAAAAATATGTCATACATAATTGGCCGTGTTAACTAGTAATTTGGAATTAGAAAGACAACCCAGGATGGCGAATTTTAAAGGATCAAATTTTCGGTTGGTTTTTATACCGCAACAAGAAAATAAATATTTTACTAGCAATAGTGTCATACGAATCATTATAAAATGAACGAATAGTATAAATAATAAAACATTTAAGAAGATCAGAATTTTTGACGTGAGGGATGTGTTGCAGGTCCAAAAGAAAAGGCGAGTAGTAGCTAAAGTTCACTGCCGGAACATCAAGAACGAATGTCCTGAACCTTCCTGTGATACTCCCGTTCTGCTGCCCGGCAGGTGCTGCAAGACGTGTCCTGGAGACTTGAACTGTAAGTGCATTTGATTTCTATGCTAAGACATAAAAAAGTGACTGCTGGTCATATTTTGTGCCGATTTTTTGGGATAATGAAGGGTTATGTCAGGTCACGCACTACACGTCCGTGTCCGTGAATTAAGTTCCCAGTTCATAATGTTCTGAATTATGACAGATTATGACGTAATAGAGTTCGAATGAAGTGCGTTAGCTTCCCTACAATAAGTACTACGGCTACTTCGACAGACATTTCACGGACACGGATCGGATGTAGTTCGTAACCACCCTGACTCTTGTGCGGCATAAACTTTTACGTCGCTAATCTAGATTTTTAAGATTCTGCAGGCGATATAAAACGCAATGGAAGAAGTGTTACCGTTTCGGTGTTTGTAAAGTGCTGACAAAACGTTTCTATCTGATATAAGCGATAATTTGCATTTTTTTTTTCTAAATCTTGATCAAAATACCTACTCATTGAATTGTGGCAAGAGATTGTGTGCAGAAATGGCCGCAATTTTCTTAAAAACATTCTTAATCGCTGTCTCAACAGACCATAGTAGATAACAATAACTGCGATAGACCTTGAAGTAATAAGCTGTGTTTTATCAGTCTAGTAAGCATTGCTCATTTTAATGACATTGCATATTTTTCAATAGCACTCCTAATTTGTAGAGTCAAAAAGTCACACGATTGACGCCATGCTCAGTAGGAGAAGAAGATTGGGTCACTTCTAAAAATGATTCCTATACAACACGATAGTTGTAAGACTTAAAATATGTTCTTGAAACTGCAATGATCGTAAAACTTATCTTAATATTTGAGCGGCCATGGCTAAATTGTAATTCTTTTATATTGTGTGTGAACAATAATAAATTTATTAAAAATAAGCTTACACAGGTACGTCCATCTTTCCCTTGTCTGTATCTTCCAAACTCTTTTAAGAATATTTTCTTTTTCGACCTAAATATATTCAGAGCCTGTTTAATTGATAGGAAGAAATATACGTTCAGAGTTGGTATCGACCGCATTGTAGTTACCGTGAAAGAGCATCATGATAGCAATAGGTTTGCGGCCAATTTAGTCGGTGACTTGTACAATATTAATGACACGGCCACGGGTCGGGCGGCGACTGTTTAATTAGGCGAACTTGTCACGGGAGCGCGCAGATACCGCCTGATAATACTATCGTAAACATGATAATGAAATAAGAGATAAGTGAGGTGATCGCCTGACACCTTCGCGCCTGCGCCACAATGGACCTGTCCTCACTGCGACCAGTTTCACGACACGATTTACATCTCTAAAGAACCGCAACTCGAAAGGTTAAACACAATAATGAACATATGCCTCATTAGCCTCGCCGTGACGTCATCACAGTGATTTGGACAATTTCATTTCCTAGTCATATGATGTCATTTCTTACAAGCATGTTCATAGTAACACGGTGCTGATGTCATACTTACACTAGATATCTGATATCCTAAACTTTAACAAACAGGAGCGGTCGTTTAATAGCTAATAAAATCTTTAATTTTGTCTTAATAGACGTGTTTCGTTTGTTTTTTCATCTAATATTAGTGTAAAATGATTTATAAATATTGTCATCTCGATTACATTGGAAACGTATCTGACCGGCAACAGGTTAGTGAGTCATGGGCCATCTGTCGCGAAAACTATCCACACATGTGGAAATCGACTGGACGACATATAACTTTATGGACTTTTTACAAGTGGTGTCTCTTTGATGGCCGCTGTTCATATGCCATTTTGGTGTGACCTGCTTCACGTGTGTAACAAGACACTGCCACGACTTTAGGTTACTAAATACATAGGTATATCTAAGAGCTAATTAATTATTTTATAATGATCATACCTACTTTATTTGTTAATGAAAATTATTTTAGTTTGTTTAAAGAAATAAAACCTATTAAGCTATAGTAGGGTACGTACATTAAAAGTACATTATCACATTTAAGTCATTACCGTCTTTGTAATGTCGCCCTCAACTCAACGGTTGGGTGTAATTCTTGATTGTCGCCGCTCATCATCCCATTAAGTACATTTTTTAATGCAATCGGCAAATTTGCCGAGTTTAAAAGGTAATTGCAGAAAATAAGAAAGTATGCGTATGCGCAGTGACAGGAACTGGCGATGACAAATGACAGTGTAGCGGCGAGCGGTCGGCGCGGCTCCCACGAGTTCTCATCAATATACATTAGGTAAAGCAGCACACATGGACGCAGCCGCCTCGCCGCCTCGCACCCGGCACAGTTCATCATCTTTTCCCACTTACTGGCAAATTCGTAATCAATTCAATAATACATAAATAATGCTGTCAAATTATTGGCATGGCGTTATCTGGGATCTTCCGCAGCCATTGGAGAGGGATAGTGATTTACGAGGTGCGTGAAGTGTGATGCACAGTGCGGAGGCTGGTCGTGGCGGCGGTGGCGCGGGCTCAGCCGCAGCGGCGACGGCGCCGACGCCGCGTCTGCCCGCCCGCGGCCACTCTTTACGACTATATCGAGAGCATTACAATGGCATTACTCAGATGCACCGGGCGCTGGTGCAGAAATGGCACGCGCTGGTCCCCCTGCGCCCGCGCACTGCTGCAAATATAGCTGCTGCTGCTGGTTATTCCGGGCGCGGCCGTCGACCCGTCGCCGCGACGCCGTCTGCTCGCCTTTTTAGCGAACACAACTTACAACACACATTTTTTGCGAACAAATATCGCCGATGTCAACGTACGCGCTCTTTTACTATATTTACTAAGTCATATTCCAAGAAAAATGTGATATATTCGCTCCAATAAATGTCTCACCAGTATTTTCACTCTCATCGTTAAATAGACTCTCGAGATTCATTTAGCATACGGTGTGATATGTAAACAAAAGTGGCCGTTCTATTAGGAACGATTAAAGTTTTGAAGAAATTACTGCGGCCATTCGAGTAGCACAATGTCTAGTGAACACTAGCGCTAGCGAGCAATGCTCACAAATTCACAATGAATTAATTGTGATTCCGATATGGTTTATAAACAATCTAAGCCTGGCATGGGCCATGGCGGAACTGTAAGCCGGCCGTAAACTCTATCTGAGGCTCGTAACTATAAAACGCATCAAATCTGATTCACAGTTGCCTTTGTGAGAACTTTAGTTGGCCGTCTGCCGGTCGGCTGCCGTAATAATATAGTTTATCGTGCTTATACGAAGACAGTAAAAATGGATAATTTTTAATTGAATCTGAGCCAGGTGTTGCTGTAATAAACTAAATGAATTTCATGCCTTCGGCAAGGGAATCGTTTGCAATGTCAGTGAAGTGAGAGTTATTCTGAGCTAATACATGTTTCAAAGAAATTGTTTTGATTTATTTGTTTTCACAATTGTATAACCACGATTTGACGGTGTCGTGTTGGCGTTGAGAAGATAATTTTGTGTTGCTAACTACTCACATGAACATATTTGTACACGAATAGCTTATTTACATGCGCTAATAAATTAGTAAGTAGATGTACCTACAAAATAAGTTGACTATGCGTAAAGGAAACGAACGATAAAAAGTTTTAAAAGATAACGTAGTTTTAACACGGCTCCTACATGAGGGCTGCAGGTATCCTTAAATGCGCAAAACTTTCTAATATCATTGTGTACGTTGGTGCAACTGCAGTGAAAACGGTAAACGGGCCTTATGTGGGTAGAATTGCATTATGCTTAAAAACACAGATGAAAGAACTTTTGAAGTATGCTAAAAAATGTAGAGCCTTAAGTAATGTAGTGTAGTCATAGATGAAATTTCTATTCATGTTATCTCGTACATTTTATTTATTTACCACTTTTTCAATTCTTCTTAGTTTCAGCCATGCGTCGAGTGACGTATTACCCCTGAAACGCGTGTTCTGTGATTGGCTTATGAAATGTAACTAAATATTTACTGAATGTATTAGCGAATGTTTCATAACAATCTTGCATTGATTATAATAATTTTATCTTGTATTTTTTTTTCAAATGTTGTACCTACTCTATTTTAAATTGATATTGCAGTAAAACGACCTAATTAATCAGAGTTACATGCAAAGGTTAAGTGTATCATTATCGTAAATAATATGAAGTCTATTTATACTTGGAAAAAAAAACTTATGTAGAGATAACCTTACTGTATGTAATAAGGCTGAAAGATTGCACGTGACGTCACAGTGGCGTGGCGCGCACGGTGTCACACGCGGCGTGAACGCGCGCGCTCCGCGGTTCACGGCTCAGCGCGCGGCGCGCCCCTCGCCACTCGATCGCGAGTGTATCTAGTTCAGTGTACAGCAAGTGCCTCCGAGGAATTTGTTTTGTGCACGCCGATGCACGATGCCCAGCACAATCGACGTTTTATTTTTGTGAAATCGGTGTCTCTCGCTGCAACACATTCCTCGGCGCATAATTTTGTTTGAGCCTTTTTCGCCGTTTACTGCGTAAAACGCTTTGATGTCAAAGTGCTCTCTTTTTATTAAGAGCGCCACTGATGCACGAACGTCGAGCGTAGACGTGAGTGGACACGGATGATCGTTAATTCGAAATATCTCACTGCCACCACCACGTGTGAGCACGACAGACCGATATCATTACTTTTGGAGCGAGCTCAACATTCAGGCGGACGTTATCGTAAATGCTCTGAATGGGGATGCTTGTTGGTTGTTGGCCGCAAGCGTACCCGTTATTACTTTAATGTCGACTAATGAGGCAGTGTTAGGTGAATGCGGTTTGTGGGCACGGGCACGGGGCACGGTGCAGGCGGGCAAGCTCTCCATGAGTAATAGCGCGCGGTTAGTGGTGCGAACTGTGCGTGACTCGGCGAGCCCACCGCACCACCGCACCACCGCACTGACGAGCGCGCACCGTGGCGCCAGGCCCTTTCTGATAACCTTAAACATTAATCTTTTGATTAAACTGGGTCGCTTAGTTCTTTATGTGTACCTAAGCGACAGTTGAATATCTAGTTATCGAATTACAGGCAACGCTCCCTCCATCCGTTCAGAACTGTTTGCACAGTAAAATTTCTCTCACCTCGCTTCGCTAAAAGGATGGCTAAGGTCAGAGTCGTAAAAACAGAAACACAAGTAGTATTGGATATTCGCTGACGTCATGATTTTCGCAATTCGGTACGTGTTTGTTGAAATAATGCGAAAACGTACTTGTACTTGCGTAAATAGAGAACATACGCGATGTGCAAACAAGGCGGGCGGCGGCGGCGTCGCGACGCCCGGCGCCAGCGCAGTCGGCGCCGCGCCGCGCCGCGAGGACACGCGATCTACGACTTCATTACACTAATTACAATATTTTGAGTGGCCCCCAACCTCTGGCGACAAACATCATCTGTAATCTGATCACATACTTGACGCGTATTGTGTTTCATGAAAGATTTCTTTAAGTTTTAAACTGATTATAATTTGGTACTACAGACTTTTTGAAATACTATTTAGGAACTTTTATGAGAAACACTATAACTGTTTGAATTATAATAATCGAGATGCAGTCAAGTTCCAGTTAAATTAAATCAAATCAGCGTGTTGAAGCTGCACAAACAGACAACATTGCGCACGCGTTCATTCGTAAGTTATAGTTAATTGGCTATTACAAGATAATTTTAGAATATTAATAATTTTGTCAAGACGCAACATTAGTGATGCGCCGTGATGTCAACGCGTGCGATAAATCCTTTTATCTAATCATTATTGTTATTGTTATTACTAAGTAGATAGATACAATGGAAACAGTGACGGATAGTGGCGCCAGCAGTATACGGGTTAATGTGAGCACGACTCTTGATTTTATTTCGCACAATACGACACAAGCGACACTACGCAGGTTTACGCAGTAAATCAACTTGATAGAATATTAGAATTCCAAACGCGCCGTGCCCGTCTTTTTTACAGTAACTTACTGTCTTTGTGTTTGGATGTTTAGCTGGCAGGTTTAAGTGTTTAATTTGTTCAAAACAAGCAGTCATTGTATTGAATAGCAACGATTAATCACTATAAAAATCATTTAAAGCTGAGTAATGGAGCTTGTTCAGTCGACGTATTTGAAACGTCTTTTGGTCTTCATTTGTCAATTTGTTTTGTTTTTGGTGCAACCTTACTAGTAAATCCATCGTTTGACTCATTTCCTTTCGTAGTTTCTCAAAACAAAGGTTATATTTGAAGCTAAACATCAAAACTGTTCGTGTTTTCGTAATAAATCATTCAAGCAATTCCTAGCTGTATTATCGTTGATTGATTGTGCGTAGGTGGCAGCAAACTTCGGGCTATTTATTTTACCAGTGCATCCGTTGTTGGAGGACGGGGTTTGTATGACTTGCTGTCTAGGTTAGACTGTGGATGGCCTACGGGTTTGCACTGAAATCGCTTGCATCTGCAGTATCGGTACTTGTGTGACACTGTATGATATGAGTGCTGCGTAAGAGCTCAAAACACTTAAAGGTGTTATTAATAAAGACTGCGATAGGCATGTTCTACTTTTTATATTTATTGCAATATCTTGCGATGAATGAATGAGGTTGAGCTGTACTGTAGTAGGTATACTGTAGTCCAATAAATGACATGTTGAGCTACCAGTAACTTTAAACTATGGATTATTTCTGAAACTTCCGTTGTCGCATCAGTAGCAAATAGTTCATTCGATTAGTGAGAAAAAGAAGTCTCTAACAGTTCCTTTAAGTTGAAGATATCTTTACATTTTACAAAAATGTCTTTGCATTTTATAAAAAATAATAAAAAGAGCACATTATTAAATCTATGGGACTTCACCCATAATAAGGCTGATGTGACGTAAAGGCAGGATAGTTATGTCAACTGTAACGCTCTGGGAAGAATAGATTAAAAATATGCTGAATCTCACAGATCTTACCTGTAAAATAGACCATTTCGAATATTTGAATTTAGAACTCCCAGTAATAGAAAGAAAATCCTTAGAAAATCAGCCTACAAAACTAAGCTCCTCTAAAAATGAAACTTCGAACTTATACCTGTCTCTACAACATGCAAATTAAAATAATATTTAAAAAACATAAATGACAGATTAAGCGCGAGCCATAAAAATGGTCCGTTTAATGTAATTTTGATAATTTAATATTAATTTAATTCATTTTATTCAAATTTATTCGTTATTAATGCTGTATTTATACTGCTTTTAAGGTTTTGTCGACATTCACTCATTGGCGGTGTCGTCGAACCAATATCGTTATCTGGCTGAACTATAGAACTTGTGGGCACAGTAGTGCTAAATCATATTATGTAGCTAAAGGCCCTTTGTAATGACCTCTATTACGACATTACTGGTATACTTGTAAATATCACGTAGAGAGAGTGCGTCAATAAAGTTTAAGAGATAATAAACGCATTTATAGTTGTACCTGGCTGTGCCGTGGCTGCCCTTTCGCACATAAATCGTACGTACATATACTGGACAAATATTTAAATGTCATACTAATACTAATGGACTTAGGTGTACTCTAGAGTCCTAGTGTAACTACAGTAAGTATCTTCATGACCTCCTCCGTTCCCCATTGCATTACAATCCTTCCACGGTACATTCTACAATAATATTTTGCACTGTTATCGCTAGTGGTACTCTGCAGAACTCAGGCAGAGAGTATTATTACAAAAGCGTATTTCTGTGAATTGCCAATCATCGACTGAATGGCACTTCAATTGAATATATTGGCTGATCATTTATTAGCCCACATACGAGCTCGATGCACTTCGGACTAACTTATGGCTGATATTACGCGCCCACACCGACACACCACAATCACGACATTTAAACGTCTAATTTTATATAATGTGTGGTTTCATGGTGTTCTATATAAACGCATTATCATGTAGTAGCATCACTGTGGAAGCGCGCTTAGCTTTTCTGTATACTTTATCGCTTTGAGTCGTGATTAGTTTATAAGTTAGGAGTGGAACACAGACCCGTAAGGCGTGTATAACGTGCGTAAAAGGTCACAAGTGAGACGTGAAGGCTATTCGGAAAGTGGAGTGGCGCCGGCGCAGGGGCAGCGCTTTAAGCAAATTTGGTAGGTAGCGCGCGCGGCGCACAGCTCTAAAAGGAAAGTACGAATTGGCAAGTTTCTTATTTTCACAATGCCTTGTTTCTATCACTTGGAAAGAATGTCGTAGGCTGGAATTCGAGGTCTTGTAGGCAATGGAAACGACTACTTTTATTGCCGAGTTCCGCTTGTGCCAATTCTATTATTTTTTACCTGCCTTGGACATCCACCCTTGAATAGATTCCTATTATTGAAACCA
This sequence comes from Orthosia gracilis, assembly GCA_947562075.1. Lineage (NCBI taxonomy): Eukaryota > Metazoa > Arthropoda > Insecta > Lepidoptera > Noctuidae > Orthosia > Orthosia gracilis. The sequence continues at coordinate 33,518,474 of OX387275.1, read as the reverse complement.
AGATTTTCAAAATGTTTTTTTTTTATAAATACCTCTTCGTACTTAATTCATTAATTGTAGCTTGACTTAAGACTTGCAGAAATAAGCTTTTCAGAAAATCTGTGATAAACTTCCCTTGTCCGAATCTGTCCAAGCTTTAATAAATGTGACACTTTAATGTAGGTATTAAATATAATTAATACTGAGGTTTAATTAAGCATGTTAAAGTATATCAAGTTAGTAATTACCTATCAATAAAGCCAGCAGTTAACATATTGATTCATGGATTTCGATTAAAATTTCATAATCCACTTAATGAAATAATCGTAATCGATAAAAGGCAATTAACACAGTTGAAATAGAATTAAATTTAACTTAAGTGTACTGCATTCATGTTAAGCAGGCACACTTGCATATTTATTTAAAGAAGTATAATAATTTGCGTACGCGCAGCACAGCTCGCAGGTACGAACAAAAGCAACTGAAAGCTTGGTCATTACCCAAGGACGTGACACAATCGGGCGAACTCATAAACGGAGTGTAAACGTTAATACATGCAGTTTTATGGCATGCGCGTGCGACGCTTATGATGGAGGGTTTGGCGCCATTTCCATACCATTTCATTGTTCATAGAAATGTGGCGCCGCTCGCGCCGGTCACTCGTTCATATGTAATTTTATGATCCGTCGTTCGCGAGCGCTGTTCTCGCCGCATCTTAAAGCCCACTTGAATGTGAATAGAGCGCGACATTCTCTAACCAGGGCCGAATCTAGGGGTAGGCAAGTCGGGCAAATGCCCAGAGCGTCATAAATGTGGGTCGGCCAAACTGCACTAACAGCCCTTTTCATTTTATCAGAAAACCTAACTTATTCGTGGTGTGGTGCTCAAAGTTTCAAGCTCGCTTCGCTGCCGAATGTTATTGGTTCTTTGGTTCTTGTTGTAAGCCCACCGTTAAATAGCTTAATATTCATAATGTTGCTAAAATAGTAAGGTGAAATTTTCGAACTCATCGTTTTCACTTCATATTTGATTATTATGAGTTTGTAAAGTATATAAGCAGCGCTTTTAAATTAAACATTTATATCGTTATTCGTCTTCTTACTTTAAAGCACGAAGTTGTCAAGAAGCGGCTTTATCCGATCCGACGGTTAAAACTGCATTTTTTTGTCAACAGATAATATCCTGAAACATTTACCTCTTTATAAGGCGTCATTTTAAAGGGCGTCAAGGGCGGCAAATATTGTCTATACCCGAAGCGACTAAAGCGACTGACTCAAGCGACGAAATTGCTAGATCGGGCCTTGCTTCTAACTGTTTACTAATTTAATATTTCACCAGCGTCTATTTATGTGCTCCGAATTCATCTCAAGAACATTCTTAAATATGACAGGCTTTGGCCTTTTATTCTTTGTAGGAAGCGAATCGACAGAATCAATAAACATCGCATTACTCAATCGTATTTACGGTAAGTGCACCATCCTATCAGGAACAACTGACTCATGAGCCATTTTTGAATGTGAATTAGGTCGCATCGAGATTTAAGTAGATGGGGTAACGTGTTTTTTAAATATTCCAGAGGAAATGTATACAGCTACGTCAGCTACCTGTGATAAACATATAGAGATTGCTGAACATTCATTTGGCGCGTCAAATTAAACTTGAAACATTAGATGTTAAGTAAGACAGAAGCGATGGCATGTATGTTTATTGAACTATGTTAGTGCGAAAGGCCGATGAGTGGAATTTATAAACATTTAAACATTGTGCCTTGAATACTACACGAGTCGGTCTATGGCGAGCCGGCGAAGAGAGATTTATCCTCAAAACTTACCGAACGGTATCTCGAGCAACGATTGACTTGTACGTTCTGAGAATTGATGACTTTACAATGTAACATACAATGCTAATGTGCTTTTTTAAGAGCGATGGCGACGCTACGAAATGTTGACTACGCTACTGGACTTCTTTATTAATGTCTGCGACTTGAACATATTTCAATGTTAAAAAGATAATAAACTAAAGCTCGATACTTAAAAGATCGTTCATTAATTAACCTAAGTAATTAATCAGATTTGAACTCAAATCAATAAAAATGAGGTTATCTCAACGAGCACAAAACTCCTCAGTTCCAGACTGTTTATAAATGTTAATTTTAAAATTGAATCAGAGTCATGCTCGCATGTATTTACGAGTAATATACGTCTTGACAGTGTTATTTAAATAAAAAGGATTAAACACGAGCGTGACTGCTAATACTAACAAATAGGTCACAGTGTCTCACTGGATTTATAGCCCCGGCGGTGGGTTCTAGGCGGTCACACGATCAGATTTCAATAGATAACTACTATAATAGGATTACTATCTGACAGTAACTGTAACGTAATATAAATTCACGACCGTAATCCGGACGGAGATGATCGATTTAATATCCTGGGGAACCCTAATAAGTTTTCATGACACAGTCACGCACTTCGCTGAGAATATATTGTGACAATTTATTATTATACACGTTTCTGTCGGACACTTCTGATCCTCTCTTTGAAATCTTTTGAAGTGAACAAGAAAACAAAAACAAGTACGTGTGATTTTAATTCACAAATTCCTCAAAGGTAATTCGCAGAGACGCAAAGAAGCCCTAAATAGCTGTTTCTAATTAATTACAAGTTAAATGGCAACTAGTTATTAATTTCAAAATCATAGTCAGTTAATGGAATGCCTGATTATCGATTAGTATTTAATTCCACGTTTAGAAGTGGCTATTAGTAGCAATTTCGACAGCGTTTGGTATTAAGATCTGCACTAGGACTTAACTCGTGAACTATCAGACCAAAATATCAGTCGCTCTATCTTGTACTAAGTCGATAAGCATATTTCTTGCTGGTTACACATTTAGATAAATATTAAGCTCGCAGGCCGGCCTAGCGTCAATTGTCTCTGAGTTGCAACACTGTTGCTACATTGAACGTTGCATAACGACGTCGCTGCAACCAATCGACGGATCGTTGTCATAATAAACATCATAATCATTAAGGTAATCATTTACACAAGTTAAACAACGTTTTTGTCTGTTCCCTTCACATTTAACCCACCGATCAGATCAATAAATAGGCAAATATAATTGAGGCGATAAATTCATGTGCATCGTAGTAATATTAAGCTGGACAATTAATTTTCATGCTAATCAATTGATTATCGCAATTAAAGGCTTGACCTGTGCCCTGAGAAACTAATACAACGCGTCTTTTGAAATAGGTGCGTTCAACACGAAAATACAATTAATATATTCAACAAAATTGATTAATAATCAATGAGATATTAAGAGGTTGTTCACACTCAGTTAATCTTTTTGGGGGATTAATTTTATACTATCATGTTATGTACACCGAGATAGTAGAAAAACATAGTGATCAATAGTTACTATTATTACTAATGAGAAATATGTCTTCATAAATCGAGTCCATAGCACTTGAGCCTACATAAGTTTTGATATAATCGCATCGTGTATAAAGTATGAATAGTATTCTACTACATATTTATTAAGTTATTATCGTTCAGGAGATCATGATCAATAGATTCTGACGTCATATGTGGAAATATTTTTAGTTACTATGTAGGAATAAAAACTTGGCCAAGTTCGTGTAGTACATACGTTACGCGTAGTATGTTGTGCATTTTATTACTTGCAGTTTTTATAGTAGTCATGGAACATAATAGTTCTGGTTTATCAATCTTGTTTGTTAATATAATGTAGACTAAAGTTGCAATCTTTTCATAAACTTAGGTCTTGTTACTCAGCTTCCGGTTTTTTATCCATCAAATAGTTTTTATTAACATATATACAATTGAATATTCTAAAATAAATATTTAAAGATAACAAAAAAACCTGACTGTTTATAAAGTGAACTAAAAAGACGTAAACAAGAAGAAAATCATGCTGTGCAGTCGGAGGACACATATGCGCGAGCTGGCTGACCAAAACCAGATGTATCCTCCGACTGCACAGCATGATTTTCTCCTTGTTTACGTCTTTTTAGTTCGCTTTTTATGCAGTCGGGTTTTTGTTATTTTTAAATATTTTTTTATTTTCAACGTGTTAGTATTTTTTTATGATTTGGTTTATTTAAACATAAAAAAATTATATATTTTTGTAATCACCTCTTCAAACCATTTATTTTGATACCCCACACGACGGGTTAGGAAGAAAAAAAATTGGGCCCCCACAATATGGCGCCCAAATCCGACATTTTTCTATTTTCCAATATTGATGTCACGAAAACAAACTTATATACAAATACAAAAGGGAGACAGAAAATAAACTCACACTCCACATCGATGTCAATGAGAAACGTGCCCAGAACGCTGGCAGTATTGCCACGTTGGATGGCAATGCTGATTCTCTGGGCAAAGATAATGCCAGCACTCTAACTACTTCTGGATAAGTTTCGATTAAATTATTTGGTACAAAATTGCAATCTAACAGAACGTGATAAAGCAGCAAAATACTGGTTTCTCATCTGTTACAATAATTATAACCATTTTCTTTTAAACATGTAATTTATAAAAATGACAGAGGTACATACAATCATACGATCGCGATATGATGAATTATAATTACTAACATACACGTTATACAATATACATATAAATGTGCCATGTGTCATTTTCATTGCGGAACTTTCCAGAGGGTTTCCTTAATGGTGGCCTACTCGGTCATTCTTCCATACAAACGTAGTATGCCGATTACGCCACCGTTTGACGGTGTACTTTCAAAATAATAAATGATATCAATTTGTCTCATGTTATCTAGGCCTGTGTGAAAAAAGTTTTGTATTTCAACACTAATTTAAATACATTTTTGGATGGAAATAAACTTCGAAAATCATAAGAAGAAGGAAAATTGCAAAACAGTCGCCATACAGAGACAGATAAATAGTTCAAAAATGTAAATAGATTTCATTTGAACAGATACATTCAGTAGTTCTTTCATGATATCCATATTCCCGAAGGTCTGTTTATAAAATTTCGCGCACTCTGTTTCGTTCTTCAATAAATATCCAATTCCCTACAAAACGTTAGGAGTGTGTGCTCCTATGCGCTATAGCTTCTAACTGCTCATCACAGCGTCTATTTTTTTGCACATATTGTCGGATGAGATAGCATGTATTTTAACCCCACGCACAAAATAGTTCGTGCCGCCAACTAGGGCACCCTTAAATTTTTCAATCTTATTTTATCATTGAATACTTGGTCAGTGAAGTGTCAGTCCCGTCTTGAGATCTGCAGAAACTGTTTAGTGGCATTTAAGTTATTTAATTGGAATACTGTTTTCTAATCACGCATCAGTAATGTTTTCTATCTAAAGCTTTCACATGTAACAGATAGAATTTAGTATTATCTAGGCACGTTTTCTCTTAACGTAAACAACACCATATTAGGTACCACAATGGTGACGACATTAATGATCATTTCACGTAATTACCTACACGATTTGATGAGCACCGCTTAATAAATTACAAGTATATAAACAGTAAATGCTCATATAACATTATTTACTGCGGCTATAAAATACAGTAGTATTTTATAATGGCTGTAGTTAATTTATTCGATGTCACTTCTTCGTAAGAGACAATATCTAGGAATGGCGATGAGGTGGTTTAGAATGGAGGTCACGAAGGAGCTGGCTGGCCATGCTGGCCGGCTCATGGCCACGCTGGCGAGCTGGCAGTGTGGCGCCGTGCAGCCGGGCGGCGCAGGCGCAGGCACAACGGAAGCCATTCAGGAACCAACCCACCACAGCTATTATTGTAATGTGTTTGAACTCTGTCAAGATCAAGGTTGCTTGTTCAGCTTGCGATCCAATAAAAAAATTGTAGAGGTGAATTTTGAAGTCAGTGTTTTCAAATAGTTAAAGAGTTTCTACAGCATTTTTTATTTATTTTTACTCATAAGAGCACTGACAATCATTCAAAAAGTTAACAGTGCAAGTGCAATAAAACAATAATTTATAAATAATTTTTGAATATGCATACAAAGTTACTGATAAGATAACCAATGACTAACTAAGCTTTCATTATTTACATTTAATTTCTTATTACGACTTATTTTGCTAAAGCATATTTTTACAAAAAAAAATATATATCTTAATTTCTATGTACAGAACCAAAGCTAAATTATGAAGGCTCCACATTGTTACAAACGAGTATCGGCACATTTATTTGGTTCTGAATGAACAATACATCTGCAACGGACTCATCTTGACGAGCCATAACAAACTCCATTGTGTTTGTTTTCCTATCATTGTTTGGTTGATATGACCTGGCGGTGTTTTTAATCTCGACTGACCTTTGTCTATGTGCTTGTCTCACATTTGCGTACCTACGCAATGATTCAGTGATTTATTAAATCACTGCCCCGCATGGGCGCGGACGGTGCTAGGGTTACCAAGCACAAAATTGTTACGATAGATTCGTAACAATTTTACGTACCTACTCACATTTGTGACTTTTAGAAACGAAATTGCAAATACCTTTTTATTTTCCAATAAAAGTTTTGCATAAGAACTTTAAACAAGTTATTGGAAAGACGTTTATTTCCATCAATTGAGCAAATAGAAGTTTCTTTAAAACCATTACAAAATGTAGAGTAACTAATTCCCTCAGCAGAATCTCGTCCGTAGATAGGGAAGCCCCTAGAGTGTGGCAACATTAATTAACTGTATGTGTTCATCGACAATTAAAGTGTGGAATATTCAGCCGGTAAATCACGCCATTGATGTCTGCGGTACAACCTTGGCAGTGGGAAGGTCAGGGTCAACTGACTAAGAAGGATCCTTAATTGTAACGTTTTATTTTTTAACCCGACAATACTGATGCAAAAAGGAAGGCTTAGCAGTTCGTTTGAAGTATGAGTAGGCGCCCTTGTGTGATAAATGATGCGACGATTGACGATCCGATTTGATAAATTACCAAAAAAGTTTATTGTTTTTTGTCAATGAACTTGGAATTTGTGAATTAATTTTTAAATTTGAGAAAATGTTTTACAAGGCAACTGCAGCATTGGGAATGATTGTAGTAGACTCGTATATGTTTATAATTATTATTTGTAGATCTGGTCGTGAGTAAATGTATGCATGTGGGGGAAATGATACCGGGGTTTTTTCATCTGGAATTTGTCAGTAGCAGTCCGAAGTTTGGCTTTGTTCACGGTTGATGGCACTAAGCTCGCACCCTATTACATCACACTTCACACTATCATACTAATATTATAAATGTGAATGGAAGTTTGTTTGTTACGCTTTCACGCAAAAACTACTGAACCGATCGTCATGAAATTTTGAACATATATTCTTGGAGGTATTAGAAATAACATAGAATACTTTTATATATATATACAAAAAAAAATATAGCTTCACTGCGAGCGAAGCCGCGGGTAAAAGCTAGTATATATATATTACTCTCACTACATATTATAAAATAAAGTCCTCCGTCGCGTTTGTACGCGATAAACTCAAAAACTACTGAACGGATTTTCATGCGGTTTTCACCAATAGAAACAGTGAGAAACGAGCAAGGTTTTTGCATACAATATGTCACGGGCGAAGCCGGGGCGGGTCGCTAGTCACACTAATATCTTAAGGGCGAAAGTTTGTGAGTGTGTGACTGTGTGTGTTTATATGATTGTTACTTCATCACGCTCAAACGGCTGGACGGGTCTGGATGAAATTTGGCACAGAGACAACACATAGGATACTTTTCATCCCGGTATAATACTCCCTTGCGATAAGAAAACACATTTCACGCGGGCGGAGTCGCCGGCAGAAGCTAGTGGAACTATAACTGGTAAAATTTGCGTTTACTGTTGGTACACTTCTGTGATACCCTTAGAGAATTCAGAAATTTTACAAGAATATTTCAAAGTCAGAAATTTACGTTTTAGTTTAGGCTGTACAAATAAATGAGTCCAGACTTAGTCAGGCATAACAAGTGTTGGTCCATTCTAAAATAAACACGCTAATGAAGACGAATGACTTAGAGCACGTGTGGTCATTAGCTTTAACGGAGAATTGCTCAACAGACAACGCACTTAATTAATGTTTATTAATTATTAACGTTTTAGTCGCCATACATGGACTTTCTGCGTTGTGAACATGTTGCTAAACAACTTTATTTGATGACTGTTTGTTTATTTTATGCAAAATATGTGTAGAGAATAGTATACAATTTATTTGGACTACACTCTGTTCGTTTTAGACTACGCCTACACCGTCTTTAACTGCATTTAAACACACAATCGCTCCATGAAAGCGATAAAAGAGCACAAAATTATAACACGGTGTACTAGATGTCTTGACGTCTAATATAATCATACAAATCTTCATACACGGTGGTGTTAACAAATCGTCAAAACAATGTTACGTTTTCCATGCGTCATGGTGGCCCAGTGACAAAGACCTCGCCGCTCGTGCTTGAGATCGTGGGTTCTAATCCGGGCAAGTACCGATGTGACTTTTTCAATTCATATGTACCTTCTAAGTTTATCATGGACATCGCAGACATCGGTGAAAGAAAATATCGTGAGGAAACCTGGACTTATATTTAGTACTAGCTGTCCAAAGCGGCTTCGCACTCGTCAAATGGCTTAGGTAGCCAAGTAGTGTAGGTAGGGTAGGGTAGGTAGGGTAAATGGTATCCTACCTACTCTGCCCTACTTACACTACATATATGATTGTTGCGTAACTTTAACCGCTTACGCAGCGCACGCAACGGTAGCTCTCAAAAAGGAATAATTTTGCCTGTTTTTGCACATTTTTCATTTATGCTATTTACACTCCTATTGGTCATAGCGTGATGTTATATAGCCTATAACCTTCCTCGAAAAATGGACTATCCAAAACATAAACAATTTTTCAATTCCAACCAGTAGTTCCCGAGATTAGCGCGTTCAAACAAACAAACTCTTCAGCTTTATAATATTATAAGTATAGATAAGTTTGTGCTCCATTGGTGTAATTGCTGCAAGGAGTTCCAGTGCGAGGACAAACGAATAAAATAAATAAATTATATAAATTCTAGCAAATAATTATCTACTGTTTGAGTGATTTTTCAATTGATTTTAGGAAAGTTGTTGTATTGGTATCTATTATAATAAAGCTTGGATTGTGCAACCAAAAACAATAAACCCAATTCCAGCTACAGGCAGATACTGCCATTTTATTAATAATGTTCGATCATAACTGTTATAATAACATGAACAATTAGTTGTTTATATTGCAATAGCACTAATAATAGTCCGACTTAATGAGTTGCAATAAAAATTAATTGATTTATAAGTCGTAATGTGACGATTACGTAGTAATTGCTGATATCTTTTCTATTTTAATCCGTGATTTGATTGCTGATTAATGGAATAATAGATGGAGATCGTGAACACTTCTCAGCTGCATATTTTTCATTGTTCTTATTCTTATAAGGCTATTCAAGATTGTCTTTAGTTGGACTGATTGAGAACAATCATACAAACCAGTGTTGTGACTACGATAGACTGTTTTGATTGGACTAACTTGGCACATGCACGATTTAACTAGTTCATATAGTCAATAATAGTCAATTGATGTCTAATGGAAGAAGTATGAACTATCCAAGAAATTACTACTCAAGAATATTCCCTTTCAACCATTTGAAGTTCAAAAGATACGCATATTAAAACATTCTTATACAAATAAATAAATATTTCCCTTAACAACTACCAACTATAAACAACCACAAACTTCCTACAAAGCTTTTTGCAAACGACTTTCATTGCACAACTAAGCGTTGCATCTACTACGCACGTAGCTTTACGCATAGTACCTACTAAGTGCGTAGCTCTAAGCGTAGCGCTGACTACGCGCGTAGCTCTACGCGTAGCACCGACTACGTGCGTAGCTCAACGCCACACTACGCGTAGCACTACGCGTAGCTGCTACTAGGTGCGACAGTTGTGAGAACATGTATATTTTTATTTTAGTATTAAATTGGGCTAAACATAGCCACCCAAGATTATGTTCATGTAGTGGGATATCAATTGAAAAAGTAAAAGATTAAATTAGTGTTATCTTCGCTTACTGGAAAGCAGAAGGTACAAAGTACTGTTAGAAAATCACAGCGATTCGTTGCGATGTGCATGTCCTCACGTATTAGCCTACTTTATCAGTTCATTGTACCATACTTGTGTCTGTTATGCCATTTAGCACATAAATAACGATGATCTTATGTGTGTGCGAACGATGGCCTTCACAGGTAAAATAATTACAATTTAGCGATAACATAAATGTATATACAGAAAATGGGAATAACATTAGGGTTTAACCTACTCTCATTTGTTTTGGTTTCCATCTTGTACATGAACGAAAGTAATGTGTAATTTTCTTTCACACATATGTATAAATAAGTCACATATCGATAGCTACATGTTTTCAATGCAAGAAACAGATTATTCATTAAACATCATTCAAGTCACCCAAGGATAAAAATAACATTATCATCGTGTGTTTTATATTGTGAAGTAATATTGTTACGTCGTCTTAGAGTCTGCAGTGTTAATGTTGTGATTATAAGTTAAAATATGTCGTATGTGGACTTAATTACTGTGTTATGAAGACTGGAAGTCTGTGTCGCAGGATACGCTCGGCGGTTTCTCTTTAAGAATTACAGCAATAGGAATTACCCATACTAAATTGTAAAAAAGTAGTTATGAACGCGAACAATTAAACGATGTCTTGTACTGTCCCTACTCAGTATTGCAGGTCGTGTACCCGACCTTAGGTACCTCGCTCGGGGAAAATCTCACGCGAATTCCTTTTGTACTTCAAAGTAGGGCTGTCAATACTATGAATGGAGATCACGATTTTGACAGATGGTATCAATGACTCGTTAACATATGGTTCTCGTAATTAATGATGCACGGTGGTATATTTTTTATAACTTGTATATTCAGAGCGGACTGTGCGCGCGGCCTTGCGTTGCCGATACTGCGCTGATAGACACGCCGACATTCGCCACTCAGCACTCGTGCGCCTCATTTCTAATTAATTCCATCAACGAGACCATCGCCCGCCATTACACTGCATTTCATAATTTGAATGTACGCTGTGTAGCGTATAGAACTGCACTTCCTTCTAAATCTGTCCCTGCCACCGCCGTACGCGTACTAATACTTCATATATTAAAAATAATGCCTTCCATATTTTATCCAACGCGTCGCTTGAAAATTATGTCGTACAAAAATATTTAGAACGGATACAAAAATCTAAAAGTAACTATAGGAAACCCGTGCTGACACTGGTGTTTGAGTGTCTCGTTCGAGTGTTTATACGTTTAAAAGAACAAACAATTTTATGGGTGCTTAAGTAAAATGTGATGGAGAAAACGCAAAGAGGTGTCCGTTTCCGATATTTGTTTACATCTAATTATCTCTGAGTGCGAGTTAACGAGCGATTAACTGCCAGCGCAAGCAACTCGGCAGGAAGCAATTGACATCGGGAAACAGTAGTCGTTCTGAGTTTGTCGTTATCGTCTGTGTTTTATTTTTGCTGAAGATAACGCATGTATTGATTCATTATTATTCTCTAGGTATGTGTAAATGTAAGTGTAGATGGAGAGAAATGCAAAACACTGCTGTCTCTGGCGGCGACGGCGCGAGCACGGCTGTAGGCGTAAAATGCAAATGTCGAGCGTTTCACCGCAGCGCGCAGGACAATGCGCCGGAGTGTTGCGCGTCTTGTAAACAGCGCGGACGTGGTTTGTTGTTCTACTTTTTTGGGTAAACGGTTATGCGTAAACGGCGCTGCATAGGCCGCCGCCGCCGCAGACATACCGCGGTCAGTACAATGGCTCGTTCGCCGCCGCCATACATGGCAGGCGCGGGCGTGAACGCACCGATTCCCCTTGTCCAATGTTCCCAAACGTGTACACTACACCCATTTTAGTTATTCTTGTGGATCATGCAGTTTTGGTTTTACGAAAACATAGCTCTGAGTGTTCGCCAGAGGGTATAAGTTTGTAACAAATATTTGTTATGCATTCGGATGTAGAGCAGTTCGCGTCACTAGCATTAATTTTCGCAATTCGAGCAACTAATATATGTAGCGGCGCGGACGCACGCGTCGAAACATTCACATCGAGATGCATCCAGAGCGCCGATGCGAAATTATATTTTATGGAAATGGATGTTGAATCGAAGCCAACGCTCGTTGCATTCTTACAGCGCGACAGTTATGCGGGCGTGTGTGCGGCGCTGCGGCGGCGCGGCGTGCCTATCGGAAACAATAAGACCGCGCCTTGTGCCATAAACATTCTTTGCCACAATCATTACGAATATAACCTATAAATTAGTACAAAGCCGACTGCGAACAACTTGCTCGCCGTCGCGGGAATTTGCAATGAGGGCCGTGCGCCCGAGAGCAGCGCAGCCTCGGTGGAGTAGTACCGCAGCGGAATAGCGCCGCACCGCAGTCGTCTCGCGCCGAGCACGACATCATCCTTACCACTCCTTCAAATATCCCAAACGCGATATGGATTCGTCATCGAGCTTACGCCTTCAATTCAATTTATAGAGTCTTAAATGGAGCTTACATTCTTTTGTTACAGAACAACTAACTCGTTTACTCCACCTTAAAGTGCTTTGATTTCAATACCGTTTCAATCAACCTCCCGCTCTTGTACTATTATGTAATATTATAACTACAATCTGAAGCCAATTTTATTGTTGACAATTAAGGCGAGATTGAAAATGAAGAAATAATTAATAACATATTAGCGGTGCTATTTTTATTCGCATTCAATATCGTCGTAAATACAATTCTTGATAAGAGAATCGCGCACGTAGAAATAGTAACAATGGCACGCGTGACGATATATCAATGTTATCTACAAGCTTGTGTGACAACATTTAGGTTAATGGTTAATTAGGTCGAGTACTTAGTGTAAGATTGAGAAGTAGTATTGATTCTAGTAGATTAACGCGCCGATATGAATCGGTGTGATGTTGTCGGGGAAAATAGTGAAGAATAAAGTTTCTGGCATAGTGACAAGTAGTGACAGGTACGTGGTTTAGATGTCGAGGTGACATGAGCGACGGTGTTTTCAGTGGAGCGTCGAGCGTGACGTCACCAGACGCATCGTCACTTTGTTCAGAATAGTTCCGGCGCGGCGGCGCGAGGCGCGATCCCTCACGGCAAATGAAGTTTTTCAGTAGTCGAGGTCAAGGTATCCGTGGACGTGGACGCGCCCGAACGTTCAATGCTACGCTCATGTAACTTGTAGATATTTAACAAAGTGTAAAACCCGGATAGTTGCCACACTTTTTGAAATTACTTTATATCTCTCAGTACAAAAAGCAAGATTCTTTATTTGTAAAACGGGTTGGTACTTTGGTTTATTATCTTCAAATTTATGAAAGTAATAAACACTATCTTTGATATTGCCAGAGTATTGGTGATTTTTGCGGACCTCTATATTTTGTTACGTATATCCCATATAGTGGGTAGTTGTAGAATCTCTGGATAGATAAATAAAATCCTTAATTCCTTATATTTAAATAAAATAAATAAAGTAAAATAAATAAACAAGTGTTTCATCCTCGAAACTAGAGTAATTACAATTGAGGCAACTATTCTCCTGGGTCAACTATTTTGGTTTTACCCTACCACCGCATTCCATAAATCAGTTTTGATGAAGGATTCGCCCGTGTAGCTGTCATAGCGTAATGCATAATAAATCGATTTGCGGACACTTGATATGTGTTCGATAGGAACCGAATTACACTTGTATATGCAAAGTATTTGTATAATTTATCTAATCCGCTCTTAAACGTCACATAAATATGTACGGCGTTTACTTAGGAAGTACGAAACATGGAGCTGTCTCGAGACGTTCTTACATAGCTTCGATTGATTGTGCAATCCTTGTATAGCTGGCTCACAGAGCTACTCGTACCCGGTTAGCGGCGCGTGTTGTCAGCACTCACTGATCCGTCTGCTGGTGGCGGAACTCGGCTAGTTACGACACAACGCGGCGCCTGGACAAATCATCATTATCTCTGCATTAACATTGTAAAAAGCTTTTTCATAACATTACGATGCTCAAAAATCTTATTTATTTCAAAGCATTTTCATCCTAGACATCATAAAAAATTTAAGACCGTCTAACGAGTGATGTATCGCACATCAAAAATATAAAAGATTTTTGTGATCACCTATACGCTTGTTAGAATACGTCTTAGTTAGTGACAGATAGTCATATAGCAGTATGAGTCTGTACCGGGCCGGCCGGTAGTGATATCTGGCAGCCGTCGCACAATTTCAATAGTTTGTGTGATATGACATCGAATGAGTTTTATATCTGGCCCCTTTGAACCGATTTAGTAGTGTCGTGCGCTTCTGTGCAGCCAGAGAGCCGGCGACGGCGGTGTCGCCTATTCCGCGGCGAGCGGCGAGGCGGCGCCGGGTTACATCACACTATTGAAAACACGGCGCGACGCAGAGGACTAAACGATAGGCCGCGACCAGACTAGAAATTAAGCGATCACGGCTCTAGTCACGTCGCAACTTCGAGGTTGCTTTTAAAAGTTTATTTACGCTAAACGACATTAATGAGTGGTATCGGTTGAAACACTACGTGTCGCTCTGTTCGTCCGCGATTTACGCAGTGCGCTATGCAAGCGCATAAATATTCATACGGGCACAGGCGCGACGAGTGAGCCAAGCTTGGCCGAGTCAAAGGTGTCCGACGACGATCGCACACTCTCTACTAGGGCTGGCCACTAGCCGCATTCTTCTACCACTCCATTATTATTCAAGTTCACTAGATCAATGAGGAGATTTACAGGAAAACTCTGACCATTGCGGAACTAAAGATACACTTTAGCACTAAACTGCAATTGACTAGTTAACCAATAGATTTGCAAATGACGTCTTGGACATCAGGAATAATAGGAAGACAACATGTCTTCAAATAATTTATGGAAACCCTTACAGAGAACAGAAAACACAAGATATTATGTATGAGCAAATAAACAATAATAGACAGAACCGTCCACGGTTGTCCTACTATGCCGCTAGCGCTGGTATTTGTCACTGTTAATGCATTTTAATGGCTGGCAGCATATTTTACTGCATTTATTCATATTCCATGCTCAGATATAACACGTTGGTAATATTCTAACTAATAGTATAAATACCGAAGTGGAATGTTTGTTAATCGATTACACAAACACTAGGACAGCTTTTAATGTTATTTGGTACATATTGCGCGAAACAGCATAACTTTATGATAAACATTGAATACTACAGGCTGCGACCCACTTTGGGGAGAAGAATTTTAAAGTAGAAAATACTCGTGCAGCCTAGTTGTGGAATGAAGAGTGTAGTTTTGTCTCGCGTGGCATTAGCGGAGCAGGAGGTAACAACTACTCGTCCGTCGGTACATAATACAGCGTCTGGAAAGCGCCGATAAACGTGTCGTCAGCCCTGTGTATCGGTGGCAGTGCGGCACATTCCCTCGCCGCCATCTCTCCGAGCGCGCTACTCTTTGTTGTGCTTGCAAATATCCTAGAGCTACTCATCGCCGCCTTGGCGCCATTTACAAATAAATTTAGGGCTGTCTCGGATATGTAATGAATTTGCAGAGTGAATTATGAACGGCGCCGGAGCGTGCCCGATCACAATCTAGCCGCGTATTCTCGGCATATACATGTAGTCGCGTAAACAGGTCCCCTCATCACAATGTTTACTGGTCATTATATACTTGTTTATCATGTCATTCCCCTGTCGACTACCAATGATCAGATAACACGATTTATTAGTCTAACTCACTGCGTTATTACATACATAACTATATGTAATGCGCTTAAACATAGATGTCGACAAGTTGCAATATAATTATGCCATTATAGAAATTATATTACAATGTGACATTTACACGTTTATTAAGACCGGGAGCACTTATTCTATTAAAGTAATTAGTTCTAAAGGCAGGTAGTTATTGAAAATTGACATATAAAATTTATGGAAAAACATTGAAAAATGTAGTCGTTAGTATATTGGTATTGTGTATTATGCAGTGCTTATTAATTTTGAATTATTAATTGATACTTGTTAGGTAGGTATAAACTGTACACCTGTATCGTTCTATTGACTCATAGGTACATACGTACCGTAAACAGCTCAACCGTGGTTTTCTGATTTCCGTTTCCGCAAAGATTTTGTAGGAAAAGCTGGACCACGGAATCGCCAAAACACCAATCTGATCTCTGAAATCACATTGTTAGATAGATTACCTACTTATTTTCAGATCTTTTTTTGGAAACATTTAATTATGCCATTATAGATATTATATTACAATGTGACATTTATACGATTGGTATAATTCGATTGTCGATGTTTTGAATACATCTATATACCTACATCGACATATTTATATCAGCTCTAAATACATAGTACCGTGCCTGACTGTACTTATTTTTCATGGACATAAGAACAATGCAAGCAGTTCTTGTCATCTTTAGCCATGCAGTACCTATACAATAATGTCGATTTTAGTGTCTTTCTGGGTTATCTAGATACTATAAATAATGATTATTGATGGTATTGTGATTTTTTGTGGAGAAGAAGCTTTTTGTGGATAAGAAGTTCTCATATATTGCCACATCCGTCTGGGCGGGTTGCTAGTACTAACCTTAACAAAAAGCTACATATAATTTCAAAGCTTACCGGTGAGTTGCTCGCTTAAAATCCTCGCTATCTAATAAACCAAAAACTCCTTAATGACGCTACAAAGGAATATAAAGAAAAGTGATTATGAAAGTGAAGTGGTATGAAAACTATTTACTAGGCCTTTACAAAACAAGCGAGTTCCAGCCAGGCACCAGTTTAACTCAATAACTTATTACCTCAGTTCCTCGAAACTTGCAAGTCTCGGGAACACTAAAAGCATTAAATCAGGCCTTACATCACATAAAACCGAACTTGATAGTAATAAGGCGTAATGTATGCACTTAGTTCTAGTGAGGGCAACACAATAAATATATTAATACAATACGCAGCCGATGCATTTGGGTTTACGAGCATTTAACGAGCGTACATCGACAAATCGGGTACCAATCAAAGTGTCGCTCGAAATGTCAGTGCTCCCTCTATTTCTGTCCATAGCAGACCCAACAAGAAAGCTATGCAAAACGCAAATTCTACCGTCGCCGTCTAGACGCCCGCGCCGATCCTGTTACGATTGAATAACATTTGATCCAATCAACCCGAATGGAGGGGTCGGGGAGGTCTTGGGACCAGGCCCGACGCCGACGCACTCGCCTCAATTGATCCAACTTAGACTCCTCATGAGTGAGGACAGGAGAAAGTACTCCACCAACTGCAAAACATTAAAGCTAGATTTCACACGATTTTGACAATCTCGGGGCCCTGGGGTCCCGGTTCTTAAAAAGGTGCGCGAGGGTGAAGTCAACACGCAGAGGCCTCGTTAGGCATGTATCAGGAAATATGACACAACATTTTTATTTGTTTTGGTCAATCTCGGGACCCAGGGGTCGCGGTACTTTGAAAGGCGTGCGAGGGGCCGGAGCCAACTCGCAGAGGCCTTGTTGGGCATGTATCAGTAAATGTGACACCAACCGACCATTATCCCTGTAAGCACTACGCAAGTGCACCCAAGGGCAATCCCCGGTTGCTGCAGGACTTTTGCAAAATATGGAGAAAAAATTTATTCGGCTATGGGTTTGGTAGGTTTAGTGGATCGATAGCCTAAAACTAAAGGAGGACCACTGGCCCCTGCCTGACCACTGAACTACATACTCGTAGCTATAAAATGGCAGAGGGTGACTTGCACACTCAATTAATGGGCCTCCATAAAGGGTGACTAGCACTTTAGTGAAGTAGCGCTAAGGGGGAAACATATCCGGAGGTGCTTGAGGACTGGAGAGGTATACCACGGCTATCAGGACAATCCTGGGAGTACGGCCCCTACCAGCATCTTACTGGGTTAGCTTCCTTCCTCCGAGCACGTTTGCTCTTGCCAATCTCCGCTCAAGGCAGCCAATTAATTATTATAATTTGCCTGCGTTATCCCACTGTGTGGGCAAAGGACTCCCGTTCCTCGATTTCCTCCTCTCACACGATTATAATCTATACTAATATTATAAAGCTGAAGAGTTTGGTTGTTTGTTTGTTTGAACGCGCTAATCTCAGGAAAAATCTCTTTTTGTGTTGGATAGTCCATTTATCGCGGAAGGTTATAGGCTATATAACATCACGCTACAACCAATAGGAGCAGAGCATAAATGAAAAATGTGGCAAAAACGGGAAAAAAATATTCCTTTTTGAGAGCTTCCGTTGCGTGCGCTGCGTAAGCGGTTAAAGTTACGCAATATTCATGTATGTAGGGTAGGTAGGATAGGTTAGGTAGGTACCAGTTGACGGCAGCGAAGCCGCGTGGGACAGCTAGTTACCTATAAATGTAAATTTTATTTGTTTTAATAAGGCAAGAGCACCGTTTATAGAATACGTCCTAAGCACCTTTCACCGTTTACTTGAAAAGTAATTTTATCGAATCGATATCAACCATAATATTTAAGTGCCCTATTGCATTTCATTAAAGTTGGCGTTGTTTTGTTAAATGCAGTAATAGTTTCCCTCTGCCTGCAGGTATAACCTTATATATAAGAGACGGTGGACTTCGTTCGCAGCGGAACACAGTAGTATTCGTGGGCTTCTGTTATTTATTTAATTTCTCTTGTTTCAGCTCCCGACATCGTCCAAGAAGATAGTCCAGTTGTAATTACGACTGAAGAAGACGAAAAAAACATGAAATGTAAGTTCTTCACACAATTCTCTTAACTATTCTCTGGAATTTCATTACCGTATCTAATACATGGAACTATTTATTGTATGGTGTAGATTTCGCATCATTTCTGACGGGGCGGTCCCCGCTGTGCGTGCGGCGGGACGACATGTCCGGCGTGCCGGTCGCTCCCGGGGTGGCCACGGCGCGCTTCACGTTCCGCCGGCGCCACCTCTTCTGGTCCCTGCTGCTCAGCCCCTCCATGCAGAGCCAGCCGCGTGCCGTCGCCTTCCTCGACCGGGAGGGTCGGGTGTTGCTGGAACAGTCGCTCAAGAAAATACCTGGAATACACGCAACGTACGAAGAAAAAACTGATAAGGTACCGTGATTGCTGGTACTGTATATCGACTGATTCTATGAAATATTGGAGTAAATACTTATTAAATACTTGTAATAGGTTATTAAGTTCAGGAATCTGTGTTGTTTACAGCTGTGTGGTGTGTGGCGCCGCGTGCCGCGCCAGTACAAGACATTACTGCGAGATGGCGAGCTTCACGTGGCGCTGCTGTGGGGCGACGCCAGGAACAACTCCATGGACAGCGCGCTCAGCGGCAGAATCGACAGGTAGGTAAGGAATAGGAATTTTAAATGAAAACCAACTTTGAACATTCCGCCGCCTTCATTTAGATTACCTTATGAGTAATCGCCGACAGGGCATCAAATCGATGCAATAAATATCACCGCAATAATTATTCCCGGGAATCTATGAATGGTGCTACTGTTCGCCTTGGCTTGTAAATTTAATTAGACGCGTGATTAACAACGGAAATCTTAAGGTTCACCCATAAGAAATAATTCTGGGAAAAAACCTAGACCCACATGTTTTATATGAGGCTATAATGCTGTTACTGGTACTCAATTGAATCGTACTAATAATTGCTTTAGCGCTATCGAGATACATATGTACGATAGAGTCGATGCATTGAGCACATGGTCTGTTGATATTGTGAAATATGGTAGGCGAGATTAGATTTTACTTCTCGGAAAACGAACGGCAATTGTTTTGGCCTTCTTTTCAAATACATATTTAATCTAACATAGAAAGAGGTTGAGGAAAATAATAATTATATCAGTTGTTTACTACTAAGTCGACATTTGTACTAGGTCGGTTTCGGCGAAAATGACACGCAGTTGTTTCACGCTGACAGACTAGAATTTCCCCATCACGTGCTTAGATCGGAAATACAGAGAACGTTCTATTTTAGGTATCCCGCACTATCATCAGAGATGTTCACAACACTCTTGGAGCCAGAACACCCTCCCACGATCATCGGCGAGGGTGCCTGTCGAGACTACCCTACGATGGAGTACGAGGACGGCTGGTGGGGTGGCACTGCCATCATCACGGCGGTCGCTGGAGCCACGCCAAGCCTCTACCTGGCTCTGGTCTTCAATGGAGTCTTTCCCAAAACTGCTGTAACATCGCATCTTGTCAGAGTAGTGCTCACACTACCAGAAAAGAACCAGACAATCATTGATCAGGTATATTCATATTTATTTCTATACTTAACTAAAAATTCAGTACTAATGGTACTAATAAGGTACTTGTCTCGCGATATAACCAAGTAGTAACACAAAAAAATTCGGACGACATCGGTTAATGAGATTCTTAAGTGGCTAATTACTACCAATAAACGTAAATTAAGTCCAACGTATTAAGAGCTCATTTATTTTTGCGTGTCTTTGTCCCAAGAAATCCTTTCAAATATTTATTGGAGCACAATTTTAAAATTGTGGACCATTTAAGAATCAGATGTTTTTAGGAATAATAATTGATGCAGGTCTTAGATAAATTAATGTGTTTTTCCAGGTACAGAGGGTAAGCAAACCCCATTATGACTTCAATGTACTGGAGGTATCCACTCCAGTATCGGCTGCAGAACTGAGGTCTTTGGCGAGAGGTCGATTACTCCTCACTGTGGAGGCTGTTGGTACTCCTGAGCGGAGGATCGTGGGGAGTGTGAGACAGAAGGCAGCTTGTGAAGTGTACAACGCACCGCTAGTGTCTGAGCGGTTGTCAGCCACGCCAGCGCCTGAAGGTCTTGCCCTGCTTTACATCGACAAAGAGGGATCACTTGTCTATGACATACAGGTAAAAAGATACAGATTTCATTATGAATTGATTGACCTAAAAAAAAAACATTTCATATACTTAACGCTGATCCACTCGGGAGATTTTGTTTTGCCATTAGCATTCAATGAAAGTCCCCAACCCACACATGTGCAGATAGATTACGGCTAATTACAATAGAACACAAGACTATACATATAATGTCTTGTATTGTAGGTGAATGATTGTTAATTCAACGTTCATCTCTTAAAGAAACCTTCACAACTTGTGTAGCGCCATGCATGTGTCGTAGAGTAATTAAGAATGGATGTTGACGCATTCTAGTCTATTCTCTGATTAAGATGAGCGCCATGAACCATTTTGTTCACTCAACATTATCTTTCAATTAAAAAACATATCATTATTCCAATCGCTTAACTCGTTTAAATTCTGATGATATTTATCATTTAAAACCAAATTGCTTGAAGAGACTTCTTAATAAATTACTTGAGATCGCTAAGAGCTACAATTTATTAGATTTGTACTATAAACAAGTGTTAATGTTTTCTTTTATTTTGTTTGGATTAGTTACCTCTCATTAAAGTAGATTAGGTTTTAAAAAGAAGCTGGAGAAACCATAATAATTGTTTTAAAACTTTTCTGATCTTATAAACATCATGTTTACCTGGGTGACCGAGCTCAGCTCGGGTGAAAATAGAAAAACAATTTATTCCTTCTTTTTTCGATTTTTCTCAGATATGTGACATACTAGATCGATTTTTCGCCCCCGAAAACCCCTATATTGCAAATTTTATCGAAATCGTTAGAGCCGTTTCCGAGAACGTGTTTTTCTTTTATTTTTTTATTTGTGATCGGCTCGCGTTTACCACTATCTCGCCTGGACCTGTAGCCAAGTTGACAAACTACAATCGATAACGCTAGTAGAAAACGAATCAATGTATGGGAATGACACATCTGAACGTTATTTCATGTGGTCAGACCATACAAATAATAGGCGTTAATGAATATAGAATGAGATTCGATACGAAACGTTTGTAACTTGGCTAGGGGAGCTGATGTTAAGTGATGACGTTATGTACATATGTAAATATATGTCTATACATAAAATATGCCCGAAGAATTGCCAAACTTAAGTGGCAGTGGGCAGGGCACATTGCTCGCAGAACGGATGGCCGATGCGGCCGAAAAGTTCTGGAATGGCGACCACGAACCGGAAGACGAAACGTTGAAAGGCCTCCCACTAGGTGGACCGATGACCTGGTTAAGGTTGCGGGAAGGCGCTGGATGCGTGACGCAAGGGATCGGTCAATGTGGTGACGCCTGGCGGAGGCCTATGTCCAGCAGTGGACGTCTTTCGGCTGAAATGATGATGATGACATATTATATACAAATATTGCTCGTTTAATAGTATAGGAAGTTATTGGACCTCTTCTGTATATTCCGTCTTTTTTCTTCTTCGTGTAACTGGTATGACAATACTTGTATGTTCAATTTTGTCGCCCCTTTCTCGTCCAATTGTCTCATAAGTTATAAGTATTTTTTATTATTAATATTTTCTTTCTTTACTCATGATAATACCTATATTCTTCTTCAGGTAGACAATTTGGGTATAACAGATCCCAAGATAACGTTGGTGGAGGAACAAGGCAAGCGCCATTCTCAGGTGGAGATATTGGATACTCGTATCGGAGTGTTGGCCAGACCAAGCGCTAGGATCTTCCAGCCTTTGTATGAAGAGCAGCTCGCTGTGCATATCAGCGCTGATACCGGTAAGACTCTTATTTTCTTCTTCTTGCTTATTTATTACTTTAGGTTGTCTTAGGAATGCTAAAAAGATGAGCAGGCAAGAGACTACAACTCGTTTGACCAAGAATTAGTTCGCAAGTTATTTCTCGCTACTGATGTTGATGATAATGCCATCTAGCCGATTTAGGCCACAACAACCGCATTTCATGGATCTTCATGGCTGTTGTGAGCTCAGATTTGCTGCTCTGTTATGTGCTCTCATGTGACTTGCATATCCAACTTTGGCCAAAAAACTTTGAGCACAGGGTGGACACGTCAGAATACCAATAACGACAAGATAAATGGTAGCTGTTGGTGGTCTACTTTCCTCGCAACTACTAAAATGCGATCCAAAGTTTACATTCCCAGATCGCGCATGTTATTTGGGATTTTCACATTAGGATTTTCTTACGAACGGCCTGGATACTGATCTTGTGCGCGGTTAGTTGCAATTAGCCATAGCCCGTATTACTTAAGATTTTACCGAAACCAACAAAAAATATACAAAATAGGAGTAAAGTCGGTCCAACAAAAAAAGTCTTCGAGAAATACAAGCGTGTGGTTACTTCAAGTTGTTTTAGGGCACTTATGTACCTCTATACGTATAATTAAAATGTATGTTGAGTTGTGAGTCGTTTGTCGGGCACTCAATTGAAACGAATGCCTAATCGAGTTTGTTCCTATTAAGATGTGCCTCGGCTTTGTTAAGCAAATAGTCTGAATTAACAACGTAGGTACAGAGATTTGAGTGAGATACAAATCTATCAAGGAGATTTAGATTGATTAATAACGGCTTTTGAGCAAAAACTTGTAATTGAAACTGATGGCAAAGAGCGTCCGTGGAGTTTCTTGCAAATTCTTCTCCATTGAGAACTACTGACGCTTGCGAATTTGCAACTAGTCATTTTTTTTTGTTCGACTATTCAAAAGTATCTCTAAGGTTTATTTGAAATAAACTATTTTGAGGCTTCTCGGAGAAAAGTGGTAGTACAATTCTATAATAACCTTTTTGTAACAAAAAGTCCTACAATGCAGTCTGGCATTTTGAATTTAATGTAATTACTCGTATTAATGAATGCGCTCCTTTCAATCAGCCTACTACGCTTTACTTTGTCTGTAAAGCTTGGTCAAAATTCTCATGTATGTGTTGAAATATGTTGCAATATTTCAAAACTGCAAACTCACGGGCTTAATTACTTTATGATCAAACGTCAATTTCTACTTTTCCAGGTCCTCCGATTCTGCATGGACGTCTGACGTCTCGGATGCTGCCTGATGCTGCAGGGTCCGGTCCTGCCCTGTTGAAAAGAACAGGACAAGTCCGGTTACCAGCCAATATGGCTGGCCTGGCTTGGTTGTCCGTTGACTCGCTCTGTGGATTGTATTATGAGGTAACACAACTGGAAATTAATAGTTGAAGAAATAAGCTACTAACACTTCTTTTAAGTCGGAGCAAGTAGGTAGTAGGTAAGATATCAAGTTCAAACGACAATAGCTTTTATAAACTAGATGCCATCTATCAAATTCATTTGTTGTTATAGAGAAGATTCGACGATAGCATTGCGTTTGATTACAACTTATTGCTTTTATTCCACAGACGGTGATAACAGCCGGCAACGCTCGTTCCTGGTCATCTTGGTGGCTAGAGTCTCGTGTAGGCGCTGAGAGTGGGGCAAGAGAGCTGGGGGGTGATGAAGGGTGGGTCCTGGAGCCCACGGCTGCTGAGCTAGTCGCGCTGCATGTGGGAGCCTCGTCTCTGGAGCTGCGCGCGCACGACAACGTCACAGTCATCCTGCGCACGCGAGTACCACAGGTGAATAAAACTGTGGTCACATAACCATGGTCCTTATGTTTTGGTTGGGAAGGTTAGGTATCCTTTAGCCCCAACACATGAAAATTGCTACTACTCTTGGTAAAAAAAATAGTCAACGAGCTATCTAATGAACTATATCGAATGCACTGCATTCGATATAGTTCATTAGATTATCTTAAAACAATAGAGTTCAAGTAAAAAAACCTAGTTTCCTAATAGCACAGATAAGCCAAACCTGTACTAATTCAAAAAAACTTAATTTCCTTAACAATTAAGATAAGATTGAGTTGAACTATATTTAATTTGACTTACAATTTGTTCATGCTGCAACAGATTGGATTATTAATCGGTGAGTGGATAAAATACTGACACATTTTTATACTGAGAAGAGTTTTCAATCAAAAAGGCTTTGACTAAACTGGCTTTTTCATGGTTCCAGATAAGCGTGCCACCATCGTGTTTGCCAGCGGTCCCAGGGACCTCAGACAATGAGCTCAGTGCCAAGTACACTCCAGGACCCCTCGAGGACCAGATAACGGATTACTCACTGTTCCGCCTCAACGTCAACTATTGTACGCAGAGGGAGAAGTTCTACAAGCTGGGAGAGACTTGGACAGATACTGAGGTTAGTATATCGCATTATTTGGTACTTGTTTGATAAACGCGAGTATATAGTTAAAAAACGAATGCTCATTAAAAACCACTGATGCTTGTCATGGCAGTCAAAGCTTGCAGCAATGTCAGAATATACGTTAATTTTCCCCATAGATCAATATGGGGAAGAGAGGCAATGTGGCGACGCCTGGGGGAGGCCTATGTCCAGCAGTGGACGTCTTTCGACTGAAATGATGATGATGATGATGATAGATTAATATATTATGAATATATCGTATAGCCTGAGTATCATCTCGGAGGAATGTACTTCGAAACCTCCTCCAGAAATATATTTGCGATAGCAGTGGCTTGTACCGTATGGTGTCAGACGTGAAGAATTTCATCATCCCATACCTTCCCTTGGGGGTCGAAGGGACACACCAGAGAATGGGCAGCACCGTTCTCTGTGCACTTTAAACAAAAATCTGCGATACAACCCGCCTGCCAAGCGTGGTGATTACGGAAAAACTCCCAAATCAAAATGAATAGCACAACAAAAAAATGGCACCGAGTGCCCGGCAGCTCGTCTAGCCTCGACTACGGTAGCGGTCTTGGCGATGGAGTGGCAAGGGGTGCGAAGAATCCCCGGAGTGGACCCGGCTACCCTAATAAATAACGACGACTGTACCTGGCAACATACAATACGCGAACACTATGGACCGACGAGAAGATGTTGTTCTCGTCCAACTTACCACAGTGTCTCAAGACGAAAGTCAATGACCAGTGCGTGTTGCCAGTGATAACCTATGGCTCTGAGACGTGGTCTCTCACAATGGGCTCCTTCAGAAAGGTTACAGTCACCCAAAGGGCAATGAGGGCTATGTTCGGAGATTCCTTGCGTGATCGAATCAGAAATGTAGAGATCCGCAAGAGAACCAGGGTTACCAACATAGCCCCAAGAATTGCTAAACTTAAATAGCAGTGGGCAGGACCTGTGTCCCGCAGAACGGATGACCAATATGGCCGATCCTTTGGATGTGGGACGCACGGAATCGGTCAATGTGGGAACGCTTGGGGGCGGCCTATGTCCAGCAGTCGACGTCTTTCGGCTTATATGATGATCATGATGAGTGGCTTGCCTTCAATAATTATAATTATTTCAACGGGAGGAAATGGAGCAACACAAACTCCTAAATTCACGCTTACCAGTTCGATACATTAACCGCTTACCCATTTATTCCTATCTGGATTGCTTGAGATTTTAAATAATTTTTTGTTGGTTGCAGACTTGTTCAAAATGTTGGTGTGTGCTGGGTACTCCGAAGTGCGAACCGGTGCAGTGCCCGCTTGTCAACTGCCTCGTGCCTACAATTAAGCCACCTGGACAGTGCTGTCCTATCTGTACCAGTGAGTATCTATCATCTGATGCTGAACTGGTCTCGTACGTATTGCGGCGGCAATTATATCAAGCAAAAACAGATGGAGTTTAATCAGGAAAGCCGTAACATCTCATTAGAAATGCCAATGTTGCAATCACTTGTCATGAAAATATCCAGGCGGTAAATAAGTAGGATTGAGAGCAGTGGTGGCCCAGGGAGAACGGCCCCGACTTACGTTACGTATGTCGTGGGTTCGAACCAAGTCAGGCGCATTACTTTGTGTATATTATTTCATTACCATTGCTCTTAAAACGGTGAAGGAAAACCGGCATGTCCAAGAATAAAAAATAGAAGATTTGTGACATCCACCAACCCGCACTGGGGCCGCGTGGTGGATTAAGGCTTGTTCCCTCTCTCACAGAGAGGAGGTCCCAGCAGTGGGAACATTAATAGGCAGATGATGATGATGAAATAAGGATCCTTATTACTTATTACTGGTTAGGAGTCCTCCGACTTAGAAAGATATATAGGACAAGAAAAGCTCTATAGTACACCAATATTAAAATAAAATAAGTAACATTTTCATGAACCTCACTTTTTCCGACTCTCTTTTGATACTTAGATATCTTCAGAGTTTAAACTGGTCAGCCCATGTTTTAGAAAAATCGGCAATTCTAAATTGTCATGATATTTTTTACAGACTCTACGACAGCCGTATGGTCAGAGAACGGTAGCTGTGTCTTAGCCGGCCAGAGCTATGCACCGGGTTCCTCATGGCACCCCTACCTAGTGCCCGGCGGGTACGACACGTGCGCCATCTGCACGTGCAACTTCGCTACCCGGCAGATCCAGTGCCCCAGGGTGAAGTGCCCGCCCCTACGTTGCAGCGAAAAGGAGGCCTACAGGCCCGATAAGAAGGCCTGCTGCCGCGTTTGTCCAGAGGTGAGAATGGAACTATTTCGAAGATATAGCCAGTAGCCTTGCCCATAATATTTCTTTCACATCATCATCAAAGTATAAAAAAACGAAATAACCAGACTGCAATAATGCATAAGTGTAAAGTATATACTCTGCAAAAGTGTCGATCGGGCACTATTTTTCGTGTAGCTCCCATCCACCAAACGCGCGATAAGGAACTTAGTAGATGAGCAGTCCACTGCCGAATATCCTATGCTCTACATGGTGTGGTGTATGTAAAAATTTACTTTGCTGCCAGGCATCCTGCTAAGATTGCTAGTTGCTCACGGTTTGTTTGTTTTACTAGGTAAAAGCAAAGAAGCCAGACGAAGAGACTCCAAAAGACCAGGGTGCGCCGCGCACTGCCGAGGAGATCCTGGCGGAAGGCGGCTGCAAGTTCCCCGACGGGCCACTGCCCAACGGCAAGGAAGTGCACCCATCCATCCACTCGCACGGGGAGCAGCGCTGCGTCACGTGCCGGTGCAAGGTAGATACTAACTTATACTTATTAAAGCAGAAAAAAATGGACTTTGTATTCCCGACTCATGGTAGCAATAGGAACTGTGGCATTTAAGTCGAGAATTGTCTGAAATATCTCTCCGATCTCCCGATACTAAGGGTATTAATAAAGAATTGATTACCCGCAAACATTTTCTGTTTTTTGTCAGAGGTTTGAAATCCTCAAGGACTAAGACTGAGACTTTGAGCCTTGTATTCAACGTCTTTCTTTGTATTTTCCAGGATGGGGAGGTGACGTGTGTCCGCAAGAGATGCGGGCGAGCGGCGTGCGCACGGCGGAGGCGCGTGGACGCGCGCGTGGACGCGTGCTGCGCGTGCACGCGGCACCGGCGGCAGCGCGCGCCCCGCCCCGAGCGCCCCGCGCCCCCGCCGCCCAGCTGAGCGCGCCCCGCCCCTCCCCGGACACAGTATTACTGCGCCCGACCACCCCGTCTATACCCCAGACTGCTCGTAGGCTAAGTGAGTGAGCGCGTAGCTCTATAGACTGACATATTTTTATGTACTCGTGCGATTCGAATGTGTCTCTAGTTTTAGATTGCGTCATCAGTGGCGCGCCGTCACCGCACCGAACGATTGCGATGCGACTCACACGAAACGCTGACTGAAAGTTTCAGTGCGGCACAAGACGCGACTCTTGTTTGCACGAGTATGAAATGTACAGAATTTAATTTTCTCTATATTCCTCGAACGAGAACTGAGTAAATAAATTCGATTGTATAATTAAAAATACGAGGCTTGGCCAATTAGAGGTTATTGTCATCACCGGAGTGGTTGTGTGGACTGGGTGCGTGGGGTCGCGTGCGGCGGTGCGGCGGTGCGGCACCTGCGTGGAGGTAGACGGTCGGCCGCGCGGAGGCTCGGAGTCGATCGACGACGGACGGTAGCTTTACTGTGTATTATTTTAACGGCGTTGAATATTTACTTACCCACCGGTATTTTAATTGGTATTATGGTAACCCGAAATTTAGGCGCATAACATGATCCGATACTGATTCGTATTATTTTAGTGGTAGGGCTCGATCGCTCAGTCGTAGGACAAGGAAAGCGAGCGCGGTCGATAAACAGATGTGCCATATTTTCTTAAATGTAAATATAAATTATAATACTACTTATGTGCATATTTATTTACGTCTCTGTTGTATATGATACGGGATAACTGCACGTTTAGGTAATCATGTATGAACCATCACAAATGATATCTTATTGGTCGCCTTGTTTGTGCATTTGCTTCTAGTTTTGTATATCTATTTTAAATACCATACGAGTGTTACTACACGTAATGATCGGTAACTTCTATTACCTGCGTTATTTTATCTAAGTAGTTTAGTGAACTGGAGAGGAAGTATTTAATGTTATTTTATAGACAATAACAATCAAAATATTGGAATTGATGTTGCTTCAAGATATTATTACTTATAGGTAATGAACTGTTACCCCAGTGGTTAATGCATCGGAACATGATTTTAGGAACAAATCACTGGTTGAGTGACAATATATGTTACTTGTGGCAATATGACGTTTTAATACTTACTTATACTTAATTATCAATAGACTTTACTTACGTTTGTCTAATAAAATTTTGTAAATATTAATATGATTGTAGAGTCTACATTTCAATATGTACTGTATACACAGATACCTATTACGTATTGTACCGATATAAATCAATAAAAATAAGGTGTAGTTTACGCAAATTTCGTGACTAGTTTTGTTTAATTACTAGGTTAACGGTTAAGTTACGTAATTAAGGAAGCTAGTCCAAATGTTTCGATGTGATGGATGTGAATGCCATGTAGCTAGCGATACGTCTGTTTTCAATACTGATTATGATAGGAATGTATTACTTTTAAGTTGTATCCGAGGCCTCATAGTCACTAGATGTAAAAACATTAGCGTTAAGTAGGTACGTTCACGAGATAATGAGACGCCTTTTACAAAGATATGCGCGGGCGCATGAATATTCAAAAACGCTGCAGTTTTTACATCACGTGGAGATGAGACCTGAAGTTAATGTTGTGCCGTAACAGCACGTTTTAGCAATTTGATTTTTTTTTTGAGAGAGAGAGTCCATTTGCCAAAAATATCTTGTAAATTACATTTTTCACATTTCGTTGTGGGTTCTAGTCCAGTCAAAATTTTGAGGAGTTGTTGTATTATTTTAGTGTTACATTGGCTATTATTTTATTTTTATTTGTCATACGAGAATATCACTCGAGTAAGCACAAGAGTTATCTTGGTTCTAATATATTTTTGTATAATCTAACAATAGAAAAGTAGTCATCTATGGCTTGCGAATAACATAACTAATAGCCATAAAGAATACTATGAACTCGCTTGTATTGCATTGTTTTTCTATTTAATAAATCACTGCATTCAATACCGATGTAATGGTATTAAAACGGGATGATATTCATTTTATTTTTATTTAGAACTCTATAGATTGAATTCGAAAATATTAACTTCTTTGAGAAATTAAATTATTTGTGGTATAATATCACACAATTTGGGTTGTCTAGGTGCATCCAGTCAATAGTTTGTAAACCGTCATACATTGATATGAAATAAATGACCTGTGAACAAATATGTCTTTCATTCTTCCATCTTTTAGAGTTTATTTGACTGTGCGTGTATTTTTATTCAACATTTAATAGTAGTTTATGCAATGGTCATATAATAGGGGTTATTAAAACACGAGCTTGGGTTGGCGAAGCCGAATGTGATAATAATAACACGCGAGTGTTTTGATACATAATTATATGCCGTAGCATACACTTCTTTATCTTCTCTCATACAGTTGAAATAAAACAAAGTTGGAAACGGAAAAAAATATGTGGTACGGCGGGCAATTTAGATACTCATTGCGCATGACTGCTCAGCGCGCTCCTCCGTAGGCAATGACACTCACTACTTTTCCAATACATTAAGTCAATAAATAAAAATAATAAATAATAAGCGCTAATAAATTAAAAAAGTAAAAGTGTGCTATGAAAATTAATCAGTTATTTTATTATGCACTTGTTTGAAAATCGAAGGAAAATGTTGCACTGTAATGGTTTTTTTTAATTTTGTCTATCCACGAATATAAAGTATTCTTATTCTTAAGAATCTAAAGTACAATATTTTTTGAATTCATATTTGGAACATTATTATATTGCAAGACGTGAGTGTAGATAAACATTTTTATATTTGTTCGATTTTTATTATCGAATTGAGGGTAGTTGGTAAATCATCACTAAACTCGCCCTCGACCTACGTCGCGGTTGGTCAGTGGGTAGTCTTACTCTTGTTGTGATCGTGTCTCAAGCTAATCGTTTTAGCATCTTTAGTGTTTGTGGACTCACTACCGTGTGGTGTGCGATCTTCAAGACCTTTGAACCCAGAGTACGTCTAGACTGCCTATCTGTGAAGTGCCGTGCACGCCGCAGGTCTTCTACTGACCCGGGAGTTGAGACGAGGTAGGTGGTGTTCAATTGCCTTCTTGGAGATAGTAGGAACGAACGATTTCCACCCACAAATATTTTACATACACATTCTTAGGTTCTAAGCCGCCAGCAAATATTTTCTTAAAAAGGTTGGTAAAAAACCGAACAACCAGAGTGGTCCTTCGTAGCCGAATGGTATATGAACCCTAGCCGTGCTAGATAATTTTCTACCTAACTCGTAGTTAGTGTGATTACAGACGTTCTGTCCATTTGTCCCTTTTAATTCTGGCCGTGTCAGTGTCATATTAATTCTATTATAGTTTCATCTTTACACTTCATACACATATATATTTATAGATCGTACATAATATTTGGTGTGTTGGTAATTAATTTGCAAAAACATTCGTATAAGTATTCCGTGTTCGTTCGTTTCACTTTGACCACGCCATCTGCGTCGTAGATAAAACAAAATGGCGCGACCGGTTACCCGAAGTAAAGAAATGAAAGAAGTGGCTGAAGCGTGCCAAAGTAATGAATTAACAGTGTTAATTAATAAAAAACGATTTTTTGAGCGAATGCAAAATGCCTATGATCTGTCAAAGGAAATTTCGGATCCCGCATCGAAAGAATTATTTATGATGCACGTGGCTGATATTGATAAATTTACGTACTTCTTTTGAAAGTCTTATCGTTGAAATTCTTGATAAGGAACTTGAATGTGACCCTAAGTCATTCCTTCGTAATCATGAATTGAAAAGTTTTGATGATTTATATTTCCGAGTTAAGTTATGTGCATCGAAATGTGAACCTCCTGGTTATAGTAATAAGGTTGAAGATACTTCGAGCTCTGTGCAGTCTAGTCCAAGACTTCCTAAGTTAGAACTTTTTACATTCGATGGGGACATTGAAAATTTTAATACATTTTTCGAGACATTCTGTTCTTTGGTTTATAATCGGACAAGTATTCCAAAAATAGACAAATTTCACTATCTATTGTCATGCACAAAAGGTTCTGCATTAAATATTGTAAAGAGTGTGCCTATTTCTGCGAATAACTACAAACTCGTTTGGCAAAGTCTTCTTGATCTCTACTTAGATGATAGGTATCTACTTAGATAAAATGCTAACCTTTTCGCCACTGCAAAGAGAATCAACTGATCTTTTGAACTCATTTATAGAAACCTTTGACCATTCATACAAAGCTATAGAAGCGTTAAACATTGAGAATTTGAATAGTTATATAATGTGTCATATTGCTTTGAGGGTTTTAGATCCTCATACACGTAAAGATTTTACGTGTATGAGGATCTTTTTTGAACGGATTGAACGAAATATAAATCAAAAAACTATTCCAAATTTTTCAGATG
Organism: Orthosia gracilis; assembly: GCA_947562075.1. NCBI lineage: Eukaryota > Metazoa > Arthropoda > Insecta > Lepidoptera > Noctuidae > Orthosia > Orthosia gracilis. The sequence goes on along the minus strand of OX387275.1, from coordinate 33,485,704 downwards.
TTATTAGTTTTGTCCAAAATCATATAAAAGTTTTAAGTCATTCTGCATCTTATTCATCGAGTTCAAGTGCACAGCAAAAGAATCAGCGTAAACAATTACCGCCTATAAGGCAAATTAAAAATAATTATTCGCATGTAACTTCAAGCTCAAAATTGTCATGTTTACATTGTGGAGAAAATCAAATCATTTTTAGGTGTAATAAGTTTCGTTATCTGACTAATACACAACGCATTAGCCGTGCTAATGAATTAAATTTATGCAACAATTGCCTAAAACCGAATCATACGACTGCAAAAGTGAATTTAGATGTTATGTTTGTAAGGAGCCGCATCATGTTCTATTACATCGGGATGCGAGCGATACTGGACCTAAAGCGGTTTGTTATTCTGTTCCCACCGTAGTCGAACAAGCGCCCGCGACGGCGTCGTCATGCGAAATGCAAGCGTCCGCTGTCATCAATGATACTAATAATCATTTAGCATCCGCACTTAACTATGCAGTCATATTGGGAACAGCTATTGTACATGTGTTGGATTCATTTAACAACTACCAAGCTGTTCGTGTTTTAATAGATTCAGGTGCGCAGTCGAACTTTATTACACAAAATTGCTTTCAACGTTTAGGATTATCTGCTAAAAGGTGTCCTTATAATATTCTAGGCCTCGGTGGCGAATTAGTCAAGAATAATGGCATGGTATCATTAATTTTAAAATCACTGTGTACTACTTCTTGTTTCAATTTAAATGCAGTCATTTTACCTCACCTGACTTCGGACATGCCCACCGTTAAAATACCTCAAAAAGTAGTTGATGATTTTAAAGATTTACATTTAGTCGTTCCGTGGTTTTATAAAAAGTCACCAATTGATATTATTTTGGCTGGTGACATTTTGCCGTATATTTACGATGGAAAAAAGATGATAGTAAACCCCGATGTACCAGTCGCGTTAAGCAGACAGACAGTAATGGGAAGACTAGAGATGCAATCCTCTAGCAATTGCAATGTTGTAGCGTCTACAACATCGTTAGTATCGTATACTATCGAAGAACATAATTTAAATGAAACTCTCAAACGTTTTTGGGAAGTGGAATCTTTACCGTGTGAAGTTCTTATTAATCCGTTAGAGGAATTAGCGGAAAAAATATACATGGAAAAATATTATCGTGATGAAATCGGTAGATATGTTTCCCCAATTTTATTGAACCCTGACCATAAGGCGCTCGGTGATTCATATAATATTGCTCTTGAGCGACTTATTCAGGTTGAGCGACGTCTGGCTCGTTCTCCAGACCTTCGTAAGGCCTACGTCGACTTTATGAAAGAGTACGAGTCACTTGGACACATGGTACCATACACTGGTACTGAACCTTCGGGTTATTTTGTCCCACACCATTGTGTGTTGCGTCCGTCTAGTACTACGACGCCCTTGCGAGTAGTGTTTGATGGATCCTCCAAAACAAGCTCTGGTATTTCGCTCAATGATACACTTTTGACCGGTAGAAAGCTACATCAAGATATTTTAAACATAATATTAAATTTTAGACTTTACGATGTCTGTTTTACTGCTGACGTGTCAAAAATGTACCGAGGCGTGATCATAGATCCTGCTGATAGGAAGTACCAGCATATACTCTGGCGAGATAATCCTATGGACCCGGTTTGTATTTATGAGTTAACTCGAAATACTTACGGTCTTCGTAGTGCACCTTTTGTAGCTGTGCGTACGTTGCACCAGTTAGCCTCTGATGAGCTAGATCAAAGCCAAGATCCAAGGCGGCTTACATACTGGCCAAAGGCTTTTACGTTGACGATGTCCTATGGTCTTGCCAGACCCTGGCAGAAGCTTGCACGTTGCAAGACGATTTAATTTCCTTACTTAAGAGTGGTGGATTTGATTAAAGAAAGTGGGCTAGTAACTGACCTGAGTTGCTAACAAGAATGCAATCAGATCAGGTTTCTACCATCAACTTTCAAGACGATACGTTATCGTCATCTCTCAAGGTTTTAGGATTGACATGGTTACCTTCGTGTGACTCATTCTCTTTTAATTATAATTTAACTGACGCAAAACAAACTAAGCGTTCTGTTTTAAAACTACTCGCGAGTATATTTGACCCAGTAGGTTTTACCGCACCATGTACTTTTGTCGCAAAGTGCATAATGCAAGATCTTTGGAAACTCGGCCTTGGCTGGGATGATCAGTTGCCATCTGAGCTGACCACCCAGTGGAATAAGTTTATTGCCGAACTGCCAGTTTTAGGTAAATTGCGAATTGAGCGTCATGTTTTAATATCTCACTTCAATCAAGTGCAGATAATAGGATTCTGCGATGCGTCATCGCGTGGCTATGCAGCTTGTATCTACTTACGTAGTGAAGATAAGGAGGGTCACGTGAAAGTTACGTTACTGATGAGTAAATCTAAGGTCGCGCCTCTAAATCCAATTTTGTCAATACCTAGGCTTGAGCGCGAGGCTGCGGTTCTATTATCAAAGCTAGTTAGTTTTGTCGTACAAAACTTAAACGATTTTAAGGTTTCTATTATTGCGTTAGGTGATTCAAACAACGTTTTAGCATGGCTGCAAACGCCACCTTATAAGTTAAAAACGTTTGTTGCTAACCGTGTTAGTCAAGTAATTGCCGTGGTGCCACCAAATTGTTGGTTTCACGTGAACAGCTTAAATAACGCTGCCGATGTTTGCTCGCGCGGAGTAATGCCAGCTCGCTTCGTTAAAGATGCTACGGATTGGGTTCACGGTCCAACATGGCTTTATGAAAGCCAAAAACAATGGCTGATGAAACCATTTTATGTAAAGGAAGGATTTACTATTCCTGATATTAAAACTAATTGTGATACGTTCGTTTTAACTACGTGTGACGATCAAAATATATCATTTAAAAATAGCCTAGAAAAAACATTTAATAAAATTTCATCATTTAATAAATTGCAACTTCTTATGGCCTGGTGGCACAGGTATATGAATAACCTCAAGTCTAAGGCACCTGCTAGGGCATATGGGCCTCTCAGTGCTTCAGAGCTAAAGAAAGCTCGCGATACCATAATTCGAGTGATACAATTAAATCATTTTCATGATGAAATCGAATCGTAGCTAAAAGATAAAAATAAAAACATTGCTTCTCTTTCACCGTTTGTAGATTCTTACAATTTCCTCAGGGTGGGGGGTAGACTCGTGCATTCCGATCTACCTTATAACACTAAGCACCCTGTGCTTTTACCTAAATGTCACACGACTAATTTAATTATTGAATATTACCACAAGTTATATTTACATGTTGGGCCTCGTACCTTACAAGGCATACTGTGTAAAAATTATTGGATCATTAATGCTCGTAGAATGATTAGATCAGTTCTGTCAAAATGCAAGAATTGTTTTCGATGTAGACCTTAATTAAGCCTGCAATGGGTCAATTACCCGCACCTAGATTAAAGCCTGGTAAAGTCTTCGACCACGTTGGTTGTGACTTGGGTGGCCCTTTCTTTGTGAAAGAGAGTTTGAGACGCAATGCAACGGTCCATAAGTCATATTTATGCTTATTCGTGTGCTTTTCCACGAAGGCTGTACACTTAGTTCTTACAGATTTAAGCTGCGATTGTTTTTTGGCGGCATTCGACCGTTTTTTAGCTCGCCGCGCGGACTTTGCAGTTGTTTATATTCTGATTCCGGCACCAATTTCATTGCAGCAGCTAAACATTTAAAAGAAGTTGCGAACTTCTGGAGTAGTAAAACTGGTGCTGATCACGTCATGTAGAATGGCGTAACAACCCTCCTAACGCTGCGAGCATGGGCGGACTCTGGGAGGCAGGAATAAAATCTGCTAAACATCACCTCTATCGTGCAGTAGGTGACAGCTCACTTACGTTTGAAGAATTAAGCACAATTTTCTGTAGGATTGAAGCCGTTTTAAATTCACGGCCTTTGTGTTTTGTCGGATAATCCAAACGAGTTCGAAGTGTTGACCGCAGGTCATTTTCTTATAGGTCAGAGTTTATTAGCTGTGCCAGAATATGACTTTGAGAACGTTCCTCAAAATAGATTGTCACGTTGGCAAGTCGTTCAGAAAACTTCACAGTCCTTTTGGAGGCGTTGGTCAGATGACTATCTTCACACTCTTCAGCAGAGAGCGAAGTGGTTTTCAACTCCGCCTAACTTAATGGTTGGAGTTTAAGTTTTACTGAAGTCACATTTAACTAAGCCTCTCCAATGGAATTTAGTCCGGATTGAGAAGGTGCATAGTGGTGTCGACAAAGTAAATCGCGTTTTAACTCTGCGAACTAAAAATGGATTAATCCAAAGACCTACAAATAAAGTTTGTCCATTACCTTATGCAAATAAATTACCTTCACAATATTATATAGATAGTTTATTTAAGTTTTCTTTTTGTTTTTTTTCTGTACCGTGTACACTTTACATTTAGAACACACTCTGCATGTATAATCATAAGCTTATTTATGTTTAAGTAACTTTTATTTGTGTAACATATTCCACACTTAGCATTCATTTATGGAAATCAAAAATATTGATTTCGGTTGGGGGTATTTTCGATTCTTATTATCGAATTGAGGGTAGTTGGTAAATCATCACTAAACTCGCCCTCGACCTACGTAGCGGTTCTATATATCCGTGGCGTGCAGTACGAATTAGAGCCCTGAGCTGGATGAACGTTTCTTCCTCTCTTGTTGTGATCGTGTCTCAAGCTAAACGTTTTAGCATCTTTAGTGTTTGTGGACTCACTTCCGTGTGGTGTGCGATCTTCAAGACCTTTGAACCCAGAGTACGTCTAGACTGCCTATCTGTAAAGTGCCGTGCACGCCGCAGGTCTTCTACTGACCCGGGAGTTGAGACGAGGTAGGTGGTGTTCAATTGCCTTCTTGGAGATAGTAGGAACGAACGATTTCCACCCACAAATACTTTACACATTCATAGGTTCATAAGCCGCCAGCGAATATTTTCTTAAAAAAGGTTGGTCAAAAACCGAACAATATTGCAAGAGGTTCCAAATCCAAGTACACGCTATGCAATACTCGTATTCGAGGCGGCAGACACCAACATGAACGTCTTCAAAAGTGTTCAACGAAAAGTTCTGTTTATTTATTTATGTACACACAAAACACATAACAGAGAAAATAAATTATTTAGATAGAAAAGCACAAAGGTACTGCTTATTTCAATAGAATTTTTTTCCAGCAGAATGGTAAGTTGTATGATATACGAAGACACAATGTGCAGAAGGGAATAAGGAAACTTTCTGTTTATTCTTCAGACTGATTGGATCTCAACAAAAACTATGATAGTTGTTTGGTAATCATTTATTTTACGCACCTAGGTACAAAACATTTTTTTAAGTCTTATTAACTAGCCATAATATTAAATTAGCCGTTTGACATTATATCAACATACTTAACAAGGAGGAAAATACATTCGTGCAGAGACCTTGTACGATAGCCGCGAAAGCGCTGAAAGATGACAAAGCTTTGGAAAGCCACACCGGTTTCCACCATATTTTCAGATATTTATAGTGAGGACTTCTTCAGAGCCCGCAGAGTATCAGCCATGGCTTCCGCCACTGAGTCTGCGACCTGTATCGTGGAGTTAACACCCATGATGCCGACGCGGAGTGCCTTGCCCGCAGTCGGACCCAGACCAGCGAAGATCAGGATGTTGTGCCTGTTGGAGATAAGTCAGTTTGAAATACACCTGATAAAAATATGGTCAAGGAGTTACTCGCACTTTTAGACTAGAAGTATCTATTATTTACAAAAAAAAACTGAACTGATCAGCATTAGTAAAATTCCCAAAAAAAAAAAAACTAATATTCTGATTAAAATATGCTAAACAACTCGGAGATGTTTATGAATTACTTGACTATTGGATCGAAGCAGATAAGTGCAAACCAATCAATCAATTCACTGTATTCAAAAATCTTTGAAGCTTCTGTTCGCTCCAATACTCGTAGGTAGCCAAAGCGTGTCAATCATATTTCTGGTGAAATAAAGCCAAACAAGCAAAGTATCCTGAAATATAAAGCGAATCGGATTGAATGTTTTAGCGCTTGTTGCTATAAATAGATACTTAAGTAGTGTCCACAAACAACTTATCACATTTGAACGATCGATACTATCACTGATTATTCATACGATCATACCTATAAATAGACTATTGAAAACAACGATATGCATAATTTTACTCCAAAATTATTATCAACACGTAATTTAGCAATTGCCGGTTTTTTTTTAAATAAAAGTTATTGTTTTTCGGATTGTTTATAAATAGTCCTTCTCAGGCTTACCAATTTAATCATATGCTTCAAAAGCAGAAGAATTATCAATGCAAACTTATCCTTGCAGCTATGAAAATAAGGTACCTACAATTTATCAAACCAGTATTCCAAATATGCTGCCTTTCCTCTACACCAGCTGTAGCTTGCGGCTCTGCCCGGGTAAAATTAGTACTTCTATCTTTTTAATTATGTATGTGTTATTACGTATAAGTTGTATTACTGTTAAATTTAATCAAAATCCGTGCAGTAATATCTGCGTGACGGAGTAAGAGCAGTGTGCTTATTCCGAGTTTTTTAACGTACTCACTTGTGATAACGTAAACGATCTCTTATGTCAGAATGTATACAAAAATGAGGTTTCTCCTTAACGTCACCAGACGGCACTTATCCAGTTTCAATACAAATTGTGGTTTACGTTAATGGGATTGAGCGTGAATGAAAACTCGCACTAAGGCTCCTGGTGTCCGCGATTCCACTTGCAAGAACGTATATTGTGTACGGTCGTGATAGAGTAACAAACTTCCATCCATCTATTCATCTTCGAAAACATCTTCGCGTTTATAGAGAGTATGATAATAAACTCAATCAGAATTGTGTTATCGTTTTACCAAATACTAAGAATGAGGTACTTACTTTGCTCTTATATACTTCACGAACTCCATGTAATCGTATCCTTTAGGCAGCTTCACAGTCGTGACGGTAACCAGACGGTCTTCTGGCTTCGGGATCAGGAACTGGAAGGAGTACTCCCGGAGACGCTTGTGGAAGCGGGCGGTGGTGGCGGTGTGACGGGCCCAGGAGGCTGGTAGGGTTTCTTTGATGATCTCCTGTAGACAGGCCCGGAGGGCCCAGAAGAGTGGGGGACTGAGAGTGTGGTGGTATCTGAAGGAAAACGTTGAAAACTTAGAAAGACTGGGCTTTTTAAACTAGAATACCTACAGGTTCATATCGCTTGATAGCGATGCTGGCATGAGTATTATTTCTTGGGTTTATGCTATACTAGCTTCTGCCGGCGGCTTCGCCCGCGTGAATGTCGAAAATTATTCCGAGGGAACATATTCCCGGGATAAAAAGTATCTTGCGATATTCCAGACTGTAATCTATCTCTGTGCCAAATTTCATCCAGATACGTTCAGTAGTTATTGCGTGAAAGAGTAACAGACATACAAACACTCACAAACTTTCGCCTTTATAATATTAGTGTGATACGTATTAGAAAGTTACCTATAGTTAGTTGAAGAAGCGATTATAAGATGTGATAGAGGTAGTTTATTTGGAAAAAACCGGTCAAGTGCGAGTTGGACTCGAGCACCGAGGGCTCCGTACAAACAGATACTTTCACCAACATAATTAGGTAACTAGGTCAACGGGAACTACCATATAGGTCTTCGACCCAAAACCTATAGGTAAATTTTGGTACTTACTAGTTTTCGCTAAAATCTAAATTTGCCCATATCTTTTTATCATGTTAACTCAGGACCTTGATTTTATTAGATGTATATTTTATACATCTAATAGGGACTACAGACCTCAGTATCTGGTATAAATTTCACCTTGCTAGGTCCACTCGTTCCGGAGAAAATCGGTGATGACACACGGAAATACGGACAGACGGACAAGAGAGTGATCTTATAAGGGTTCCTTTTTTACCTTTTGAGGTACGGAACCCTAAAAATGAATAGGTACAAATGAGTTAAAGAATTTAGTAATAGTAAAATGAAAACTTACGTTCTTGTGCTTCCATAGCAGTTCCATTGTTGCGCTAACAACTTAATATCGAAGTAGAAAGGAGGATCGTGCTTCCTGCTTTTAATTTTTGCCCTGTAAGAATAAAAGCAAGTCTTGTTATTGTTGGTCCTTGCACTGGAACGCCTTTGCAGCAATTACACCAATGGCACACAAGCTTTTAAGGGCCTTCCACCGCTTTAGTGCCGTAAAACGGTTACTTTCTAAAGCATACTCCTTAGTAACGGCTAGGTTAATAGGTTTGAAAAATATATATATTTATTATTGATTCATGTACATTATTTTTGAAACAAGGTTTTTTCGTGTAACTAATAGATTTGTTTTAAAAACATTATTAACGACACGATATTTTTTCGGCACGTCGTTTTGGATACTCCTCCAAAACGACTTGGATGTTTAAAAATATTTTTACACAGAAAAATTGATGGCTGAAATTTCTTCCTAACTGAAATAGCATATGTAAATCAAATAATATTTTACAAACAAAACTGTTCCAAAGGAGGTTCAATATTGATATTTTGGCATCGAGCCGGCGCACGGCCAGTACTGCGTTTATATTGGGGCGTATATATCGCCTTAATAAACTAACTGTAGGGACACAACGTACAAGATTACTCAACGCATCTAATATAAGAATGACGCATGGCTGCGCCCGTGATACATAGAGGTTTTTAGTCGCAAATAAACTACAAACCTGCACCTCAACACAAAATGCATTAGAACACACAACTAAAAGTTAAATAACCTAAATAACTATAAGTCCAGGTTCAACTATGTATGGATTGTCTGAAAGATGAAAATATGGCTAGAATGGAGATGATGGAAAGTTGAGGTGAGTGGATTGAACCTACATAAATAGGAACAGGGGTGAAGGAAGGAAGAACGACGATTGATGGTTTTAATTGGACTGTTTGACTTGCTGGAGGAGTTCTTGTCTAAACACTTATGCAGTAGTGGTATTATAAATGTAGTACTATATCTTACTCGGCACGAGCGCTGAATGCCACCGGAGATATCCCAGCTGGTCCACTGAATACCTTTTGAGTGGAGGTGTAGACTCCATCAATACCCCACTCATCCATGAAGAACGGTACTCCTCCTAGTGACACCACGGTGTCCACCAGAAGTAATGTGCCATATCTGGGAACCACGAAAAAAAATTGTAGAAGGAGGTACAACTATGGAGTTTCGCGAAGATTAAAAACATTAATGAAACTCAAAGGACATTTTACAGGTATACCAAAAGTAAAAAAAACTTTTTTACAAAAAAATACTACCGACTTCCAAATAAGAAAACTACAAAGTGAAAAATAACTTTATATTTGGAAGTCGGTGTCTTTCGTAGGTACCATTTTCTTGCGTTACGGACACCGACTTCCAAATATGAAGTTATTTTTCAGTATTTTTTTGTAAAAAAGTTTTTTTTATTTTTCACTTTTTAGTAGTACCTACCTATTAGGCAAGTTGTTTAGTAAGTTACCTTAACGCCAGAATAGATTAGCCGAATATCATGAAACTTGAACATAAAGGGTGAAATGAGAGATCTGCGTACCCTTCAAGAGCGTACTGGCGTGATGATAAGTTATGAAATGGTATAAATAATAAACAGACATGCGATTGCAGCAATCCCGAGAGATTTCCCTTTATTTATTGAAGAGTTCTGTCGTATATCTTCGAAGCTTTCCATCGGATCTTCACAAAATTAAAATGATACCAATTTCGAAATATACTCTTTCAAAAAAAAGTTTAAAATCAGTAAATAGTATTAACCTGGTGCATCAAAATATTCAAGGATTTATGAACAAAGATTTAGAAGTAGAATTATTTATGAACTTTAACAGTATTGATATTCTTTGTATAACAGAACATTGGCTTAAAAGCCACCAGTAATTGTTCAATTTTAAAAATCACCAGGTTGGTAGTACATTCAGCAGAGTTAATGCTATACATGGTGGCTCATTGATTTTAGTAAGTAACCAGCTTAAATTTAAAGACCGTAAGGATATTGTGAGCCTATCTGTTGAGCGGACAGTCGAAATAGCTTGTATAGAATTGGAGCAGTTTATTGTATTAAGTGTATACAGACCCCCTTCAGGATTGTATGACTGCTTTGAAAAGGTAATGGAAGAAGTGTTACACAAGATTTGTAACTCGAATAAATCCATTATCACTTGTGGTGATTTTAATGTCAATTTATTAGAGGACTCAGGTTCTTGTAGTAAAATATTAAGTCTGTTTCAGTCCTACAATCTTGTAAACCTATTTTTGGAGCCCACAAGAATAACCCCTACTAGTGCCACATGTTTAGATAATATTTATACTAATATTATACCAGTCCACAAAGAAATTATAAATTTACTAGATTCTGATCACTGTGGGCAGAGGATTACTATACCTAACCAAAACAACAATGTGGCCAAAAAGGATATCACTGTTAACCCCAAAACTGCAAGTCGCTTGGCAGCGTTTAAAGTTAAACTCATTAAAAAATTACCAATTTTGTCAACTCATGCTGATCCAAATCATCTATATGATGATTTTTTTAATATGTACTGTAAACAATTTAATTCTACCTTTATTCCCAAGACTATCTCAGTTAGAGATAATGCATCATTCAGTGATTGGGCCACCATTGGTATTCATAAATGTAGGAAACGGCTTTATGAGTTGTACAATGAAAGGACTTATGTCAACACTGCTGAATTTAATTTATATGTTAGAAATTATTCAAAATTATTTAAAAAAGTTTGTTGTTTGGCCAAGTCGCGTTATTTGAGTTCAAAGATTAAAAACAGTAGTAACGTTATTAAAACGACTTGGAATATTATTAATAGTGAAACGGGAAGATCTGGTAACCGAAATATTGACTACAGCCTGTCTATTAATGATAAAATCATAAAATCAGACTCACAAGTCGCAGTGGCCTTTGAAGATTTCTTTTCAGATATTCCCATTTCAACTACTAAATCCCTAAACTCATCACCTTCTGTTGCTGAGTCTTTGCTAAAAGAAAATGTTAATGTTTGCGATTCGGAATTTCTTTTTGAACATATTACTTGTAGAGACATAATTAAAACCTTTCACACTTTAAATGTTAAAAAGACTGCAGATCTGTGGGGTCATTCTGTAGAAGTTGCTAAATCTATTATTGATATTGTCGCACCTAGTTTAGCTATTATCTTTAATAATTGTATCGACTGTGGGGAGTTTCCTGACCTTATGAAAAATAGTAAAATAATACCATTGTTTAAATCAGGTAGTACATCAGACCCTACAAATTATAGACCTATTTCAGTACTACCTACGTTTAGTAAAATATTTGAGAAATTAATTTTAGAGCAATTGCAAAGATTTTTTAATTAACATAAATTATTACATAGCAAACAGTTCGGTTTTACAAGGGGTCGTTCAACTACTGATGCCGGTGTTGAGCTTTTAGGACATATTTATAATGCATGGGAAGATAAGTGCGATGCCTTGGGAATCTTTTGTGATTTGTCCAAGGCATTTGATTGTGTTCTTCATGAAACGCTAATCAGGAAACTCCGCCACTACGGAATCCGGAACAGCGCTCTGGATCTTCTTACTTCATACTTAAGTAATAGGATTCAGAGCGTTGACGTTAATGGAAAAAGATCTCCCGGATCTATAGTAACGATGGGCGTCCCGCAGGGCTCAATTCTTGGTCCTTTCTTGTTTCTTATTTATATTAATGACTTGCCATACCTCATAAAGGATAACCATGATATAGTGTTGTTTGCGGATGATACTTCACTTTTGTTTAAACTTAAACGTCAGCAGCTGGTTACTGACGATGTAAATAGCGCGATCTCAAAAGTAGTTCACTGGTTCAATGTTAATAATTTACTACTTAATGAAAAAAAAACCAAATGCATTAAGTTTACCCTACCTCACGTTAGGCAGGTGAAAACTGATGTGTTGGTAAAGGGCGAAGAATTGAATCCTGAAAATAGCACAGTATTCTTAGGCTTAACTTTGGATGCTAAGCTTCAGTGGGGTCCACATATAAATAAATTGTCAAAAAGGCTAAGCTCCGCAGCATATGCTGTTAGGAAAATTCGTAATTTAACTGACATAGAAACAGCCCGTTTAGTATATTTTAGCTATTTTCATAGTGTAATGTCGTACGGTATTCTGTTGTGGGGAAATGCCGCCGACATCAAGACTATCTTTGTTTTGCAGAAAAGAGCTGTTCGATCAATTTATAAATTAAGCCCGAGACACTCTCAGAGAGAAATTTAAGGAGATTAATGTAATGACTGTGCCTTCTCAGTATATTTATGAAAATCTTTTATATGCCCATAAAAATATAAAATTGTTTAAAAAATACAGTGATATCCATAACATAAATACTAGGAACAAACACAAATTTGTAGTACCTGCAACAAGGCTCACGAAAATCGGTGGCTCGTTTAGATGTCAATGTGTGCGCTTTTATAATAAGCTTCCAAGCCACGTACAAGATCTAAGTCTTAATAAATTCAAAACATTCATTAAACGTAAGTTGTGCCAGAAAGCGTTTTATACAATTAAAGATTACGTTGAGGACAAACAGGCTTGGGATTGAGCTGCTCCAATTAATTTTGTTTTTTTTTTTATATTTTGCACCATGAATTTTCTTTTTTTTTTTCTTTTTTTGTTTTCTTGCAATGACAAGAATATTTACTTTTTAAAGTATTATATTATTTTATTTTAAGTTCTTTTTTTTTTTCTTAATTGTTGTGAATGTGAAGACTATGTGGATCATACTTTTTGTTTGTTTTTAATTTTAATTTGTCTAAGTTAGTTTTAATCATGGTCTGGTAGTTTGAGTAGTTTGTGCGGCCTACCCGAATGTCCTTTCTTTGGTATTGTTCGTCGAATCGTTGAGCTCCTTAATTTCTGAGTTGAGCTGCACGGTTATTGACAAATGCGTGCACTGACTGGACAGGTCCACTCAATCTGGCTGGTTCTTTCCTCAAAAGACCATTTCAGACTTCAGTCTACATGGTCTTCACATGATCTAACCAAGATTTTGTCTGGACTTTAAAAGAGACTGTGACCTCTGAGTTTGTTTCGGCCTTTCTTCTCAGAGTAGTCAGATAGGAAACGCCGACTTCATCTAGTTTTAAAAATATGATCGACATGTAAAAGTGTTTGTACAAACCTACTTACAGAAATAAATCATTTATCATTTATCATTTCATACAAAAAACAACAATTTTCAAAATCGGTCCACAATTGACGGAGATATCGGTGAACATACATAAAAAAAAGGAAAAAAAAAACATACATGAAGTCGAACATAGAACCTCCTCCTTTTTGGTAAGTCGGTTAAAAAGTAACTCAACTCAACGTCAAGAGAAACGTTTATAGAAAATACGGAAATTTTTAGAATAGTCGTTCGGAATCACCGAAAACTTTTATCTTAAGTTTTACCGCGCTTGGTATTTTCAACTGCATGCTAATTGCAGACTCCTTCACAGGATGCAATTAAAGAGTTTTCAACTCGAACGTATTCAGGGAGACCTAGATCTAAGTAAAAAGCCAAGTCAGGAATGAAAGAGACAACGAGTGTAATTAAATTGTTCGGTTCCCGTGTCCCAGTCTCAGTGTTCCTCGGGCAATCAAATAGTTTTTCTGCTAAAGTTCGCTGCTTTTTTAATTTGGAATTAAAAGGACGACAGCGGGAATGGATTCAGCTCAGATTGGATAAAGCCCGGATTGTGGTTTTTATAACAGTTCGTTAAGTTGACAGACAGGGAGCAAAGATGGGCGGAATAGATAACGAAACTTCCCTAAACTTTAGTTACCGCTTGATTTTGGGTGATGGTGTTTAATTCTAATGTTTTTCGTCTATGATATAGACCTAAAAATAACGAAAACTATGTTAATCTTTGCAATTTCAACGAACATGACTTTAAAATTACTGAGCTGATAATAGGTCAAATAAATTGGTCTATACAGCAAGCAAGTTGAAAATATGTTCTTACTTTGTTCTTCATTATGTAAAACGCGTTCTCTGTATAGGTCACCGGCGGCGTAGTAATCCGATACGTGACAACTGACCAAGCCTAGACTTAACTCAATAACTACGTGGCACTGAACCTATTCTGTTAGGTACTAGGTATTATCCTTTCTCTGAGCTAGACTGGTTACCAGGCAATGTCAGTGATTCTATTATCCCTTATTTGCTAGTTCAAATAACAGAGTCGCGTTTTATAGCAAGGCTCTTTGCCTTTCATGTTGAGGGAATGTTTGAGTAGTCTTAAGTAAATATGGGACGTTCTAAAATATAATGTCATTATTTGAGATTCCAATATTTTTTTCTTTGACTCAAATTAATAATAAAAAAGTCTCATATACAGTAAAACAAAATTGCAAGTAGTCAACAGAAAAATTAACTGCATCGTATAACGAGGAGTATTTTTTGGGCTTATTAATACCATTCATAAAACCGCCTTCCTTCTATTGTTTTAAACGCAGTGCTAACTGGCCATTCGTGTCCAAAATAATTATGTGACGCCATTAATGTTTTCTTTTTCACTAATTTGTTTTTAATTTTCAAATTTTTCATAAAAGCCGGCCAGTATTTTTAAAATTACATTTGTAGGCACACCTCTTTGTTGATAACCTATTTAAGTGTGCATGGCATGTGTTTTTTTTTTAAACATTGCCCCGCTCTAGGAATTTCTTCCCGTATCGTGGGTGCGTTTACAAACATATAAACTCACATAAACAAACACCCAGAGCCGGAACAACTATCTGTAGGTCATACAAATATTCGTTCAGTGCGGGAACCGAACCCGCGACACGCAGCGCAGCAGTCAATCGCTCAACCACTGCGCCAACCGTGCACCGAACGAATAAAAATGTTTCTATTTTTGTAATGTCTTCGCCCTTAGGCCTGAAAGTTTCTAAAGGTCTCACGAGAATTCGAGAAGTGACAAGGTGGAAAAAGTGTCCGTAGAAAAACAACTTACTTATGGCAAAGATCACCGAGGCCCTGAAGATTCTGTAGTGTTCCCGTTGAAGAATCTCCATGGGTGATGAAGAGTCCAGCTGGACGCAATCTCTTCAATTCAGGCTCCAGTTTCTCAGCACTAAACGTTTCGTCCATTGGGATACTGACCACTTCAGTTTTAATGCCTGAAAAAAAAACAATAGGAACTCATTAAAGGTTGTTTATGCAGGCGTGAACAACGATATTAAACATACTTTGGGAATCTGTTCAGCCGTTGTGAGACATACAGACGTTGCAGGATAGGATTGTGTTTGTAAAAAATAATAAAGTATGTTAATTACCGTATCTGTTAGCTATCATGAACGCGCGCTGCTCCCATATGCCCCTGGAGGCGAGGAGCAGAGTTTCGCCAGGACCCACTAGATTGCTGATCACAGCCTCCATACCGGAGTGACCAGACCCACTCATTGCCAGCACCAGCTTGCTACGAGTTTGGAACACGTACTGCAATCCAGCGCGAATATCATCCAAGACCTGGAAATGAAGATAAAATGAAAATTATAACCCCACACAAAAGAAAAATCTTCAGAATCAGAAATCATTTATTTGCAAGGAATGTAGGTAACAAAAAAAAAGTTAGTTTTGATGGTGTAAAAAAGAAAAAATCAATTGGATACAGTATGGCATGCAACATTAAGCACTATAATAAATATAAGCATTGCAAATCTATATTAATAAAAAATTGGCAGTTTATCAATTTCTAATGACATATTCTTCAAAGTCAAATTCACTGAGAAAATAATAGTCCTATACTTCATAAAAGATAGCTTGATCTCTGCGACAGCTGTCAATATCAATACAGTAGCAATAGCTCTTGAAAGGCTAACGATAACGTAACAATAACGTATACGTCAGATTGACATATGTCGCAGAGATCAAGCTATCTTTTATGAAGTATAGTGTAATTTTGAATATCATTAGTTATTTATTGTAAATAACTGATCCCATTTGCATAATATTCTTTCTTAATAAAGTTGTTTTGAAACTACCTGAATGAAATAGGGTTCTTGTCAATACAAAAACCCTGAGAAATACTGAGACCCCAATGGGTCTCAGTAATTCGGTCTTGAAGAATGATTTTTGATTGATCATTGTTTCAAAATGATTTAGGTTCTTTTTAATAAATAACGCTACCTCCAGAATATAAAATGAAAACATAGGAATACAGCTGTCTGTTGAATGAATGCCGATCATTGATCTCAAGCAATATTTTTGGGCTCTGAATACCCTTTCTCGTTCACTGCAATTCCCCCAAAATACTACTCCGTATTTTAAGATAGAGGCAACCAGACCATGGTGAGCTATAATGATGGTGTCAATATTAACTTTTTTCGACAAATTATAGAGAATACGAGTATAAGCTACTCTACTTGATCTTTTTAACGTGATTGTCTTGCTATAGAAATCTATTTTTTGAAATAGATTGGCATTAAGGTTTTTTTAGAACCAATATCCTTAGTAAAACCTACGTGGTATAATTTTAATACCACTGGCTACTAGAGCTCAAAATAATGATGAGATGCCATTAGATATAACTTTTATTTCTTTCTTTTTATTATTATTGTGGCTCATAAGTGACACATAGAGCGGCTCTAATCCGTTTAGTTTATGTCCAACCTTTATGCTCTTCATGTCAAGTTCGAATTAAAATTGTCAAAAAAATCGTATGCAGGTAAATTCAGAACGATGAGTAGCAGAAGAAAAGGTAAATGTTTCCCAAAAAATGCTTACATCAGCACCTATATTTTGTCTATACTTACTTTAAGTCTAAATTGCTAATCAGAATACCACGTTCTTAAAATAAGTGCCTACAAATGACACAAAAATTTCAAAACCTAAACAAAATACTAAAGCTTTCTCATTCAGAATCATATTTCAAATAGGCATTCAACGAAAGAAGGCGTCATTAAGTTCGAATAAAACATATGAAAGGAAAACCTCAACTCAAATTTGTGCTTACTCTTGAGATATGACAATGGCTGACCTTGGTCGACCGTATGTTTGCCAACCCTGATATAATGGGAACAAACTCAAAAAGGTTGTTTACCCCTCAAAACACTCAGGAGTATTGCGGTGAGCAGCATTCTTGTTACTCATGAGCGAGACCTTACTTTATTATTCATGTAATTTCACCTGAATACATAAGAAACCAAGGTTTTGTTTTTACATAACAGGCTTGTATTCTCGTAAGCACCGAACAGTGACGTCACTAGCGTTTTTCGCAGGTCCCCAGGCCAAATAAAAGTTCGAAAGTTAAATTATCATATGAATGTAGTAAGGATTTCTGAAGTTTGACAACCAAGTTTTTACAAAGTACGAATATAGGAGAAGAACAAGGGCTTAGAGGTTCTACACACAAGTTATCAATGTGCTAAGTTATAGACAACAATTGATAGAATTAAAATGAATTGATTGAATTAAGTTAAACAATTCTGTTGTAAATATCTTAACATTGTTGTGGGTTACATGTTTGTGAATTAAGATTTGAGGCTTTCTTGTATTTTTTTCTAGTATATAGTACCTGATTTTTTCTCAAATAAATAAAATAAAAATAACACAAAAATGACTCCAATCACTGCTGTGGACGACCTACCCAATCAGCACATCCCAAAATAAAATAATAATACTTACGTTGAAGAACTCATCACAGATCGGTGTGAGCACAGGCTTACTGAGAACCGCCGCGACGGAAGGGTAGTAGTCACAGGGTCCCGGTCCACACAGCAATGGCTTCACAAACTCCCTGTCCACTATCCTCGGAGGAGGCACTATGAATTTGCTTGAAGACATCTTGGTACTGGATGTTAAGGTGTGATTAAGACACAAGAGAAAATTCTCAGTCTGTGTGGATCAAGATATAGAAAGGTTGATGTTCCGAATGCTTCCGATGTTAAATTAATAAGTTAGTCTGTGTAGAAGCCTTAAGAAGACAAAGGATGAAAGGACTCACTTTATAAATAACCACGTTGAACTTTAATCGCTTTATGCACGTACTTAACCGTATCGCACCGTGTTATGTTGTGGTCAAGATAATTTTATACCCCGTCTTTTATCATTCGGCTTTGGTTATGTTTATGGTCATTAAGATAACAGTAGTAATCTCATTAGGCACGGTGACAAATATTATGGTGTAATATGCCTTCTCACGACTTCTTTTAATTTTGTGCCTCATTTACATTCAGATATATCTAGGTTCAATTACTGGCACGCTCGCCAGAAACAAGCTTGTCTCGAGTGAAACTATCTCGCACTCAGTGACCGATATTCGGCGCAAGTATTCGTGAAGTTTGGTTACCGGAATCGGGTTAATGTTTAGATTTAGTGCTAATAGGGTGGTTGTAAATTTGCTACAATGTTCTGGCGCTATCGGATGGCACATTTGGCAAGTGCGCCGCGCCACCGCGCCCGGGGCTCGCGCCGCTTGCCAGCCTCATATTTGTTCCACATGCTATCGTTGCTAGCCTGCGGTTTAACAATTGTTTTTATATCCCAGTTTACCATTCATTTACAGTATGTTCGTTTACGAAAAACATACATGAATGTATTTTAATGTTGAACCGTGCCACAGATAAGGGAGGTCAAGAGTGCATTTGGCAGCGCGCTTATTGACATGATAGTTCGTCGTTTCCGAGCTAGAACCGA
Organism: Orthosia gracilis; assembly: GCA_947562075.1. Taxonomy (NCBI): domain Eukaryota; kingdom Metazoa; phylum Arthropoda; class Insecta; order Lepidoptera; family Noctuidae; genus Orthosia; species Orthosia gracilis. Next base: position 33,466,994 of record OX387275.1, on the reverse strand, counting down.
GGTTATATAAGACTGAGACGTGGGATGAAGATGGAACGAGCGCAATGTTGTCTCGACAAATTGATTCGATTCCCATCGCGACTGTCGAAGCGATCCCGGCTTCCCGGCGGGACACAGCGGAGCGAAAGACAAACGACCGCCGCCGGGACCTTCACGCTTGCAAACAACGCGGCTCCGGCAGGGATCTCATCGTCTTGTCGGAGCTGCAGCCGTGAAATGCGCATTGAATATTTGTTTGTTTACACATTTGAGTTTGCCTTATGTTTATGAATTTATCAAACTTGTAAACAGATTTGAGTTCTAATTGGCATGGTTTAAATGACCTGAGCAACGGATCACAAAATAAAAAGAAATTATGGTTTTACTCACTGATTCGTTAATTACTTCTGTTCAAATTGAGTGTTAGTTTTTAATCATAATGGGTATCACTGTGTCCCTCACCGCTGCCTAACGAGAACTGATGATAAATGGTGGTTATTAGTTTATGTATATTGATAAAATTGTTACAATACAATAGTTTACAGTTAAGTTTATAGTTTATAGCCATAGATAACATGAGAGAATAACATAGTTGTCTTCCTTTTTCAAATGGATGATGTTTTGTTTTTTTGCCCGGAAAGTAATCTAACGGGAACGAAGAGTTCACAGGTATTTCTAAATTTTTACCCGACCGCCGAAGGAGGGTAATGTGTTTATCAATCTATGTATGTATGTTTGTGTCTATTTGTTCTAGAGACCAAATGCGTTGGCCGATTTTGATAATTCTTATGCAATCGATTCATCTTAATCATGCGAGTGTCACTTGAAAATTGGAAAATAGAAAAACCGGCCAAGTGAGTGTCGGGCCACGCGCAGTAATAGGGTTCCGTAGTTGCATTATAATGCGGACTAAGAAGAGGGTTTTTATTGTTACATGAACATTAAAACGGTTTCAGCAGCTCGCAACGTTTAAAAACGGCCCACATAGGACGATGGAGACTGAAGAAGGAGTTATAAAATCCAACTTCACAAGTAAAGTTAAAAAAATATTATCTATTTGAGTACCACCGCAGATAGAGACAAACGTTTATAATAAAGATTCATACCCAGCGTCACTTAATAATTTAAATATTGCGGTTTTGCCGTTACGGAGATAGTCTTCGTTAAATTCGCAAAATATTTACAAACCGAAAACAAATATTTTAGTATGAGTATTTTCAAACAACCTACTCAACTACCAAAAAGTAAAATCAATCTCTTATCCTATCAATCAAATGGTTGTTTGTTCCTATCATTATTCAATGATAGGAACAAACAACCAACGTAAATAAGCTGCAATAAATAATCTATATGAAGGACATCAATTGCGAAGGAGCCATGGGAGTGCGCATTAGAGCCACGGGGAATGGTATGACGGTATGGTTTGTTCCTGGATCCTCACACGCATGCTCCTTGTTTCTTTCTCTTTCAGAATTTGAAAATTTTTGAATGTATTCACTAGTTCGTTTTTGAAAGTTTTTCGTTACTCAATTTAGTCAGGTCGGATATTGACATTATAGATGGATGTCGACAAAAAAAAAATAAGTTACCTAATATTTCTATAAGATAAAATTATAAAGAGGCCTATTATATATCGCCTCAATGAGCATAATTAAATGAGTACAGGATTTCAAATTGATTTTATTTATAAAAAATAAATAAGCTTTCAAATAAAAAAAAAAACAATTCTTAATTTTTCGTATTAATAAATCAGGTATCTATTGATATTGATAATGTTATTAAAATGCAATGTGTACTGCACTGATGTGACCTTAGTTGAGAACCTAGTAGTAAATACCGACTTATGACACGAATGTCAAACTTACGGCAAACGCAATTAAGTTTATAATTGCGACCACTGAGAATACCGCCATCTATGGTCGGGTAGCGGCATTTGCTTGGCAATCGAATCTATTAGTTTGACTTTAGATTACAAAACGTCGAAATACTTAATTCGTCACTAACACATAATAGACACTCCCGCGCGCATGCGCCGTACGAACCGGTACTGCCAACGATTCCGCCCACTATAGTGCGTTATTCGAGCTTAAGCATTATTAATTTAGAAATCATTATTATTAAGGATGTAATGATTTTATTTTTGAAGAATTTTACATGGTTCATAAGTAAATATACTTAATAAATAATATATTTACTATCTGTTTTACACAACTAACAACGTTATTTTAGTAATTTTTTAATGCCACTTCTACAAAAAATTTACTATTCCAATCAGTACATTTTATAAGTTAGTCGACTATTTCTTGTAAACTTGTAAAGCCTAGTCAGCTGTGATAGTTTTCCTTTTAATTTCGTTATACATATATACTACCGCCGTGATTTTTTTCACATAGCCAAAAGCAACTATTTCAGTGGCAGGGAGGATACTTGACTTTAACAAAAATTTACAATTAAAAGCTTAATTTTACGCAAACGGATCTCTGAATCGAATAATGGTTTTAACAGACCCGTAATATTTGTGAATGGCCTAACTATCGGTACCCCACACTATGGGATAGACGAGAAAAATTAACATCCCTACTTTACGTCTACAGGAGGTACTATCACGGTCTAAAGTGCAGTCCTATCTTCACGAAACTATACCATAGCCAATCAGTACCACTTACGACCTTCTTCTATAGACACATCACACTCATACACGCACCTATATATAGAACTCCTTCTTAATGAACCAATGCGAACGCGACATAGCTGCAACGTCATACTATTTTTTTGAATCACAAAACATGTGGGTGTTCCAAATCCATCCTCATCTGAACAAACGTTTACCTAAACTTTATATCATTGTGGGTAAATTTCAAACATAATACCCACACGTTTTGTTGCCAACATCGATCGCACTTACTCCCGTATATTGCTATTCATCAAGAATCCTAGAGAGCGCGGTAGATAATCATTTAACTTTAGGCTAGTTTGATTAGAATGAGGTATTTAATTTCATAGCCAAACATACGAGTAAGTGTCCATCTGTCTGACCTAACGGTTAACACTGCTAGATAAATCACGATAAGACTGGTTCAAATCCCGTAACACATAAAAATAATACTATTTTATTTTTCTATATTTATTTTTCTATACACGTTTTATAGATTTTTAAATATTATTTTTAACTTAAAAAATAATGAAATTGTTATTATTATAATTTAATACACTTAATTTATGAATATGATATCTATTTCTTCTTTAAAACTGAAAGCATAAATATTATTAAACATTTGTATCTTTTTTAACATAATCTCATAAATGATAAAAAAAATATTAAATACCGTAGCATAATAATTTTATTATCCTTTTGATAATATTATGTTCGTCACTGCATTAATTACTTTTTAATTATTATGACCTAATGTATTCAGTTGTTAGAAAGATTTGCGTTTAAGTGTTTAATTATTTGGATCTTGAGCAGTGCATTTGAATGAGGGCAGAACTTGTTATTTTATTCGGTAAAATCACCGAAGATGAGGATATATTGAAACAATATGATTTATTTGAAGAACTAAGTGTTAGTACGACGTTGTTGGTTGGTGAACATCAATCAGAGCGTTCGTGGTATTATAATAGCGGTTTAATCATAATGCAAGCAAACATAAATTTAGGAACTAGGGCACACATTGTTGCCTTGCATAAGAATAGGCTAAACACAAATTTCTGATGAAACCGGATTAAGTGTAAGTTATATTATAAAAATAATGTGATGATTTTTTAAATATGGTGCATGATATTTTTGTGTCAATTAAGCAAATAAAGCGCTTTTTTAATATTTAATAAGTCCTTTTTTATTTTTCAGAGGAGAACTGTGATTCTTTGGATAACGAGGTTTGAGGAAGAAGGAAATCTCAAGAGTCGTGCATGAAGTGGCAGACCACCGCTTATAAGTCAGTCTCAATGAAGTTTTGTGGTGAATGAATATGAAAAGGGTAGTATTTAAACGAGCGACAATAAATTCAAGTTAAAGATGTAAAAAATACTGAATATGGCTTACTGAAATACTAAGTGGGCGACAAACAGTGGGCGAATACAAATGTTTAAAACAGCGACTTGATTAGTACTTTGGCAACATAGTCGACGGAGCCCCGCTCCTATTTCCGTCCGCAGGCTCTAAAGTAACCTAACACGAACGAGATGACGGGTGCTGAGTTCGCTCGCTTTGCTCGCTCACTTCAGCTCCCGTCATCTCGTTCGAACCTAACCTGTCCGTGTCGGGGTGCCCTAAGCTCCCGAACTCGCTCCGCTTGCTCTTGTACCAATTCGTTGAAAACACAATTATACCCGAATTCCCGCGCTGCACAGCGATGTCGCCTTCATTTACGATGAAGAATAATATGCTAATATAGAAAAAATAGAACCCCAAATACAGATATAGTATGTCACAATATTATTACTGCAGCTCACAAAAACCTCCTAAAAGGTATTCCTCAAACCGGATAAATAGTTGCTTACTTAGTATAATAGTCGCCCATTCAGTATATTTTTCACCCGGTTAATTATTTCCCATATGAAAACAATGGTTTTATACCAACTAGGCGTTTTGCTAGTGAATTTGATACCCACGTCATTGCGCACTGTTGGCCGCGCACTCCATGCCGAAGGAAAGAAGCGACTTCATTTAGTATTTTTTTAAACAAATTATTTATCATATAATAATATGGATTAATAATTTGTTTTGTTTGTTTTACAATGACGAGACACTGCATTGTATTTCTTTATTTTATTCTATCGTGCTTACAAACTAAAATCAGTATTTGAAAGCTTTTAACTTGAACCACTGCCTTATCTCGGGAATGTGTTGAACTCGTTTCTTATCTAGGTGACAACGAATCATTTGTTTTCTTTTACCATCACTGGGATACTTCTAAAATATTTGCATATTGTTGTATTGTAAGTGACAATTTGTCTTAATGTGAATCAAGATATTTTAACCGATCTAAGAAAAAAAATATTAAGTTAAAAAAAGTTTTAATTGTATTACAATAATATTATTTATTAATATTAAATTGATTGTTTTAACTATTAACGGTATTATATGTAAACGTCATTGTATCTTATTATTTAAATCAATAGTTGGCTGGTTTTGAAACAGGGGATTTCCTGGCAATAGTAAATATTTAGCATTGTATTGTTGAGGTTAAGCTTCAATCCTCTTTTCCCTGTGAAAACGAATTATTAAGCTATAGCCTCAATAATTATTAAAAAATTAAAACACAAATATCTTTTTTTATCTGCCTGCTATTTAAATTAGTGTAAATAATATTGATCAAATCAATAAATTACTTTATCTACACACACAACGTAATTTTCCAAATATGAATTCAAAAAACTATTGTATAAACACGTACTTTATATTCGTGGATAGGTAAAAAAAAACCATTACAGTGCAAAATTTTCCTCCGATGTTCAAACAACTGCATCATAAAATAATTTTTAATTTTTATAGTACACTTTTACTTTTTAATTTATTGGCGCATAAATTCTCATTGACTTAAAGTATAGTGCCCGGCACGTAAGTTGGCAAGGTTTTTCCGTAGTGGGGGTAAGTTCGCACATATTCCGCGAACTGACCAACCACCATATAGAGCGAACGGAACGTGGACGCGACACGATTGGTTAGTCGATCCTTGTGTCAACTGACCAACCATTCGCACGCTCGGAACGGTCCTACACCTTGTCCGCGCCCCGCTTGACTACCAAAGATACCTAAAAAACGACTTCTGCGCATTTAACGACTCTTGCCAACTTCGTGCTGGGGATTATAGAAAAGTAGTTTCTGTGCAATGAGAACATATTTTTTCCGTTTCCACTTTTGTTTTATTTCAATTGTAAGAGTGAAGATAAAATAGTATATTTAGGTATTAAAACACTCGCGTGTTATTTATTAAACATTCGGCTTCGCCTCATTTAATAAACCCACGCTCGTGTTTTAATAACCCTTATTATATGACCATTCCATAAACTACTATTATTTTCAACATGTTTTCTTTTTTAATGGTGAAAACAATGGAAACAATAAATACAAAGGATGCTCAAAAAATCTTTTGTTTTTATTTAATACCTGTTCTAAGATGCATACCTTTCGCGTAACTAGCCGTTATTTGTTACTATGAGTATAGGTTACCAAAAATACAAAAAGAAACTTCATGCAGCGGATATCTGAACTCGCGTCTATAAGGATCCCGCTTTGGAGTGGCACTCTCTAATAAATCTGCCACGACTTACGATAACTACTATGTCGAATTTTAGACTTAGTTTTGAATCGGCTCGACACGGACTTTTGGAGTTATATCTAAGTGAAATGGGTATTTTATCTTTGCGTGGCGTTGACCACGCCCCTTTACCTCGTGCTTAGACTGTATGATGCCTTATTGTTTGCGTTGACACATAACGCACAGAACCGTACAGGTGACTATAAACATAGAGATCTGACAGCAATTTAGACCCCGTAATGAAAAAAAAAAAATTTTTATTTACCACTTTGTCAGAATTATTAATATGTATACCCATGCCAAATTATAGCTTTCTAGTATTAAAAGTCTATGAGATAAGCTGTGGACAGGCGGACATAGCGAGACTATAAGGGTTCCTTATTGACTTCAGAACCCTAAAAATGGCGGATTTTGGGCGCCATATTGTGAGGACCCAAATATTATTTTTCTTTCTAACCCATCTTGTGAGGTATAAAAATAAAGGATTTTAAGAGGTAATTCAAAAATATATAAAACGACTTATATGTTTAAATGTACAGTAAGGCCGCAAAAGGCCATAAGAACGCTAAAGATTACATTGCTACGAACCGAGCGAGCACGATACTTCCGTGCGTATGTGTGCGCGTGTATGAGTATCCACATTCCACAGATAACACACACTAAGGAACTGTCGTCGCACTGAGCTTAAAAACATCATTATTATATTTCTGTGCCATTGAATACGCATCACACAGTCACAGAGGCGACTTGTTCTTACCATTGCATTGATAAAATTCGCGCAAATATGTCATGTGCTGGTAGCCGTATGAACTAAGTGTTGGATTCGCAAATAACGTAGCCCGAGTTCAAATCATGGTCGGTCCGTTGCGGTTATATCTTACTTTGAAAATTCCCAATCTATATTAATATACAGTTGTTGTTTTTTATAGTGTAGTTGTTTTTTATAATTCTATGAAAAATACTATTGCATTTTTTGCACTAAATAGTTGCAAATTACGAATATGATCTATTAACCACAAGAAGAATCACATTCGTAATTTGCAATTATTTAGTTGTTACATCTTTTCGATGTTGTAAGGTGGAAATAAAAAGACGTGTTTAATAAAAATGTTTATTCTTTATATTTACAAATTAAACATTTATTAGAACTGTGACGTCGAATTCTTACCTAGACAAAAAAGTTATCTTGTAACCGTTATCTGTGTTACGTGTAAGATTGTTTGTTGGAAGTATACCCACTTAGACCATTCATAATATAAATAACGTAACAATGAAAGGATATTATAATTTTAATAAAATAAAATATAATTGTTTATATCCAGTTATTTATTGAAAAGTGATATAAGATTTAGACTTTTTAAACATTTTATTTTTATATAATGTCATAATGAATGTATTGAGGTCATAACTTAATTGTTCATTTTCTTGACGAAAAGAAGATTGAAACTAAACCTCAATTTCTGTTAAAAGAACTTTAGTTCTCACAAGATAATCGTCAATTAGATGAGAAAAATAAATTGAACTATTATGTTAGAACAGTGCGGGTAGAAGAATAAAAAACAAAATAGAATCATGATTATTGTCAACAAAATTGTAACGAGTTCACTGCATTCTTAAGATAAGGCCATGGCACAAGTTAAAAGATATAGCTGTTTTAAACGAAAGTAAACACAATATAATACAGTGTTTGTTAACGAATAATCACGGATATTACGGCTTTTTAGCAGGTTTTCTGTGATGCACGCCTTCAGCGTGAAGTGCACGGCGAACAGTATCTATCGAGGTGTCATTAATGCCGCAAAATGTCTTGTTGGTGCGAAACCATTCGTTTCGTATACGTCCACCATATGTCGTCGCTGCGCCTCGCTAATAAGCTTCGGTCTCCCACTTCTCTTTCGACTAGCAAGGCTACCTTCTTCCTCATATCTTTTTATCCAAAGACTTACAGTATTTTTCTAAAACAAAAAAAATATATATTAGGCAGCTATACCTACTTGACTTCATTTTCATTAAATAAAATGTTAATAATCATAATTATTGAATATAATTTTATAATAAAAATGCATTTATAAAACCAATAACCAATTTATAAAGTTACAATTCATTAATAGCTATTATACTCACATTCAGTCCAGTTTCTTCAGATATTTGTGTTTTATTAAGACCACTTTTATGCAGCCCAATGATAGTCGCCCTCACTTCAATACTAATTTTAGCCTGCATTTTTCGAATATTACAATACAGTTAACCACACGTCACTAACCAACAACTACAACCAAACGACATTTCATTTCGGTCAAGTCAAAACTCATGTCTACCTCGCAGAAATCAAATTCTTTATTTAGTTTTTTTGTGATCTACCTTTCTAACTCTAAGAAATGTGTGAACAAGTTAAAGAATAATTTAATATATGTAATGCTAATCCATAACTTCCAATCGGGTAAGAACTCACAAAAAGTCAACAATTGCGTGGGATTTGAACTTGCGGCACACTGATTTGCGCTTCAATCTGTGTGCTCTATACCACTGGGCCATCTTGACTTATGCTAAGTTGATGAAATTGTGAATTTCAATCATTTCTTGGCGAAAACTTGAAAATAGAAGGTCGTAAGTCAAACTAAACGTCAAACTAATACGTTTTGAGAATTCTTATCGACTTTTGCAAGTGATAGTACCTTATTCGAAAAAAGAAAACTAAAACATTATAAATAAAAAAAAAACAAAAATCTAAAAACCCGACTACTTAAGAAGCGAACTAAAAAGACCTAAACATGAAGAAAATCATGTTGTCCCGTCAGAGGATACATCTGGTTTTGGTCAGCCAGCTAGCCAATATGTATCCTCCGGCTTTAACAAAGCTATGCTGGAACTTTAAAGTGAGTTGGACGTTTATTTTATTGGTTTCTTTACTTTGAATTCTGAATTATTTATACAATCATTTCGTAAGATATCGTATGATAAGTGTACTATAAAAATGAAAACATTTTTTTTGTTTTGTTATGCCTGGAAAAATGTTGGATGGTGGATAAATATTTGTTTTTATGGTAAATAGGATGAATAAAAGAGATGTATTAATTTGGTTGATCTATTAATTGTATTTATTATAAAATATAATTAAAGTAACAATACACGCATGTACATATTATATAATCGGTAACACAAAGTTTCTTAAAGTTAAATAAATTGTTTTATTAATAATGAAATCACTTTGGTGGATGAACGGCTCGGAGAGTGTCCGCCATGGCGTCTACACATATGTCCGCTACTTCAGTTCTAGCATTGACTCCCATCATGCCCACGCGCAGAGCTTTGCCCAATGTTGGGCCGCGGCCTTCTAGGATCAAGATATTGTGTCTGTTAAAGTAAAAATGGTCAAGTTAGTGTATTTGAAAGTATAACGTAAATAAAATCCTTCGCTAAGAGAAGGAGGCTGTTACCTATGTCTACTTTGATTTCGAGTGAAGTAAGATGACGGGGTAATTGGGATCGACCAAAATTAATACAACAACAAAAAACTTGTGGGTTGGTGGATGTCTTCAAATTTTTGGTTCTACGACATGCCACTGCTTTTATTTATTTTTATTTTAAGGTGGTTGTTTATGTTCGAATCGTATCAACAATTCGATTCAATAATCCACCACTACTCTCTTCTGAGCCATTTTTTAGTTTCAGTACTATTCCAGCAATTCTGAACGTAAAAATGCTTACTTTTCCCTCATGTAGCCAGTAAACACCAAGTGATCAACTCCTGGAGGAAGTACCACAGTAGTGACAGTCGACAGTCTGTCTTCTGGATTCGGGACGAAGAATTCGAAGTTATATTCCTGGAGACGTTTGTGGAAGTGAGCTGTGCTGGCGGCGTGACGGGCCCAGGAGACTGGCAGGGTTTCGTTGGAAATGTCCTGGAGGCAGGCTCGGAGAGCCCATAGCATTGGAGGACTCATCGTGTGGTGGTATCTGAGGAAATACTTAGACAATAAATAAAATAAAATAGTCGGGTACAAAAAAATGCCTGGAGCTGTGATTATGAATCTGTGTGATTGAGCAAATTGTGATTTGTTTGCTATTTAAAAAAAAAACAGGCTAATTCAAGACTCGCACCAAATTCGGCGAGTTCTTAGTGAGAATTCGTTTTAACTATAGTCTCTCACGTTTATATATCCAAATTATAATAATTATGTCCTTAATTCGTTACGGTTAAAAATCATTAAAACCAATGTATTTAAAGGTAACGGGCATCACTTACTGTCTTGTGTCTCCGTAGCAGTTCCACTGAAGAGCTAACAATTTGACGTCGAAGTAGAACGGAGGTTCATAATTCCTGTTATTTATCTTTTGTCTGTAAGAAAAGCAAAAATAGGTTACCTAATCAAATAAATATGAAATTACTGTTATTGTTTTTTTTTAATAGGATATTATCTTACTCTGCGCGGGTGCTGAATGCCACTGGAGCAATGCCAGCTGGGCCACTGAAAGCCTTCTGAGTAGAGGAGAATACACCATCTACTCCCCATTCGTCCATTAGGAAGGGTACTCCGATGAGTGACACCACAGTGTCTACCAGGAGTAAAGCACCATATCTGAAAAGAGATTTTATAAATGAATCCTTTAATGTTTGGACAGGATGTTATAAGTTTAACGTGTGTAGCTGTGGGTTTGTGTATTTGTATATCTGTCTGTGGCATAAAAGTTCCTAAACGGATGAACAAATATTGGTTTCGTTATTTTTTATTTATATGTGATTGTATCGAGAGTGTTCTTAGCTATTTTTGATGAAAATCGGTTCAGTCGTTCTAAAGTTATGGGCATTTTACTGTTTGAATCGGGATGTTTTCGTAAAATATCGAGTCATAATTACGTGTTCAATAGATTGTCGATCGAAGCGTGTCTACTACTAGATAAATTATGTAGCATGAAATAAAAATGTGCCGGGAGTTTTTTAAAATTTTACTTCGTATAGCTGGATTGTTACATTCTAAATTAGTTAGAAAAATATAAAAATTGAAAGCAAGAGCATTTAATTTACTATTCAATAGCTTGAAATTAGAGTAAGATTAAGAAAAGAAGTTTAGAATGGTATTGTGTACATTACTGGCCGATTTAAGTGAATACTGGCATGGATTTCAGAAAAAAAAAACAAATTAAAACCAAATCTTTAATGGCATCTCAGTTTTTTTGACACGAATGGACACTCTTAGATTTTATAGTATCTATATCAGCAAGGAGTTTGCATGCTTCATGGAATAATCTTTTTTTAAATCGATGGAAGAATTTTCTTTTTAGTTTTATTATTTCATCTGATAATTTTGAGTTACTTATATAGCGTCATAAACTACCTGCTCCTTTAGGTGTTTCACTTACTTGTGACATAGGTCGCCCAAGCCTTGCATTTTCTGAACTGTTCCGGTTGAGGAGTCCCCATGGGTAATGAACAGGGCAGCCGGACGCAATTTCTTTAGTTCAGGCTCCAGTTGATCCAGAGTGAAGGTAGTGTTGATTGGCACTTTGGTCACCTCAGTTTTGATTCCTGAAAATATTCTAATAGGTAAAATATGTATATTATGATTTAAAATCTACATAATATGTATTCATCGCGCTGTATGAGTATTTATAATGTGATAACAAATGATTTAATAAAAAAAACCCTTATTATTTTTATATATGTAGGTATTTTACATGATTGATTATGAATGGTGATTAAACCAAATTTTTAATCAAAAATTAAGAAGGTGCCCAAAGAAGTTTAACCTAAACAGCATTCTTTCTGTATACGCGATGTAGTTGTAAAAAAGTTACCTAATCTTTTAGCAATGATTTCCGCGCGCTGATCCCAGATGCCCCTAGAAGCAATGAGGAGAGTTTCCCCGGGAGCTACCAGGTTGCAGATCACTGACTCCATACCAGCATGGCCGGCGCCACTCATGGCTAGTATCAGCTTGCTCTGCGTTTGGAAGACATACTGTAAACCTGCTCGTATGTCGTCCAATACCTTCAGAAAAGATAAAATAATTATATTGATTCAATAAACATCAAGACTGAAAGCAGCCTGTTGGTATGAATACAAATATATTTCGTCACTTAAAAGTATGCCGTGGGAATAGGTATGTTTAAAAAAAACTATACGTACGTTATAGAATTCATCGCAGTTGGGTGTGATAACCTCCCTGCTAAGGGCCTCCTTGACGGAAGGCCAGTAGTCGCAGGGTCCCGGACCACACAACAGTGGCTTCACAAACTTCCTGTCCACTATCTTTGGAGAAGACACCCTCAAGTTGTCGTAAGACATGGCTTACAATCTGGAAAATAATAACTTTATTCAATAAATATGTTTGGAATGTATATTCGGTTTTTTCTACTCTTGATCAGCATCATTTTTAACCTCCAACGGAAACAGAGGGATATTATAAGTTTTATGTACCTGTGTGTTCGTGTATCTGTCTGTGGCATTATAGCTCCTAAACGGATGAACCGGTTTGAGCTTTTTTTTGTTTGAATTGTGGCTTAAACGAGAGTGTTCTTAGAATGTTTAAAAAAAATCGATTCAGCCGTTCAAAAGTTACGGGCATTTTACAATTTGAATTTGGCTGTTTCCGAAAGATATCTTGTCATAATTACGTGTTCAACAGACTACGATTACGATCGAAACGTTC